>CM031242.1:365909897-366307397 GCA_018340775.1 Taxus wallichiana var. yunnanensis | reverse complement strand
GTCGCTTTTGTCACTACAAAAGAAAATAAGTGGATATTAGATAGTGGTGCCTCTAGGCACATGACTTTTAGATCTGATATCCTATCTGAACTTAGTGAATGTAATGATCAAATCTACTTGGGTGATCATTCCATTCTCATTTTCAAGGTCAGGGAAAAGTAAAAATTTCAAATGGTTTTATTAGCAATGTTTTGTTAGTTCTTAAACTTAAAATGAATTTTCTTTTTTGTTCTTAGTTGACTCAAAATAACTATAGTGTGACATTATTAAAGGATAAATGGTTTATTAAAAATGAACATAATGCTACTACAGTTAAAGGCATTCAAAGAGATGGTTTGTATGTGTTTTTTGGCTTCCCTTCTGCTTCTTGTTTAACAACTCAAAGAAGTGACATGTAATTGTGGCATGAGAGACTAGGTCGTCAACTTCAAGGGCATGTACGACATGTCTCAACCGAACCTAGTATATGGTCATCATCTATTTCCCAAAATCATGAAACGTGTGAAGGATGCTTATGTGGTAAGAAATCTACTAATCCCTTTCATAGTCATCATGATGATAATTCTTCTAAACCTTTGGAACTTGTCCATAGTGATGTTCAAGGACCCCTAGAAGTTCCTTCTCTTAATGGTTCTCTATATGCTATCACTTTCATTGATGATTTCACTCGTATGATTTGGTCTAATTTCATTTAAAATAAATATGTTGTCTTGTCAAAATTTAAAGAATTTAAATCTTTAGTTGAAAACTCTTCTAATTATAAAATTAAGAGGCTTAAGACCGATAATGGGGAGAATATGTTAGTCAAACATTTGACTCATTTTGTTTCGAATGTGGCATTCAAAGGGAATTGACTACTCCCTTTTCCCCTCATCAGAATGGGATTATGAAAAGAAAAATCCGTACCATTTTGGAAATGGCTAGAACTATGATGCATTCTGCACAAGTTCCTAAGTTCTTTTGGGCTGAAGCTATGAACACTATTGTTCATATCTTAAACAGATTTCCCACTAAAGCCTTAGTAAATTCAACTCCTTTGGAAAAGTGGTCAAATAAAAACTAAGTGTATCTCATTTGAGAATCTTTGGTAGCCCTACTTCCCTCTTCATTCCGAAATCAAAATGGAAGAAGCTTGATCAAACCTATTTTCCTTGTATCTTTATAGGATACAGTGTCAAAACTAAAGGTCTTAGGATCTTTGATCTGTCAAAAAGAGAAGTTATAGAAAATAGGAATGTTAAAATTTTAGAAAAACCTTTTTGTTCTTCTTCTTCTTCATCTTCTATTATTTATGATGATTCTAATGAAAATGAAATTGAAAATTGTGAAAATGATGTAAATGATGAAGAAACTAGTGTTGAACCTATAATTGAAAATGAGATTATTCCTAGTTCCTCTGTAACTAAAATACCTAGATGGGTTGAGTCTATTATTCAAGACTCTAATCTTGGAAACCTTCAGAAAATGACTAGAAGTCATCATACATATCATGCTTTGATGACTTTGTATGAACTTGAACCCCAATATTTCAAGAAGCTTCTTCTGATGAAAGATGGATAGATGCTATGAAAGATGAATATACTGCCTTGATTAAAAATCAAACTTGGGATTTAGTCCCTCCTCTTGAAAAATGAAGTATAGTCGGATCTAGATGGTTATACAAAATTAAATATAAAGCAGATGGTAGTGTAGATAAATTCAAAGCCAAGCTAGTAGCTCGAGGGTTTACTCAAAAACCCTAGTATCGACTACGTGGAAACATTTGCACCTGTTGCAAAAATGAGCACAATAAGGATTTTGATTGCCTTAGTTACTCAGTATGGTTGGGAAATCCATCAAATGGATGTCAAAAATGCCTTTTTGAATGGTGATTTAAAAGAAGAAATTTATATGACCCAACCTAAAGGCTTTGAAGAACTAGGTAAAGAAATGTATGTTTGTAAATTGAAAAAATCTTTGTATAGTTTAAAACAAGCTCCTAGAGCTTGGTATGAACTAAAATTAACAGCTTTTTTCAATGAAGTTGGTTTTTCTAACTATTCGTTTAACAATGATTTATTTGTTAAAGTTGAAGAAAATGATATCATTCTCATTATATTGTATGTTGATGATTTACTTATCACTAGTAATTCTAACAATTTAATTACAAAAATTAAAGAAAAATTAATGCAATATTTTGAGATGACAAACTTAGGATTATTGCATCATTTTTTGGGCATGGCTATATTTTAGGATAAAAATTCTATTATAGTATCTCAATCACAATATGCAACTAATTTACTTAAAAGGTTTAATATGCTTGATTGTAAACCAATTGCTATTCCTATATAAGTTGGATGTAAACTTGATCCTAAACCTGCATGTGAAAAATCTAATCCTACTTTGTACAAGAAACTTGTAGGTAGTTTGATTTATCTAACTATTACTAGACCTGACATTTCTTATGTAGTAGGGATTACTTCAAGGTTTATGCAGAACCTTATCAGGATCACTGGAAGTTAGCAAAAAGAATTTTGTGTTATATTAAGGGCACAATTAATTTTGGTTTACATTATATTTCATCTAACAATGCATATTTATATGGATATTGTGATTCGAACATGCTAGTGATGTGATAGATCACAAGTCTACAACTAGATATGTGTTCAAGTTTGGTATAGGTACCAATACTCGGAGTAGTAAAAACCAACCAACAATTTCCATTTCTTCTACTGAGGTAGGATATAGAAGTGCAATGGAAGCAACAAAAGAATCCATGTGGTCAAGCAAATTGTTGGAAGAGATGCACATGGAAGCAAAAGGAAGTACTCATCTTTTGTGTGATAACCAGAGTTACATTGCTCTTGCAAAAAAATCCATTCAACATCGAGGATGAAGCATATCAAGATACATATACACTTTATCCGAGAGAAGGTTCTCTGTGGTGATATAGATCTCCAGTACTACCCAAATGAAGATCAAGTTGCAGACTTGTTTACGAAGCCATTGTGTGCTTTATGAAGTTCTGCAAGTTCCATGCAATGCTTGGCCTTTTAGAGTTTATTGAGGGGGAGTGTGCATGGAAATTCCACCTCCTAACGGCTAACCAATTGTTGACTCTTCCTCTATACTTCTATTCTAGTTTAAAATCATTGTAAAAATATCTTGTATGATCTATGTAAACTGATAGAGTTTATGAAAAATATAGTCCAGTGTGCATCTATTTGTAAAGGAGGTCCTTGTGTTATAAAAGGATCCTAGAGATGCGGTATAAGAATATTTCCACGAGAAACGGTGGGATTTAGTCTCACAAATACATATGCTAGCCTAAACCTTTAGGGTTTATGGATTTGTAAATCTTGGCATATGGATCTCTACTTAATATTAAAGGGGAGTCTTAGAACTATAATATTAAGTATATCATAATATTTAGTTTATATTTAAATAATATAGAATAATCTATATTATTATTATTTAAATATAAACTTTATATTAGGTGGTTGGTTAATTTAATTAACTAACAAATTTAATCGGGTGTGCTTTGTCACTTAAGAAGGTCATAACCCTTCGGATTATTTAAATATGACCATAGGTCATATTCAAGATATCAATCATAAAATTAGATAACAATATTTGAATATCAAATATGAAGGTAAATACTGGTAAAAATAAGGAATAGAAGTGAGGAGGGACTTACTAAACTAGTGGTGTAAAAAAATTCTCAATTAGTGGATTTATTCTCCGTGGTTTTTACCCATTTAGGGGTTTCCGCGTTACATTTTGTGTCTCTGTGTATTTTATTTTATGTTGTTATTTACATTTACATTTATTCATAATGTTAACTTAATATAATAAAGTTGATTAATGATTATTCCACCCCTCGTCCTGACACATTCTTCCTAACAAACACATCATTGTCACCATCATCTACTTTCCTATTCCTATTTCGGTGGGGCAAGATATATAACACAACTCTATTTGTTGATAACATAGTGTATGTTTTACGTTAAATGGAGATTCATTAGAATTATCACTAATATTTTCCCTTTCTCGCTCCATAGTGCTCAATTTGGAAGAGACAAGTACTTCTACATTACATTTTGTAGAGCTAAGAGGACCTTCATTAGAAACATGAATGTAATGCACCTCTTTGTGAGATGGAATAACAAGGTTAACCTCGGGAGAAGGGTTGGAAGGGTTTGAAATTTTTATCATGGATAAGAAAACTGATCATTGAATAAAATTTCATCATCATCTTCCATTTTGTCCACTCTTGTGGTTTTCATCTCACTTGAAATGACTATTGGAATCAATTTTTATGTCTTTGTAAAATGAATTATTTTACCTTCAACTTTTATTAGATCACAATATTCCTACAAAAATACACATGGTTGATTTGATTTTAGAATCTTCATAGAATTCAAAGTAGTACTAGGAAAAGGTTGATAAGTCTTCCATCATATAAAAATGTTTAATAGAGTATGCAAAAATTCCTCAAAAGGGGTTTCTTTTGGGAAATAATTTTGTTTTTTTATTATTGGTAAATAGTTTTAAAGGGACTATACCCTGTTACAAAAAGGGCTCAATAACCTGATATAACTATGTAGATGCAACAAAAAGGATCAAAATCCAGATAGAACACTATTTCCATAAGTAACCAAGAGATAGTTACAAACAAGAAACAAAAAGGACATAGACTGCAACAGAACAACAAAAAAGCAACAAAGTCACAACAAAAAGACCACAAAAGATCAACATCTAAAATGACTCCTGCCAGCCCAAGTGAGTTTACTTCTTGGATGCTCTTTCAATTCTGGACTGGATCGTTTGCAGTGAGGTGAACAACGCCAATGTGGTGATGTGCGTTGGGTCGAAGCATTCAACTGCGAGATGGTTAGACTCCTCTCTTTATCATTCCCCCAAATAGTTGCGTAGGGATCCCATTGAGCATGGCAATGCTCGAACTTGTTGCTCTAAAAAGTCACTTATGGCTTTGAAGATAGCCATGTTGTGATCATGTCTATCTTTAGCTCTCCCCGTCTACTGTCCAGAGAGTTCAACTTCTTATAAATATCAGTAATCTGATCCTTTCCATTGTCATTATCTTCATCAATTTTTCTTTTTCCTTTTTGCTTTTCCATACGCTGAAGGTCCTTCTTCAGTTGCTTCATCTCTTTCTCTAGAGACTCCAATCTATGAGGCACATGATTCCCCTCCTGATGTAGGGCCATATCAATACCAAAGCATTGCTGATATGCAATATTTTTGAGCAACCTCTAACTCTTTGGTGCTTTTGAGAATCATAGCAGTGAAGGTGAGGGATGTATATTCTAGAAAGCTTGGGGTTCTTGGTTTTGGAAATAATTTTGTTACACTTGATAGTTTGTAAACTTTTCCATATTATATTTGTGTTGACACAGAGAAAAATTTGCAAGAAGAATCATTCACAATATTTGTATAAGTATACACTCTTTTCTCCTAAAAAATTCCACAAAAAGAATGTTGAACTCTTCAATTTTATCTTGATTAATTTCTAATAAATTCACATTAGATGGGAGATCAAAATCGCATGAAATTCATTCAAAATTACCTCAACTTGACTTTCTTGAAGGGTTTTTAGTAGAGAGGATAAATTAATTTTGAGTAGGGATTTATTTTTCATGTCTCGATAATGAGAAGTAAATTCAACTAGCATCAAATCACTTATCTCAAGACAAAGGTCTTCATTTTCCTTGTAATCAACTTCATAAAAATCGCTATCTCAAGCCGAGATGAAGCCTTGTATGAAAATTCCATTTCATTACTCTATTAATTATTTTCACTAATATTATCTTGAAAGGAACCACAAGGTTAAATAATAATGTGTCCATATGAGGAATTATTGTATTTCTCAAGAACAAATACTTCATAGTGTGGAGGATATTCAAGAATTGCTTACGGTAGATTGTTATTCTCTTACTTGTTTTAGAGAGTCTCAAGCTGCTCAAACTTCCTCTTCATGGATTCAAGATACATGTGGGGGTCCGACATACCTTATGTTATTATTATAATTATTTATATCTACTCCTTTAGGGAAATCATCTTCTCATCCCCATAAGAGAGAAATTCATCGGTGGAAAGATAAAGGAAGGGTTATGATGTGAGATTTTCCCGAGCCATGATTCACATAGAATATTATATTTAAAATATATATCTCTTCTATTAACTCCGTGTTGGATTAATATTTTTATCATTACTTACCTTGCACAAGGATTCATCTTCAAACCTGCTTTGGTATCTTGCGTGTCTACAAAATTTTATACTTTTGATTTCTTTCATCGATGCTTATACTTATGTTCATCATCATGTTTAATATTAATATTTCTTCCTTCACCAATGATCTCCTGAATTTCAGCGAGAAGGGTTTAATTATAGGGTCATGAGATGCAATGAGTTCATCAATTGTGGTTTTCTTATCTTGTAGTTTTTTTCTTTTTTTTGTAACTTTTAGGGGTATGAAAGCCACCTTTTTATTTCACCTTGGTGAATCAAAAATATTAATCGATGAATCATTTTATTTAATGAAGAAATGATCATTAAGATAATGAGCCAATGAGAAAATATCATTTCCTTCGCTATAAGGTTTGAGCCAAAATGGGGGAAATCTTCACTATTTGAAAATTCATACCCCCATAGAATTATTTCAAAAACTATGCCTATTCGAGAATCATCTCGAACTCTGGATGCCTTGAATAGTAAGATCATTTTCCTCTTTTTCATCATTATCACTATCAATCATTGCTAGAGGTGTGAGTTTACGTTCTAATCTTCTAGTAATATTAATATGTTGGGTAAAAACTTCACACAAAATTTCCAACCTCCATTCCAAGGGATGTTCCTTGATGTGGGAAATGAATGTAAGTAGTTTGGTTCCCCAATAGAGTCACCAAACATTGTTAGCAAAATTTTATGTCATTATGTATGATCTTTATTTTCCCAATGGAAGCACATAAAGTGTGCAACAATTAGGTAAGATCACCTATTGATAGGGTGGTATTCATTTGAATTTGAGAGGAGTAGCTCCATTGTATGACACACATTTAATATTTTAGTGTTTTTAACCTAAAAGAAAAAAAAGAAAAAGAAAGAATAAGGGAGTATATGGAGAAAGCAAGAAATGAAAGGGGATGGAAGGGAGAAATCCAAAACAAAATAAACATGGAGGAATATTTGAATAACTAGGAGAAACAAAATGGATTGAAACCTCTTTATCACATGAGGACAATAATATAGGAAACAACTATTTAGCAGATAAAAATCACCTAGAAACAAAAATTCTTTATAATTTATTGATTTTTTATGTATGGAAAAATTCCACCCGCACATATATGCAATACAACATAGAGAAATGGAGGTATTAATGAAGTGTTATAATAATAAATAAAGAAGCATGATTTCATGACTAGAGAACACCAACACCATAAGATGATCTTATTCCACTTTCTTACATTCTTTTATTCTTGAAGATTAAAAATAGTATGTTTTTTATGAAGTAATATCTCTTTAGAGTTGAGAAAAAAATAGGGTGGAATATTTAAGGGGTGAATATAAATCCATGTGAAATTCTTCCTCTCACTATTTTTAGAAGGTTTTTAGGGTAGCTAGACACCTGTGACACCCTTCCTATTTTTATAAAGTTTTGGGGTAGCTAGACACCTCTATTACACCCTTATTTGGTGTTAGGTCAAGTGACACCCAAATCCTCCGAGATTTAGACTCTTCTCTAACAAAATAGGGACCGATCACCCCCAATCCTCCAACAACTCAGTTCTAATCCCTATCTCCAAGTGTTTCATCAAGTAGCTTCTCATCAACAAGACAAAAATGTGTATTACCTCCATACTTTGTTCACATTTAATTTGTAAGTTTTCAATTTCAAGTTTCAAAATTCAAGTCCAATTTAAATTCCAAGTTAAAGCTCAATTATTTCTACGGACATTGACTACACTCTATGTTGTATGTTTTACTTTATAGATCATGTCAAAACTCAAGTGAATAAACAACTCAAGCAAATATAAAGTATGTCTACACACCCAAGTATATTTTGATTTAAGCAAGAAAATTTAGTTTTATAGCCTAAAAGGGGGACGAATATAGACACCTAAATTTGGAAATTCATCACTTGATAATGTCAAGATCTTGGTTTGATTCGTAAGTCAAAAATTGTATACACATTCCAAGGTTGATTAACTATCCTTATCCCAAGACTTTATTTCCTCATTACACTACTCAACCACTCACATAAATGCTTTCATTAACCCACAATAGTCTATTAGTCCTAGTTTTCATACCCAAAATATTATAGCACTTCACTCTTGTATGAAATTGCCACATAGGACTGAACCATCAAATAATTTAGTTTAAAATTAGTTATTTCATCACAAGCCACACAAAAACATTTTCTCAATTAGATATCTTTTATTGTAAATAATTCTCCTATAGGTCAACATCAATGTGAAATTAAAACTATGAAAGACTATATAAGTAAGTCATATGCACTCATTTACTTATCTAGCCCGTACTGCAATCACTTGGTACTTGCTAACAAATATCCCCAAAAGGCATGCAAATCTCTCCTAAATTCCCACAAAGTAGCAACACACATTAGGAGTATCCCAAACACATGTATGAAGCACTCCAAACTAGGTTCAAGAGTTAATTTTATCAAGTCACAAGCCCCAAATGACAAGTCAAGAACAAATCAAGAAAGATAATACAAATCATTATCAAGTGAATAAGTTATCAAAGATAGTTGCATCCATATAGATATCACATCTATAGGTGGAGAGATATGTGTGGTTTAAGGCATCTCCGATGTATCGCTAACATATGCAGTGTAAAAATTGTACTTCAACCAACACTAACATATTTATTGGGGTTTTATCCATGGTTAAGGTTTGAGGTCATTTTAGGTGATTATAGAGGGTTTCACACATTTTGAGCCCTAAAATTTGACAGAGAAACATTTTCAAGTCAATGCCCTAGACACATAAAGTTACAAAATGCCAAGACCTTGTAAAAAAATGTCAAACAAGCATGAGACCACGAAATAGTTTTGTACCTAAGTAATGATTTCATCCCAACTCCTTATGCACTTCCGTAATCGAAATGAAGCATTTGTAGAGCATTTCTAGTCACCTCATCATTCATTCATAAACATATTATCTTCCCGAGTCACATAATAACTAAGTAAATGTTTCTCTTATGTGTTCTTTCATTTAACATATATTTCATTGAACTATATTGTAATTTTCTATATGGGTATGTTCTAATTTGCATGTTAATAATTAATCTAAATATATAAGATATTTCTAACCCATGTTTATAGTTTAAATAAGAACAAAAATCACTTGTTTATTTTATGGGTCAAATCAAGACCCAAACGTGTTGAAGGATGTCGAGTTTCCCTTAGATCCTAACATTGCATAGGATGTCAGATGTCTCATAGACTCTAACATCCCATAAACTACACTATTGTATATGGATATAAGTTTGTAAATTCTTGAAATTATTAAAACTTATTGAGATAGAAATGCTTGAAACAAAAATCTTCTAAACATAGTTGCACATCCTTTAGAGAAACCACCACATAGGTCTAAAGCACTAAAAATAGGCTCAAGAGTCTAGCTTCATACATTATTAAGCATACACATGTCCTAGTGCCATCTCTTAGCAAGAGGAATTCACTCCAAACATTGTCAAATGTCTTAAATGAAAAAGGGGACTAGTCTTAGTATCTCAAGCACACATCACACTATTAACACATTGGGTACATTTCAATTCTATTTATAGTTATACCCACCATCTTCATGTCGGGAGATACAAGGAAAATGTCGGGTTGGATTAGATTACACACACTACTTGTACCAACATAAAGAGAAGTACATGAGGTTTGCTCCCATTTAAGGGGAAGTAGTGCAACACTTGGATCGGTTGAACATGGGTTGACCACTAGGTCATCCATCCTCATCCACATAGATTTATCCTTTTGTTATATACTCATTTGATGATTTTTTCTACACGTATATATGATTTTCTATATATTGTAGGTTATTACAGGTGGTGTCAAAGGTGTGTGAACCTTAGTGACATATAACGAAAACTATTTCCAGACTAGCTATGGGAAAATGAAGTAACATAGCTCCATCATTTTCAGGACAATATTGTATGAAACAAGACCAACCCATATTATACCTTAGACATATCTGTGCATAGTTTTATACATGATCATTTTATTGTGCAAAATATCAAGAATGAAGCATTTCCAGCTGAAATCACCTCTTCTAGCTAGTGTGTACAATCAAATCACTTATGTACTTTTGTACACAAATAAATCTTTATCCTTATCTTTTAAGAAATCATTCTATCATTATATCAACATGTAATGTATTAAAATATTTATTTTGATTTGCATATTAATATTGATTAATTAATTAGAATATTCAACCTATAACATATATTACACCCTTGCTTCCCGCTCTTATTACATTTTTGGGGTGTAAACATTTGGTGAACCCGACATTTGATCTTGCACAACCTTCCACCACTCTAGGGATTCACATCATCAAATCTTCTAAGGCATGCAATCATATTTAGTACTAATTTCTATTTATTCCATGCCATAAATGTGGTTTCAAAATTTCCCTTAAGGTTCCATGCTTGGTTCTCCCCTTAGGTAATTTTTAGGGTTTCCTAATCACAAAATAATCTTTTGTGGAATATCTCAAAGTTAGTGAATATATTTTGAAGTCCCTTGTCTTTATTTTGATAAATTAAATGAAAACCTCCTTTTGTTTTTCCTATTTTTAGTATAATTTTCATAATTCTAGAATTGTTATTTTTAGTAATATGGGAATAATTGGTTAAATATACACTTTATTGTAAACCCCTAAAGGTTTATGTTAATAATGTTTATATCTTAAAATACCTTTCTTAGTTTTGTAAAATTCATATTATATTTTAACAAATAACCATTTTAGTAATTTGACGACTATAATATTTTTTTTTAAAATTCAATTTTGGGCTCAACTCTCTTGTTACCTTTGAGGTTACTCTCTTTTTTTGGTAAAAAAGAGGGTTAGTGGGTACCTCACCCTTTCATTAATCATCATGAAGATATTCATTAAAATATCATCACATGTTGAAAAGGTAACAAAACAACCCAACTTCATAAAATATTAGCTAATTTTTTCTTAAACCATAAGAAGACCAAATAGATAAGTCTTCCATAGTAAAATAGGTCTTCAGTAACAAAAATAGGTCTTTCGCAACCCAACCAAAAATCTAACTTCATGCATAATAACATGCCAAAAATTTGCGGTAGAAACCCAACCAATATTTGTAGCCATATGCAACAAAAATAACTCTTCCAAAACACAATCTTCTAAATCAAAAGCATAAGAATTCCATAGCTATACCAATTTTTTTATAGTAAATATTCAACATATCGAGTGTATTGCCTCTTGCCCTCATTTATCTCCATCCTTTTTCTCCCCTACAAAAGATCCGTCTTTAAGCTATGGTCTATTATCTCCTACACTTTTTTATACAAAAGGAATTATAATCCTTAAACCATATAGGATGATTTTTTGGCTACCATGTCTACAGGGATAATCTAATAGAAAAATCCCATGTTGCTGCCAGATAAGTGCATATATGAATTCATACATGAGTTTCTGGAGCCTTTTATAAAATAAGGAATCTCCATAACATAATGCTTCACTAGGTTACAAGTAAACTCACATAGGGTGATGTTTACAAAATCACATAGGATGATTTTTACAAATTCTTTTATTACAATATAGAATAAGTATAGAGAAGGAAGATTAAAAAAGGCCATTAGGAGGTGGAATTTTCATGCGCACTCTCCCTCAATGGCAACTCTGAAAGGTCAAGAATTCATGGAAACTCGAAACACTTCACAACACATATGAAATACATAAATATATCTAAAACATGATCTTCTAATAAGAAGTCTCCAAATGATTAGTTGATTAAGAGGTGGAGATCAACTTCTACTACATGATCATTAGATTTAGATGTGGTGATCAAAGCCTACCACATGATCATTAGATTTAGATGTGGTGATCAAAGCCTACCACATGATCATTATATTTAGAGGCAAAGATCAACTTCACCGTCAAGGAATTTGTCTCAATGAATTGCACATGAATCTTGATATGATTCATTTGTTAATACCGAACTAGATTGTTTGTAAGAGCTATACATTCAAGCTATCCAACAAGAGTGGAGTTCCTTTGACATCCATATGGATTTCTACCAACCGCATTTTTAGCGACATGGATTATTTAGTTTCTTTCATAATTATTTTACACTCTACTTCAATAGAAGAGATAAGCACTTGCTAATTATTGTTTGCTACTTCAAGTGATATCACCTGTATTGAACTTGAAAACAAATATAAACATTTTTTTTTCTATCACATCATATCATGGTTAGAATCACAAAAACCATATAACCGAGCATCATGAAACGACATAATATAAACCAAAATGATTGTATTATTAATATTTTAGGATTTTAAACCATTTTTAATTATCATCATATAAATCTTACATCAATTTAGAAACAACACCTATTTCAAAATGAATATCGTGCCTAGTAATAGTTACATAGATTAAATTGTCAACAATTTTCCTGTGCAATGTAGGGTTGGATTTGACACATGCAGGTTAAGAAAAAAGTTTGATACAAATTGTAATAAAAACAGAAACATGTTTATAATCAATCAAGACAAGTTACAAGCATAGTGAGATTTGAGAAACAACTTATAATGTTCTAAATCTTGGAAAACAACCATGTCTAAAAAGATGAAGTAGGCCTAGATCATTCATCTCAAAATAAATTGATTATATTCAATTTTTCCCAAATAATTTAGAGAAATAACAAGACAAATATAGTATTTATGGTAACTTGTTTTGAATTATCAAGTTATATGAGCTTGTGATGGGTTAAAGGGAAATTGTGCTTTGACTTAGAAACATAGTGTTTTTTACTAAGATCTTCAAGTACTTTAAAGAGAAATAGTTTCACTTGATATCATATACTACTATTAATTTTGATTGTGATAAATACATTAAGAACAATATTAAAAACATTTTATACAATCAATATTGGATGTCTCCAATATAGACAATATGGGCATCCCCAAAGTATCATGTGATGTGCATATAACGTTTTCCTTATTTATCACTCACTATGTTATTCAAACTTAATGTTTGGCCAATAAAATCATAATAATATAATCCACATTACACTTATTCATGAGTTTAAGGTTACATTTTGATCACCCACGATACTAAACATGGGACCAGGGGTTTGGGGGTGGTAACCCTGAGTAGGGTTGAGGGGTAGCGCGCTAGATGCACTCCTTGTCATGATAGAGGGGTTCAAGGGCAGCGGTAAGTACAATTCATAACTTACTCACCCTTGAAAATAGACAAAAATTACTATTCATGAGAAAGAATCAACCTTTCTTCAATCATATTTTCCTCCTTTTTTATCTCTAACTTTTAGCACATTTTTAGGGATCAATAAAAGGTAATTTTGTGATTTTATTAATTTTTGAGAGGAAATGGAGCCTTAGAAATTATTTCATTAAAATGACTAATTTCTAAAACATTATAATTAAGATTATTTCTAGAAGTTGACCAAAGACTTCAAAAATTTGTTTTTAATTTTATATATTTTATATAAAAATTTCTAAAAATATTTTTATTAAAAATAAACAATGAATTAGAGAGGTTAATCTTTGCAAGTTCTTATAAAATCATTAAACGTCGATAAAAATTATATTGTTTTGGCATTTTAAATATCTAATTAATTTGTATTTCAAGAATCCATAACATTCGGGATTCGAGAAGTCATCAAATGTCTATATGAACGAGTTGTCTCCCGATAACTATAATCTTATAAGCTCTTGTAGGAAGCAAAACAACCTCAAAAAAACAAGTCTTTCAGATATCAATCTATAAGCTCTAGTTGATATGATTTTTTTAGAAGAAGTTATCTAAGATAACATGCTTTAATGATATTATGATCTTTCATAGAGGAATAGTCCCTATAAACTTGTCTCAGACATCGATTCCAAGTTAGAGATTAATCATTATTTCTAGGAATGTTTTTGTCCCAAGAATATATCTTTAGACCATAAGGATCTAAGGAGTAGATGTGCTCCTTAGAAAATCCCAACCTATAAGAAATTCATTAAAAAAAAAAACTTAATCGCTTCAAACCTTATGAGTATAAAAGTAACATTTAACTCCAAAATAATTTTGAAATACATATATCTCATATAAATGAAGATTTTAAAGAACCTTGAGATAATTATATATCATGACTAATAATATGGGATTACTTAATGAAAATACCTCACAAGAATTGTTGTAAACTACTCAATATAACAAAATTAGATATTTCTAACTACCAAATCTCACACAAAAATTAAAAAAATTCTCCATTACATATCTTCTAGTGTTGTGATCAAATATTAATAAAAATGGGAAGATGATGGACCACCATATCCACTCCAAGCTTGTTCCTCACAAATAAAACAAACACCTTTTGAAATTCATGTTGGATCTTTCACGTAGGCATTTTAGGGTTTACGGAATTAAGATTGATTAAATACATTTTTAATAAAAAATGTTTTGCCTTTAGTAGAATATTTTAAGACAAACATATTTTTTACGTTGAAGGAATTTGTTATTGCGATTCTGCAAGTGAGAGGAGATGGTATTGTAGCATTTTATTGACCATCATGACCTAACATCCCCAAATATTATTTGGGGTGGAAAAATCCGACACATGGAGTAGGCGTGGGACATGAAATATTAAATTACCACCTTTTTCTTTCTGAAAAGATTTGCGAGAATCGAATCGGAAAAAGGCACCACAAAGTAGTTGTACTCAACGGAATCGTGATAGCTCCAAAGTGATAACAAGGAAAAAATGATCGAGTAATGGAAGAACTTGCTCAACAGAAACAAAGCTTGCATAGAGAAAAGATAGCGGAGTGTCTTGGCATGCTCATAAATGAATAGAAAAGGTGTACATATAAGGTCTTTGAGTAACCCTAGTGCGCATGACACAAATGAAACCCTAAACCTAACCCTAAACCTAACCCATGTGAGATGACCCTCCAATATGAGAGGAGGACATATATGATAACTCACACTAACACCCCCTTCATGAAGCAAGGGTAACGGCATTTGTGATGAGTTAGATGGAAGAGGAAGACACTCCTAAACAACTAAGAAAGATGTGCCAATGGGGCCCGTAAACTAAAGGCCTGATAAGGTGCCCATATACAAACACAATCTTCCTAGAAGAAGAAGAAGAAAAGAAGGACTACATAGCCCAAAGAAGATGGGAAGCTACAGAAGACCTCACCCTAAGAAGAGACCGTAAGTGAATAAACTTCATCTCAGTGAAGGGCTTGGTGAATAAATCTACAATCTGATTAAGCTGTTTGAATGTATTGAATGTCGATGATACCATCATGAATAAGCTCCCGTATGAAGTGCATATGAATCTCAATGTGCTTTGTCCACTAATGCTGAACTGGATTTCAGACAGATAGAGATTGTGCTCGTGTTATTACAAAGTAGATAATGGTACGCCACCGAAAGTGGATGCCAAACTCTGTCGTAATACCCTATAACCAAATAGCTTCGTGGCGGCGTTAATCGCTCCTCTCGTATTACGCCTCGTAGATGATATTGCATTGCATTTTGCTTGCTAGACCAACTAATCGGACCCAAACTAAGAGAGAAACTCAGAGCGAAGTAGATTTCCGATGATCTAAGTCACCGTCCCAATCGAATATGTGAATCCAATCAAGTCAATATCAACCCCTCCATGATAGTGAATGCCATCATCAACATAAGTGCCACTAACATAATGAAGGATCCGTTAAGTTCGCTTTCCAATGTAGCTCATGTGGCTCTGCGTGAATCGGACATGATCCCAAAGAAGCATATGATAAATCCGATCGAGTGTGAGTCAAGTAAATCAAGCTCCCCACTAACGATTTGTCATCACATTAAAAGTTCAAACTTATGGTGGAGAGGGATCTCATCGTGTTAATCAGCTGCTACGCCAACACCCTCCCGCACGATGGAGCCGGGTATACACCCAATCAGGCCCAATAGTATTAGGAGGAAGTGACACCGAGAATTTCTCGGGAGGTCACCCATCCCAGAACTACTCTGGGCCGGCACACTTAATTGGTCGGGTATCAAAGATGCACGATTTATTGTCACACCAAAAGCTCAAACTTTTTGTGTGACGGCAAATCATTTGGTATCAGAGCTACACAACTTGCCGTCACACCAAAAGCTCAAACTTATGGTGGAGAGGGATCTCATCGTGTTAATCAGTTGCTACGCCAATACCCTCCCGCACGATGGAGCCGGGTATACACCCAATCAGGCCCAACAACATTAGGAGGAAGTGACACCGAGAATTTTCCAGGAGGTCACCCATCCCAGAACTACTCGAGGCGCACGCTTAATCGGCCGATGTCAGAGCTACACAACTTGCCGTCACACCAAAAGTTTGAACTTATGGTGGAGAGGGATCTCATCGTGTTAATCAGCTGCTACGCCAACACCCTCCCGCACGATGGAGCCGGGTATACACCCAATCAGCCCAACAACATTAGGAGGAAGTGACACGGGAATTTTCCTGGGAGGTCACCCATCCAGAACTACTTTGGGGGTGGCGCGCTTAACTACATGGTATTAGAGATACGCGACTTGCCGTCACACCAAAAGTTTGAACTTATGGTGGAGTTTTCCCGGGAGGTCACCCATCCCAGAACTACTCTGGGGGTGGCGCGCTTAACTGCCTGGTATCAGAGATGCATGACTTGCCGTCACACCAAAAGTTGGAACTTATGGTGGAAAGGGATCTCATCGTGTTAATTAGTTGCTACGCCAATAGGGATGTTATTTTTCATGTAAAAACAACTCTAAAAGAGATGAGTAGTTTGTTATTGGTTCAAGAAAAAGGATAATAACTCTATTTGTGAGATCTGTATATAAGAAGACAAACATAAAAGGCTTGGTTAAGAATAAAAATCAAGTTCTTTTTTTGCGTACTTAGAATCTCCATTCCCATATTGGCTATGCAATGTTATTAAAGGTGATGTTTCATGTTTATAACCCGGGAGAACACAAAAATGTTGGCAATTGTCTTTAGATCATACAAAAGCCTCGTAGGAACACGTAAAACCATGTTTTGGTGAGGTAAAACCTTCCATTTCTTGCAATTTGTTTAATTTTTTATTCTAAAACCCACTTAGGAATTTGTGAAAGGACTACACAGACCTACAAGAAAATTTTTAAGGTTTGAAAGTTTGTTTAGATGTTAAAAATTGATTTTTACCCTTATCGGATGAGTTTAAAACCCTAGGTAAGGGTTAAGGTTAAAACCATCATTGGAGGTCTTAGATACTTTTGAAGGGCTAAAGTTCTCAAGAAACCTTTTAACCACTTTTATGACACAAATTTTTGAGGTTTAGTGGTGTGCATTGGTCCTAAAGAGAGAAAATAATGACATTCCTATTTAAGGAGTAAAATACCTTAAAGAATATCTAATTAGGAAGTTCAAGCTAGTGAATTTAAGGGTTTTGTTGGGATTCGAGCCTCGCAAATTTGTGAGGTGCAAAAAGGCCCAAATGGGTATCCAAAACAAGTTCAGTTTTCTTAAACTCTTGGTGGTTTATCTCCAACAATAAGATTTACCTATTTTGAGGGCTATTAGATGTGAAGATAATTTTCTTAGAAACAATGTTATTTAATCATTTATTTTGTAATCGTCTTTTTTCTATGCATAATTTGTAGTATCGTAGAAGGTTGGTACCAAAAATCAAGAAAAATGAGCGTGATAGTGAAGAAGAAGCAAAATTCCACCCAGGAGAATAGTTAGAGGATATGGTAGAGGAGGCATTCAAGTGGGAGATGCCATATTGGAAGAGTTTAGGAATATGAGAGTTAAATTTGATGAAAGGCTAACAAAAGTGGAAGTCAACCAGAGAATATAAACCATAACAAGTGATGTAAGTGACAAATAAGAAGAGCCACAAGTTGCTCTAGCACAGGGAGAGGTTGAAGAGTAAGAAGAAAGTGAAATTAATAGATTGCTTAAGGTGATCATAGGACAAAGATCTAAACCAAAGTTGGAGGATTCTTACATATGCAGGTAGCCTTGATGGAGAGGAACTTATTCAATGGATAACTACTTTGGATAAGTACTTTGAGTATGAAAATGTTCCTGAGGAGCAAAAATAAAGTTTGCTTGTACAAGATTGAAAGGACATGCAACACTATGGTGGGAATTAGTATGAAAATGTTCCCGAGGAGCAAAAATAAAGTTTGCTTGTACAAGATTGAAAGGACATGCAACACTATGGTGGGAATTCATACAAGATGAAAGGATCAAACAAGGGAAAAGGAGGATCAAGGCATGTGACAGAATGGTAGCAAATCTCAAGGCTAAGTTTCTACCTAGTGATTATCAAACTAATTTGTATAGGAAACTACAAAATTTGAAACAAAAGGAAATGAGTGTTAAGGACTACACAGAAGAGTTCTACAAGTTGACAATCAGATCAGGACATGTGGAAGAGGATGTAGAGAATATTGCCAAGTATCTAAATGGGATGAGATACAATATTTAGGATGAAATTAGTTTGGTAAGTCCTAAAACACTATAAGAATGTTACCAATATGCATTGAAAGCAGAGGACAAACTAAGCAGCGGGAGGAAAAACTAACAAAACAAAGTTAGAGGTGGGAGTTATAGAGAAAGAGGACAATGAGGAAGAACAAGTTCATCCGAAGGAACCAAAGTGGAGAAGCAAGTAGTTCACAAGAACAAGCATCTACTTCAAGAGGTGGATTTAGAGGAAGAATGTTTTCTTATAGAGGAGGATATATGCAAAGGGGAAGAGGAACTACATGATTCACAGGTAAATGTTTCAAATGTAACAAATTTGTAGGTCATAGGTCTTGGGAATGTACAGAAGAACCTCAAGCTAGCAGCTCAAGAACTGAAAATAGAAATCAGTTGGCTTAAGCAAAGGAAGAAAGTGTGGGTTCTCCATCTCATGTAGAACCAAATATTGGCGAGTCCTTTCTAATGAAGAGAGTGCTGATCAAACCACCCAATGAGAAGGAACTTGCATAAAGGAAGATACTATTCAAAACAATATGCAAATTACAAGGTAAGTGTTATAAAATGGTGATTGATTTAGGTAGTACTGATAATTTAGTATCCTTAGAAATGGTACAAAAACTTGGTTTGAAAAGAATACCACATCCTACCCCTTATAAAGTTTCTTGGCTTTAAAAAGGACAAGTTCTTGTGAGTGAGCAATGTTGGGTAGATTTTCAGATTGGAGGATATAATGATAGAGTGTTATGTGACATAATGCCTATGGATGTTTTCCATGTACTTCTAGGAAGACCTTGGCAATATGATAGGAAAACCACTCATGATGGTAGGAAGAATGTTTATACTTTGCAAAAGGATGGTGTAAGTCACACTCTGCTGCCCTTAAGAGAAGAAGAAAATGAAAAAGGAGTGGAATCAAGTGTGATGATGGTGAGTGAAAAATAATTCTTAGCTGATATGAAGGAAGGAGAGCTGGAGTTTAGAGTAGTGATCGAACCAAGGATTGTTATAAAAACAATAATTTGTAAGAATTATCTCAAGAAATATATGATCTGTTGAAAGAATTTGCTAATATTGTGGTAGATGAGTTTCCAAATGAACCGCCTAATAAGGAGAATTAGTCATCACATTGACTTCATTCCAGGTTCAAAATTTCCAAACAAAGATGCCTATAAGATGACTCCTAAGGAGAATGTTGAGATCAAGAAGCAAATACAATAACTTTTGGATAAGGGATTGATCAAAGAAAGTCTTAGTCCATGTGTAATACCCGCTATTCGAGTGCTTAAGAAAGGATATTGAAGAATGTGTAAATTTTTCAAAACAATCAATAAAATCACCAAAGGTATAAATTTCCATTGCCAAGAATTGAAGAATTGATGGATTGTTTGAGTGGTGCTACCTACTTTTCTAAAATTGATCTCAAGAGTGGCTATTATCAAATAAGGATAAGAGAAGGAGATGAATGGAAGACTACTTTCAAAACCAATGAAGGACTTTATGAGTGGCTTGTCATGCCATTTGGCCTAACTAATGCTCCTAGTACATTCATGAGACTTATGAATGAAGTCTTAAAAATTTCATTGGTAAGATTGTTTGAGTGGTGTTACCTACTTTTCTAAAATTGATCTCAAGAGTGACTATTATCGAGACAAGGGCAAGAGAAGGAGGTGAATGGAATATCGCTTTCAAAACCAATGAAGGACTTTATGAGTGGCTTGTCATGCCATTTGGCCTAACTAATGCTCCTAGTACATTCATGAGGCTTATGAATGAAGTCTTAAAACCATTCATTGGTAAGTTTGTTATTGTGTATTTGGATGATATTTTGATTTATAGTTCAACTAAGGAAGAGCATTTTCATCATCTTAGAGAGGTGTTACAAAGACTACAAGAGGAGAAGTTACTGATTAATCTCAAGAAGAGTGTGTTTTTGAAGAAAGAGCTGGTGTACCTAGGATTTGTGATCTCACAGGGTGTGTTAAAGATGGACCAGGACAAGGTAAAAGCTATTATTGAATGGAAAATTCCTAAAAAAACATATTAGGTAAGAAGTTTCCATGGTTTGGATAGTTTTTATAGAAAATTTGTCAAAAATTTCATTGGTATTATTGTTCCCATTATTGATAAAATTAGGGGAGATAGAAGAATTTTGAATGGATTGACATATATGATAAGAGTTTTCAGTTTTTAAAGAAGAAAATCATAGAGCAACAAGTGTTAGTATTTATAAACTTCAACAAGATTTTTTAAGTGGAGAGGCCATAAGCACTCGTCCTAAGTCAAGAGAGAAGACATGTAGCTTATTTTAGTGAGAAGCTTAATGAATTCAAAAATAAATACTCTGCTTATGACTAAAATTTCTATACTATGGTCCAGGAATTGAGAAAATGGAGACATTATCTAATGCCTAAGGAGTTTGTCATATACATAGATAATCAAGCACTACAGTTCATAACTAACCAGCCTAAGCTCAATCAGAGGCATATGAAGTGGGTGGAGTATTTGTAAAACTTCACTTTTGTTATAAAGCACAAGAAAGGCCAAACTAATAAGGTAGGAGATGCACTAAGCGGTGACATTGTTGCGATAAGAGAAATTCAACTAGAAATTGGAGGAATATAACCACTTAAGGAGCTTTATGAGGCTGATCTAGAATTCAAGGAAGCATATGAAGATTGTAATTATCCTACCTTTCAAAATAAGGAGAAATGGTTGGATATTATTAAACGTGATGATTTATTGTTTAAAGGAGTGCAACTATGTGTACCAATGAGTTATATGAGGGAAATTTTTATCAAGGAGAAGCATTGTGGGAGTTTAGGAGGTCATTTTGGTCTTGAGAAGACCTTAACACAACTAAATACTCATTATTTTTGGCCAAGAATGGAAGCATATGTAAGGAAGTTTGTTGAAAGGTGTAAGGTATGTCAATTTATCAAGGAAAGAGCACTAATGCAGATTTGTATCAGCCTTTACCAGTGCTCAATAAACCATAGGATTTAAGTAATATGAATTTTGTATTAGGCTTTCCAAGAACACAAGGTGGGTATGATTATATTTTTGTGGTATTGGAAATTGTTTCAAAAATAGCTCATTTCATTCCATGCAAAAACTAATGATGCTACTCATGTAGCTAATTTGTTTTTCAAAGAAGTGGTTAGACTACATGGAATTCCAAGGAGTATTGTTTCAGACAGGGATACAAAATTCATAGGGAACTTTTAGAGAACATTGTGGAAGAAACTAGGAACAAATATGAACTTCATTTTATCCCACCATACTCAGATAGATGGGAAAACTGAGGTGGTAAATAAAAGTCTAGGAAACTTATTGAGGTGTTTGACTAATTACAATCCTAAACAATGGGATTCCATTCTTTATATAGCTGATTTTTCCTACAATAATTCACCTAACATGAGCACATGAATGAGTCCATTTCAAGTTGTTTATGGAATGCATCCAAGAGGGATTTTTGAGTTGAGAGACTTAGGTAAAATGGAGAAGAGAAGTGTTGATGGAGAAGAGTTTGTTATTGCATGCATGCAAAAATCCATGAACATGTGAAGAAACAATTGGAGAAGAATGTGAACAAATACAAACAACATGTTGATTTAAGAAGAAGAGAAGTTAGTTTTCAAGTGGGAGACATGGTATTATCTCCTCTTAGGAAGAAAAGGTTTCCAAAAGGTCAGTATGCCAAACTAAAAATGAAGAAAATTGATCCTTACAGGATCATTAGAATTATTGTAATCATATGAGCTAGAATTTCCAGGAATATTGGAATCAATATTATTATCACAATGTTGCATTCCTATATCCATTCATAGAGGAAGAAGAGAGTGACTATACAACTGGAGAAGAAGAAATAATAGTCCAAGATTGGAAAAAGCAATTACCTCAAGCATCCAAGGAAGAACCAAAGTCAATTCTAGATCAAAAGGTGACTAAAAGAACTAAAGGAAAAGAATATTATCAATACTTGGTAAAGTGGAAACACCATCCTATAGAGGATGCCACTTGGATGATAGAGAATGACATCATCAAACTTGGTAGTACTGGAAGGTCTCAAGAACATGAGTTTATGAGCTAAATTTCTTGTTCCTAGGGAGAATGATGTAGGAGCATCAACTAGAAAGAGAAATTCATCAAATTCTAGCATTTTACATGTAGGAAGGTCCTAGTAGGTTAATAGATGTGTTGTAGGGCTTTAGGTGGTTTCAAATTTCAAAATTAGGCTTGGAATAGGTTTTCCCACTCAAACTTGTTTTGAATTTCCTAGTTAGTAAATTGGTTCTTTTGTACAACTTTAGTATGTATAAGTAGTTTTAGGTGTTTGTGTAAGGTGTTTGCGTGATGTCTCAAGTGTTTGAACATTTCATTGATGGTAAACTTGAAAAACTATAGCCTTTACATAATAATCATGCTTTCTCTATATATACTCCTTAGTCTTCTTGAGGAAAAGAATTCAAAAGTAAAAATTATAAAAGTTGGTACATATTGGTCGATAAAGAGTTAGTTAGGGATGCTCTTTTTCATGTAAAAACAACTTTGAAATAGGTGAGGAGTTTGTTATTGGTTCAAGAAAAGGAGAATAACTATGTTTGTGAGATCGTATGTAAGAAGATAGGTAGAAAAGGCTTGGTTAAGAATAAAACTCAAGTTCTTTTGTTGTGTGCTTGGAATCTCCATCCTCATATTGGCTATAAAGTGTTATTCAAGGTGATTTTTCATGTTTATAACCTGGGAGAACAAAAAAAATGTTGACAATTGTTTCTAGATCATGCATAAGACTATAGGAATGAAGAAACATTATTTTGGTGAGGTAAAACCTTCCATTTCATGCAATTTGTTTAAGGTTTTCTTCTAAAACCCATTTTTTAAAGGACTACATAAACATACAGGAAAATTTTAAGGTTTGAAAGCTTATTTAGATGCTTGTTGATGAGAAAATTTGTCAGCTGGACAAATTGGTGGTTATCTTGCTAAGGCTCTTGGAATCTAAGTCTCTTTACTTGAATGATGCAGCTCTGTGTTTGTATGCGCCTGTGAGATTTGGTTTTGTGGGGGCCTTACGGCCGGGGATCCAACCAGGCTCTCCACCGACCTTGCGGAAAAAGCTAACAATCACTTGCCGAGAGGAATTTGCTTGGAGATTGGGAAAGGGAGTGAGAAAAGGGAGAGGGATTAACATTGTAGGTAGAAAATCAGATTCCTACAATCATTAACCATAAAACTCCAACACACATAGATAAGAAGAAATTCAATTTTTCAAAGGGAAACAAGACAATATGAATTTTGGAACACAAAGTCTCAAAACATCCTTATCAAAAAAGGAAAATAACTCCTTTCATTATTGATGTTGTAGAAAAAATGTACAATAGTGAGAGTGAGAAGAACATGTAGATGGGAAAATAGAGGAAGTGTTATCTTTTTGCTTCTTCACAAGGAATAATCTCTCATGAACACACAAAATTGACAACCCTTTGGAAAGGGGATGCCTTTACAATTTATATAGAAGAAACTCTTCGCTTACCCCCTCATGACCTTTCATATGTCTTTGCACAACTTATGACCTTTTACATTCTTAGGAAAAGATTAAGTCCCCTTTTATAAAATAAGGGTGACTTATTACATTATAAACATAAAGTCATTTTTAATTAATTAAAGGCATTATGAAAAATTGCAACCCCAATGAAGAATTAGAACATGGAGGAGAGAGAAAGTGGGGGGAAGAGAAGAGAGAGATAACTAAGAAGGAATGTTGATGAAGAAGTTGCCTCTGCCAACTAACTCGATATGATGAAATGCTCCCATGTGATGACCTCTGGATCCTTAAACTCTTTGCACCATGAGAAACCTCCTTCGAATGATGCACATACACCTCAAGCTGAGTGTTTAGAAACAATGTTGAATGCTTACCTAGATGACTATTGTCATTGCTCATGGAGGTCCACTTTGAAGAAGGTAAGAATGAACACCGACCCCTGTGATGACCCTTTGCAATACTACCATGTTGATTTGAAATTTATAATGGAGCACACCATGAACATTTTAATGATGATGATTACAAACTCTCATTGTACAAGATTCACATATAGCACTGACCATAGGATGCGTATCAAAGAACACCGTTGGGATCTCATGGTGTGGATTCTAGATGACCAAAGTGGGAAATGCTTGTGATGATCCTCTCGCAACACCTTGTCTTGTTTTCATTGACAAAGAAGACTCTTGGAATGATGTACTTTGGTTGTACACACCGAGAAGGTAAATACAAGCACCAATGAATACACCATTGACCAAAATGAATAATGTTCATTCAACAACCCAAAACACCATCGTTCCTTTGAAGAAATTATTCAGAAAATGAGACCATAATAATCCTATGAAATTCAATTTCTTGACTCTTGAGACACTTCCATACACTTGAAAGGGGATTTACTAAAAATAGTAAATGGAAATTTTCCATCCTTTCCGACTTTGGTCACTTTGTTTCTCCTTCTGGATGACCTCTGTGCACACTACTTCCACCGAAACTGCCCTTTATGATGACTTACTAAAAATAGCAGGCCTATATGTAGGAGGATTAATATTCTTATAAAGTGGTGTTTTGGACCTCGGTTTTTGATGAAACCAATTTTTCTGATATGGTTTTTTTCTCTTTGTTGCACCTCTAAAATTTCACGTCTACCTCGTCTTTGGAATGAGAGATTTTAAATTTCAAAAAAATTTCTGTAGGGAAACTGGGGTTTATTCACTACAAGGAGTGCATGGAAAATATTTCACTTATATTCTAATGGCCTATGAAAAAATACATGATTGGAAAAAACACCACATTGATCCGTGCACTGGTTTTTTAGTATGAGGATTTTCTCTTCGCAGTTATAAAGTTCTTCATGAGAGAAATTTCTTCCTGAGTCTTCACAAATCCATTTTTTTCCTATTCCTTCTTCTTAAGATCATAGATATATGGCAGCAATAGATGGAGCAGACAAATGGTGTAGGCAAGATTCTAGGAAAAATACGACAGAGTTTTGGCAACGTATGGAGAAGTGGGGGAAATGAGACAAAAGTGTCTAAGTGTTGAATTTATAGATTTTGGAAGGCTTGACGAGGGAGGGAGCCTTTTTCTGCCCCTATTTCCCTTTATAATGGGACAATGGGTGCAAGAAAATCTTCCTTAGCCTAAGCTTTCCATGTGTCACTTGTTCGTTGGCCGAGAGGAATGGAGAAAGGGGGCTTAAAATGAGCTCTTGGGGCCAAAATTTGGTCGCATGTGTGACTTGAGGGAATCATGGGGGTGCCATTTTATGCCCCCATTTCCCCCATGTTTTGGGACAAAAGGTGCAAAAAGGCACCTCATCTTGGTGTTGCCACTCGTCCATCATGCGTGAAGTGAGAGGGGGCTAGAAAAGTTGGTCTAGGGGTTATACTGGTCAGCTCGGGGTCACATGGGGTGACCAACATGCCAAAAGGGGGAGGGAACATTTTTAACCCTCTTGTCCCCTTGGTGATGGATTAAGAGGACATAAAAAGGCACCTCAACATTATTTTGCCACATGACATCCTAAAATTTGACTAAGTATCGAAATGCATACCTTGGGCGACAACTTGAAAAAACCATAACTTGAGCTCCTGAATGAGTTTTTGCACACTTATTTATATGATTTCACATGGAAAAGGAATTTTGAGAAGGATGGGATGGGTACCTTGATTTTATCATGACTGAAACACCTTTAAAGTATCATTGTTTCTTGAGACCATTAACTATGTTTGGAAAGAATGAGTTGGCTTGAAAAATGTATGGTGTTTTGGATAAGTCTCATTTCACCACCATGTAGGGGAATGAAAATGGTTTCTAATGGTATATGTTTTGGCTATCAAGTCATCCTGGAGCTCCCTTAATCACCTCTCGAAGTTCATGTACTCTTTTATGATGTAAGCTCCTTTGGCCTCAAAACCCACTTTCGGTGAATTGGCTCCTAAACTTCTAAAACTTCCCAGAATATTCCTAAATTAGTTGCACAATGATTCTAGCTCCTAAATACACCTCCATGATGAATATATGTCTTTGACACTGCTCTGGTGACTATGCACTTGTCTTAGAAAGGCTGATGATAGCCCTTTCTAAGCTTGCTTGAAAACCCACTTTGAGAGACATTGCTCCAAAAGCACTTGAATGATCTTGTTTTTCCTAAATAACTTAGGGGAATGGATGAAAAACACATATAGATAATTTTAATTATAGGATATGACTGATACAGGGAAAAGGCTGACCTTGGGGGTGTCTTAGAAAGGTGTAACATTGAATTTTTGGACACTATGGTATGGTTGTCCTATTTTCTAGTGAATTTTTCCCATGCAAAAACACAGGACAACAAATCTAGCTTGGGGGCATGTTATGGACCAAGAAAAATGAGGACATGACATGAGAAATACTAGAATCTCAATTTATAATATGTTGACCAATGTCTTATCGATTGGGCTTCATAGAGTCATTTGCAACAGATAACTAGAAGGAGTACACACACACACAACAAAAGGAAATACACAACACATGGAAAGGAAAGAACACACATAATAGGAAAGGGAAACACACACCTAAAATAACCTATGGTACAATGTGGGAGATAACCCGCTTTCTCGAAGTGCTCTTCTCTCCTTAGAGGTAACATTGAATGATGATGTTTCATGAAGCCATTTACTGGTTCAAGAAAGTAACCTCCCTTCCTCAATTACTTATGAAAGCCAGGTGCTTTCATGACTTCCTATGTACTTGGGGGAGTGAGCCTACATGAGTTTTTGGACTCTCAAGACTTCATTTGGAAAGTCCATTGCTTTTATTGTCATTGAAATCCATTTAAGAGTGGAATTTTCCTTCCGTTTTTATCCACACTATTGATTTATTATTTACCATCCTACCATTACTCCAGGACTAATTTTTTTGAATAGCTTGGATATCTTGAGTTCACTTCTTTCCCTTATTCACGCTCATGGACATATTTTTCGTAAGAAGCATTGAATTCATATTTTTTAAATTTCATTATGAGGGTTTTGGATATTGAGTGAAGAGTCAGGCGCAACCTCATACCTATCTTGTATGGCCATGGTTTGAGACAAAAGGTCGAGACTTAGCTCAGGTTCTTCTATGCCTTATATTGCTTCCAAGATCTCTTGTACAGAATTCCTTCCTGTAACGCCAAAAGCTCATCTTTACATTCATTCGAAAAATCTTCATTCGGAAATTCAAGGAAACCATCGGGAGGTATTGCTTCATTATATTGAAGATCATGACATTCTACTACTTCTTTGTGGAGGGGAGCCTCAAACTTGAGGGCCTCATAATCCTTTGCTTCAACTTTTTCATCCCATAGAGAAACTTCCTCTTCAAATGGAAAAGAGAAAACTTCAACTTAATCATTACATTCATCACCCATTGGCTCATGAAGGACATCAAGTTATTCACCTTGCTTTACTCCATCATGACTAATCTCTGAATCAATTGAGCATCCCAGATCAGATTCATGCTTGTCTTGTAGATCCATAGCTCGCATCAAGAGTTTGAGACTTAGTTTGGGGTCTTCTGTCTCTTCGCAACTTTAAGAAAATCTTGCACTGATTCTCCTTTCAATTCTTTCAAGAGCTCATCACAAATTGGATTTGTTTCTTCTTTGTGGAGGGCATGATCCAAGGAATCTTCATCTTCAAATGGGAATGAGAACATATCTTCCTCTTGGGTAGGCATACAAGCTGGTTTCTCCACTTGAAATTCACCAAGAACCATTTCCTCTTCTTCGTGGCTCGCATCATCTGACAACTCGGGGATACCCTTTTGTAGCTCAAAGTTTCTCAATAATTCTTCAAGATCCATACCCCTCTGGGAAGGGATGTTTGGTCCTATCAAGATGGGAATCTCGTCCTCCTCTTCGCTTGTTATAAAATGATTCACCATACTGCTATTTTGGTACAAAATGTTGGCTCCTGGGTTTCTTGATTTTTACATCGTATACCTCATCTTATTTTTTGGAAGCAATTTTTCCATGTCTCCTTTCATCATAATGGTTGTAAAAGACCAATTCATCTGGATTTTACCTCCCAAATGTTGGAAGAAACTTCTAACAAGAATGCCCAAATGAAGCCATAATATCTGCTACCAAAATCATTATTGAAACCTTCTTGTCTGGAATTTTGGTAAGAGCCACATGTGTATCTTTGACCTTCCTTACAAGTGGGACCTCTTTTGATTCCATGGAGTAACAAGATCCACCAAGTTGAGTCATGGTGATTTTTAGAGCCTTGGCGACCTTTATAGGCATTACATTGTTAGAGGCACTTGAATCTATTAAGCAATCATTCAATATGTATTCCCGATGAGAAGGGAGACATAAAAAGGGTCAACCTTATCAATTTTTGATGCACTCAGAGAAAACATATTCTGTGATGGAGGTGTAGATGGGTTTAGTAGTAGGCCTTTAGAACTAGAGATCACAATATTAGGATTTAGACTACTATCCTTGATATCTTGGACAAATTTTTCAAACCGATCGGGATGAGTCTCGTAGATATTTAGTTTCAGAAATATGTACTTGGTCCTATTCATATGTTCTACGATGTCAAAAGAAGCATAAACAAATAGGGAGATGAAGACACGATTTTGGGGTCGGGATATGCTTGGAAGCAAGGGTAGATGTTTAGGGAACAAAGGCTATTTTGAAAGGTAAAGTGGAAGCTTTTGAAGCACTAGATTTTGTAGGAGCAGACTTTGATATAGAAGGAGCATTGGAAGACTTACTAAAAATAGTGGGTGACCTTTTTCTTGCTACATGATTTAGGTTTCTATAATGCAGACTCCATGTAAGGTGAAAGAGGAGATCCTCAATCGATTATTTTGTTTGGTATAGTCGCCACATGAGGATCTTTGATCTTCTTCTTCTTTGCAGTAGTAGGGGAAGAAGCTCCCTTTTTAGACCGAGAGTGGGTGAAAATGCACATGAGAGACCTGGGTGCATCTATGTCATCTTCATCACCTCCAGAGGACTTGTATAATCTGATCTATACATCATTCTCTACTTCCTCAACCTCTAGAAAATAATCATCTCCTCTCCTTGCTCAAGCTCATCTTCATATTCTTGAGTTCTACAACTTGCATTGACAGTGGGGCCTCCAAGGCAAGCCTTTGAGGTGCTCCTGTAATCTGATTTTTACGTGGACTTTGATGGGATTCTCGTTGAAATTTTTCTCTTCAATGATGTCATTTCATTTGCCAATTTTTACAAGTAATGGAATAGTTCTCTCATCTCCAAGATGTTGAGCCTTACCCTTTGAAGGGTTCTTGATCTTTCCAAATAGGATGCTATCATCTTCAACTTCATTAGCCAATCCTTGTGCTTGTGTAATATTCCCTGGTTGAACCCTTTGTAGGAATAATCCTAGTTCTGGTGATTGAGCATTAATGAAGAATATTTTCATGTTATTATCAGATGGTGAATCCTCTTATGATATTCTCTGGAGTAACCTATTGAAACAAGCCATAAATTCTCTCATAGTCTCATTTTCTTCTTTCTTCATTTGTACCAATTGAACGATGAGATCTTGGCAGTCTTCAACAAATTTGAATCTTTCTTTGAACCTAGATTTGATATCATCCCAACAGGTGATTGATCTAACGAAGGAAGGAGGTAGAACCATTATGCTTGCTTTTTCTTGGAGAGATTCCATGAACAATATTACAACAACATCTTCATGTTCAACTCCAAGAATTCCACATGATGTGATGAAGGCCGATATGTGCTCTTCATGGAGTTGCGTGCCATCACCTTTGAACTTTGGAAATTTCTTGCGGGAATATGTTGGTAGATTGTGAAGAGGGGGTGTGAAAGAAAGTGGGCATGTATTCCTTCCCCATGGAATAATGGGTTGGGGAATTTCTACTTCATCCGCCATTGATGCTTCTACTTCAAATTCAAATTATGCTCTTAGTTCTACAAATTCTTCTCCTGATTATTCTTCACCCAAGAACTCAATGCTCAATGGTGGTTAAAAGATGGGAGAATATGCAGAGGGAGTATCAATATGAGTTTGAATGGGATTATTAAAAGTGACACTTGATGAATCAGATGGGGATGAGGCTTGAGAGAAGTAGTATGAGTTATCTCTGATTTTTCTTGTTGATTTTGCAAAGCCTGGATAGTAGGATCAACAATCCCTCTTAGCCTACTCAACTTGGTATATCTCCTTTCAACCAATTTTTGAGAAAAATATTGTAGTGGGAATGCGAAAGGACACTGTGGAATATGAAAGGTCACTTGCAAGAATCAACAACGTGTCTTTCAAAAATGGATTTCCATCAATTTTTGTTTGTTTTTTCAATTTTTTTTTTTTTGTATTTTGTGATCGTATTTGGGTGCAGATTATTACCAAGTCTTCCCCACAAAGTGGGTGCCAAAACTGTCGGTGAGAAAATTTGTCGGGTGGAAAATTGGTGGTTATCTTACCAACACTTTGGGAATATAAGTCCCTCTACTTGAATGGTTCAGATTTGTGTTTGTGTGCACGTGTGAAATTTGATTCTTTAGGAGCCTTACGATTGGGGATCCAATAGGGGCACTCCACCGACCTGCATGGAAAAAGCTAGCAATCACTGCTAGAGAGGACTTTTCTTAGAGATTGGGAAAGGGAGTGAGAAAAAAGGAGAGGGATTAACATTGTAGGTAGAAAATCATATTCCTATAATCATTACACGGAAAACTCCAACACACATAGAATAGAAGAAATATAATTTTTACAAAGGGCAAAAATACAAGATGAAGTTTCGAACACAAAGTCTCAAAACCTCCTTATAAAAAAGGAAAAGAAATCCTTATTTCTTCATTGATGCTGTAGCAAAAATGTACATTAGTGAGAGTGAGAAGAACATGTAGATGGGAAATAGAGGAAGTGCTATATTTTTGCTTCTTCACAAGGAATACTCTCTCATAAAGACACAAAATTGATAACCCTTTGGAAAGGGGATGCCTTTACAATTTATAGAGATAGAAGAGACCCTTCATCTACCCCCTCATGACCTTTCATATGCCTTTGCACAACTTATGACCTTTTGCATTCTTAGGAAAATATTAAGTCCCCTTTTATAAAATAAGGGTGACTTATTACATTAGAAAAATCAAGTCATTTTTAATTAATTAAATGCATTATGAAAAGTACAACCCCAATGAAGAATTAGAACATGGAGGAGAGAGAAAGTGGGGGAAGAGAAGAAAGAGAAAGAAGAGAGATAGAACTAAGAAGGAATGCCGATGAAGAAGCCACCTCTGCCGAGTGATTGATCTGATGAAATGCTCCCATGTGATGACCTCTGGATCCTTAAACTCTTTTCACCACGAGAAACCTATTTTGAATGATACATGGACACCTCGAGCTAAGTGTTTAGAAACACTATTGAATGCTTACCTAGAAGACCACAAGAATTTGCTCATGAGGTCCACTATGAAGAAGCTGAGAATGAACAATGACCCCTGTGATGACCCTTTGTAATACTATCATGCTGATTTGAAAGTTCCAACGGAGAACAACTTGAAAATTTTGATGATGATGATTAAAAACTTGTCCTCAAACATGATTCACAAACAACCTAGACCATAGGATGAGTGTCAAAAGACACTATTGGGATCTCATGGTGTGGATTCCAGATGAACCGTGGGAAATGATTGTGATGATCCTATGAAACTACCATATTTCTCACGACAAAGATGAATCCCGGAATGATGTACTTTTACCATACATAATGAGAAGGCAAAGAAAAGAACCGATGAATACACCATTAACCAAAATGAATAATGTTCATTTAGTAACACTGAAACACCATCATTCCTTTGAATTAATCTGTTCAAACAATGAGAGCATAACAATCATGTGAACTTGAATTTCGACTCTTAAGACACTTCCCGCACTTGAAAGGGGATTTATTAAAAATAGTAAATGGAAATTTTCCATCCTTCCTCGACTTTAGTCACCATGTTTCTCATTCGGATGATCTCTGTGCACACTACTTCCACCAAAACTACCCTTTGTGATGACTTACTAAAATTAGTAGGCCTATGTGTATGATGCTTACTATTTTTAGAAATTGGTGTTATAGACCTCGGTTTTTGACGAAACCAATTTTTCTGATATGGGTTTTTTCTCTTTGTTTCCATGAGGAAACCGGGGTTTCTTCACCTGTAAAAATTCAGGTGTGCATGTGAAATATTCCACTTGGATTCTAATGGCCTCTGAAAAACTAGATGATTGCAAAAACCTTGCTTTGATTTGTGTATTGGTTTTTTAGTTATGAGGATTTTCTCTTCGTAGGTTACGAAGTTCTTCAGGTGAGAAATTTCTTCTAGAGTCTTCAAAAATATAGATTTTTTCAAGTTTTATTCTTATTCAGATCATAGAGATATAAAAACAATGGATGGAGCATGAAAATGGAGGAGGAAAGATTCTAGGAAAAATCCGCAAAGTTTCGGCAACGTATGGAGAAGTGTGGGGAAATGAGAAAAAAGTGTCTAAGTGTTAAATTTATAGTTTTTGGAAGGCTTGAGGGGGGAGGGAACATTTTTATGCCCATATTTTCCCCTTGGAATGGGAAAATGGGTGCAAGAAAATGTGCCTTTAGCCTAATCTTTCCATGTGTCACTTGTTCGTTGACCGAGAGGAATGGAGAGGGGGGACTTAAAATGAGCCGCTTAGGCCAAACTTTAGTCGCATTTGTGACCTGAGGGAGTCATGGGGGGAGGGTGAATTTTTATTCCCCCATTTTCCCCATATTTTGAGACAATAGGTGCACAAAAATGCACCTCATCCTGGTGTTGCCACTTGTCCATCATGTGTGAAGTGAGAGGGGGGCTAGAAAAGTTGGTCTAGGGGGCTATATTGGGTCGCTGGGGTCATATGGGGTGAACAACATGCCAAAAGGTGGGAGGGCACATTTTTTCCCCTCTTTTCCCCTTGGTGAGTGATGAAGAGGACAAAAAGGTTCCTCAACCTTATGCTACCATGTGGCATCCCAAAATTTGACTAAGTATCAAAATGCATACCTTGGGCGACAACTTGAGAAGACCATATCTCAAGCTCCTAGATGAGTTTTTGCACGCTTTTTTATACAATTTCACATGGAAAATGAAGTTTTAAAAGGATGGGATGGGTACCATGCCTTGTTTCTCACTGAAACACCTTAAAAATCTCATTTATTCTCGGGACCGCCAATTGTGTTTGGAAAGATATAGTTGGCTTGAAAAACGTATGGTGTTTTGGATAGGTTTAATTCCACCACCATGTAGGGGACCAAAAATGATTTCCAATTATATATTGTTTAGCTCTCAACTCATTCTGGAGCTCCCAAAATCACCTCTCAAAGTTCAGGCACTCTTTTATGATGCAAGCTCCTTTGGCCTCAAAAACCCACTTTCGGTGAACTGGCTCCTAAACCTCTGAAACTTCCCAAAATCTTCCTAAATTAGTTACACAATGATTTTGGATCTTGAATACACCTCCATGATGAATATAGGTCTTTGACATTGCTTCGGTGACTATGCAATTGTCTTAGAAAGGATGATGAGATCCCTTTCTAAGCTTGCTTGAAAACCCACTTTGAGAGATGTTGCTCCGAAAGCACTTAAATGATATTTTTTTCCTAAATCACCTAGGGAATAGATGAAAAACACATATAGACCATTTGAATGATAGGATAGGATTGTTACAAGGAAAAGGCTAACCTTGGGGGTGTCTTGGAAAGCTGTAACATTGAATTTTTGACACTATGGTATGGTTGTCCTATTTTCTAGTGAATTTTGCTGATGAAAAAACACATGACAACAATGATAAAAAATGATTTTTACCCTTATCGAGTGAGTCTAAAACCCTAGGTAGGGCTTAAGATTAAAATCATTTCTGGATGTCTTAAACACTTTTTCAAGGGTTAAAATTCTCAAGAAACCTTCTAACCATTTCTATGACTCAAATTTTTGAGGTTTTAGTGGTTTGCATTGTTCCTAGAGAGAGAAAATTATGACAGTCCTATTTAAGGAGTAGAAGACCTTAAATAAGACCTAATTGGGAAGTTCAAGTTAGCAAATTTAAGGGTTTTGTTGGGAGTTAGAGCTTGAAAATTTGTGAGGTACACAAAGCCCAAATGGGTATCTATAATAGGTTTCAGTTTTTTTAGATTGTTGGTGGTATATCTCCAAAAATAAGATTTACCTGTTTGGAGGGCTACTAGTTGTGAAGACAATATTCTCAAGAAATAATGTTATTTAATCATTTGATTTTGTAATCCTCTTTTCTATGTGTCATTTGTGGTATCGAGTTGGTTGGTACCAAAATAAACAAAAATGATTTTGATAGTGAAGAAGAAGCAAAATGCCACCCGGAGGAATAATGTGAGGATATGGTAGAGGATGCATTCAAGTGGGAGATTTAATATTGGAATATTTGAGGGATAAGAGAGTTAGTTTTGATGCAAGGCTAACAACAATGGAATCCAATCAGAGAAGAGGAACCATGACAGTGATGTAAAAGACAAAGAAAAAGAGCCACATGTTGCTTCAATGCAAGGAGAGGTGAAGAGTAAGAAGAAAGTGAAATTAATAGATTGCTTAAGGTGATCATAGGACAAGGATCAAAACCAAAGTTGGAAATTCCTACATATGTAGGTAGCCTTGATGGAGAGGAACTTATTGATTGGATAACTACTTTGGATAAGTACTTTGAGTATGAAAATGTGCCTAAGGAGCAAAAAGTAAAGTTTCCTTGTAAAATATTAAAAGGACATGCAACACTATGGTGGGAATTCATACAAGATGAAAGTATCAAATAAGGGAAAAGGAGGATCAAGGCATGGGACAAAATGGCAGCAAAGATCAAGGATAATTTTATACCCAATGATTATGAAACTAATTCTTACAGGAAACTACAAAATTTGAAACAAAAGGAAGTGAGTGTTAAGGAATACATAGAAGAATTCTATAAGTTGACAATCAGATCAGGACATGTGGAAGAGGATGTAGAGAATATTACCAATTATCTAAATGGGATGAGATACAATATTCAGGATGAACTCAGTTTGGTAAGTCCTAAAAACTAAAAGAATATTACCAATATGCATTGAAAGCAGAGGACAAACTAAGCAGGAGGAAAAAATAGAAAAACAAAGGTAGGGGTAGAAGTTATAGAGGAAGAGGACAATAAGGAGGAAGAAGTTCATCCCAAAGAACCAGTGGAGAAGAAAGTAGTTCACAAGAACAAACATCTACTTCAAGAGGTGGCTTTAGAGGAAGAATATTTTCTTATAGAGGAGGATATATGCAAAGGGGAAGAGGAACTACAAGATTCACAGGTAAATGTTTCAAATGTAATAAATTTGTAGGACATAGGTCTTGGGAATGTACAAAAGAACCTCAAGCTAAGCAACTCAAGAACTTAAAATAGAAATCAGTTGGTCCAAAAAGAGGAATAAAGTGTGGGTTATTCATCTCATGTATAAGAACCATAAATTGGTGAGTCCTTGCTAATGAAGAGAGTGTTGATCAAACCACCCAAGGAGAAGGAACCTTCATAAAGGAAGACACTATTCAAAAAATCAGTAAATCATAAGGTAAGTGTTGTAAAATGCTTATTTATTGAGGTAGTAATGATAATTTAGTAATCTTGGAAATTACAGAAAAACTTGGGTTGAAAAGAATACCACATCCTACCCCTTATAAGGTTTATTGGCTTTGAAAAGGACAACAAGTTCTTTTGAGTGAACAATGTTGGGTAGATTTTCAGATTGGAGGATATAAGGATAGAATGTTATGTGACATAATGCCCATGGATTTTTTTCATGTACCTGTAGTCATTTTTACACCCACCAAAGAGCAAGTGAATCCCATGCGTGCCGGCCTATCACCCAGTGGGCACTGGGTGCTCACCCGAGGCACGCGTGGGTGCCAAGTCTCTCCTTTATGTGAGTTTAGTGGGAAACATCATCTATGATGGGAACATAAGGATAGTGAGCAGAAATGAGTCATGCAAATATCATACAACTCGTAACAACCTCTAGACTAGTGCAATCATTCCAGATAGAGAGAGATACCTTAATTAAGTAAAATAAGACTGAACCAAAATAGAAAGGGAAATGCACAAGGATTCATATTTATTTCATAAACATACATGAAACAAAACTATGAAGATATGAGGATGGACTAGAATCATTAATGATCATATTCAAATAAGGTGGTAACCTCATTAGATTCATTAGATTCATTACGTAACATCACGGTATGGTAGACCGAGACATCATATCTGGATTTACATCCCTTAGTTCTCAAAAAGAAAATCACAATCCCAAGCCCCTTGATGCATCCTTCTCCTATATTTCATCTACCCAACCCAATATAACTCCTTGTGGCATTTCTGTAGAGCTCCTCTCTCTATTGATCTCTCCCTTTTCTTCTATGGGCACTTGTATTTATAGGCCCCTTGAATTACCAACTCACCTTTATGAGGCTTCAGATCCATGGCCAAGTGTCCAGATGTGGTCCTCCATGGGAGCATGCTCCTCTAGTCTTGAGCTCTCCACTCCTTGCCATAATGGTCTTCTATAAGCTTCCATCACAGGGCATATTCCCTCCTAGGCATACTTGTCATCAAGATGGTACCTTATCCATTCATCATGCGTAGGTGGGTCACATTTTTATCGTGTCCTGCCCAATACGCCAAATACAACTAAGTCCCAAGACCTTGTTCTACCAAAGTGCATGACACGGTCCTTTGAAAACCCTCCTAGAACCCTACATTACGAGCGTTCTTCTTGCGCGCCACCCTTCAACTTAGGCCTTGTGCGCCCATGCACCTTTTTGTACTTAGTTAATATTTTAGGGGCCCAACATCACCCCACACTTAACCAGCTTCTCTGCCACGGGAACACTTCTTCAAAGAAATAATTACAATAAGCTTAACGTCTTGGAAAAAGAATAAGGGAATGAAGAATTGGGAAAAATTGAAAGAATGGGGAAGTGTTGTCATTATAGCAACAAGATAGGAAAATCTCTTTGTAAGTTGGCCTCCAACTTGTTCCTGCATCAACTTCATTTTGCGCTCTCTGGCAGAGGTTGCTGACTAGGGAACTTACCTCCTCAAAACCCAATCCATTTCCTTGAGTGTTCAATATTTCAACCATTCCTTCCAATTCCTTGCCCACGTCCTCAAGCGCATCCATCCTTCTTGTAATCTAGGGGTACAACTCCTTCAGCCAGTTTTTAATTGAACCTCATAAGGTTTTAATAGATTTTGACTTCTTCTCGACCTCGGCCAAGATCCTCTCCCGCTCTGCTATGTTTCCTTTGTTCTTCTCTTGGAACTCCTTGATCTCTACCTCGTGAGTGGCAACTAGAATGCTCGCCACTTTATCTCTCTGTCTGTGCAATTATCATACACGGCCTCAACAATATGGGTAGTAATTTTCACATCAGCAAGCACCTTGCTGTACTCGATAATGATTGCTACAACCTTTAACTTGTCCTCCTTCTCTCTGTGCACGCTGCTATTTCTTTCGTGGATTCTAAAAAGAAGGTTGCCTTTCCATGGTGAGGATGTGCATTAAGTCTTCAAGGCACTCAAGGAAGATCCATACTTTAAGTCGGTAGTGCCAAGTCCAGGATGCTTCAAAATAATGGCATTTGTGATTGATTCTACCTTCTTGTATACCCCGCATACCCTTTCCTTTTCTTCCTTAATTCATGCTTTTTAGCCTTGCGCACTAATTAGTTCTTCCTACTTCAAGTTCTTGGTCCTCTCTTCTAGCTCTTCTTCCCTCTTTTCTAACTCGCCTCTAGAAAATTTACCCTGTTATTCCTTCCGAATAAGCTGGCTTCTAGTTCAACCAAGACCTTATTCAACGCATTGCATACTTGTTCATCCGAAAGCTACTGAGCGCTCACCAAGGGTTGTCTCCTTTTGATTCAAGCACTTTCATTATTGCTCCTTGGCTTATTTAAAGTTTTGGCTCATAGACATGGGACTCAATTTCCTAAGAGAGTATCTTCCTTGCTCAAGGGTACCCACCTTCTTCATCAAACAACTTCATTGCCAAGAGTTTATCGATTGGGGACTGTGCTTTGGAAGAGTGCGTGTAACACCTTACTTGTGATCATCAATGTTGTCCATTCTTGGTTTTGGATCTTCATGCACTTTCCACTGTGCATGCCCTTAGGGATAGTTCTTGTTAGGTGGGGCCTCCCATGCTACCATGGTCTTTTCCTACGCTTCCTTCCTTATCTTCATTCATCACTATTTCAAGGTGGTGTGCTCCAACTCTTGTTCCGATTCAATAATTTTCATTGCTTCTCTTTTCGCCACCTTGTTTATCTACTCCCGCATAAGGTTTGGAGTCCTCTGATTCTTTGTGGTAATCTCTTCACCTCCTTCCATGTCCTGGGCACCCTCCTCCTCCTAGCTTCCCTTCCTTCACACAAAGCGATAGTCATTCTTCTCCTCTGCGCCTTCTTCTCCCGAATCGTACATGCTGAAAACAAGTGGTTCCTGGTCCCCTTCAGTTCATCTTCTTCATCATCATCCCTCTCACCCATGTATTTCTCCAAGCTCTCTGTTTCCTTCGAATCAACTTCCTCCATCACCTTTGTTTCTTCCTAACTGGGGATTCCAGTATAGGATATTCTACTTTCTCTTCTTCCTCCTCCGGTGATTTCTCCTCTGCGATAAGATTTTCTTGTTCTGGCGCCTCCTCTTTGACTGGAGACCTCTTCTGTGCATGTAAGTACTTGTTCTAGCACTTGTTCCTGGGGCACCCACCACTTGAGTATCTTGGACACTTGGTGCCTTTTTCTTTATCTCTTCCATTTCCTTTTTCTTGGGCACGGTCTTCCTTCTACCTGTTAGGTCCTCAGGTATAGCTATCTCATTCTCAAGATAAGCACCCTTCTCAAAATTGGGCCTTATGCGAAGGTATACACATGCCATGAGACCTCCCTGTAATAGGAGAGTCAGGGGTTTTATCATCTAAACTTCATGTGATACGTAATTTTCCACATATGCACGCTTGTTGGGGTAGACCAATGTCTTGCGCATCTCCTTGTGGTCCCGATCCATACTTCCAAGGTCAAACTTTAGTTTCTTGGATTCCTTAAATCTATTTACCCCCACCTGGAAGTATTGAGTGGTGAAGGAAAATGGAATTTTACACCAAGGGCTCATGTTTTCATCAACCAACCTAAATCTACCGATGCATAAGTGTTGGTATACTATGAATTTAGCTTCTCCCTGTGTGAGCTTTGGTAGTTGTTTTAGGATCCTCCACTCTACCCGAATGCATTCCTCAAGCGCGCATACCATTTCTCAAGATGTGCCTTGTGAACGGCCATCATGCTATCGCAAGTGTATTTTTCAAATCTCTTTGCGGGCGAGGGGTCTTCCTCTAGGTACTCCCATATAAACTTATCTACTGCATCTGGCACTTCGATCTCTGAAAACACAATAGTTAAGAGGACATTGCTGAAAAGTATCTTGTCACCCTCTTGCGCACTGTTGATGATCTCATCCACGATGTACGCAGACAAGTTGTAGATGGTGCCCTCCGATATCCTTCTACAAACATTGAGCCATGATTTGTTCACTTGTGTCCACCTCTCTTGGTCATTAAGTTTGGTTACAGGTGCACATGACCATTCTCATCACCAGTCTTGGATATCCACAATATCAAAGTACCTTGACCCCTTTTTGTATGCATATGTGGCGACGGTTTCTTTGATGGCTTCTTTGTTACATAGGTCATCCTCTATACTTTCTCCTTCACAGATGAGACCTATGAATCTTGAAATCAGCTGAGGGGTTATGTGCATCTTACGTCTTGCGAAGTGAAAGTGATCTTCATGTACATGCAACATCAGCCACTGATAGAGGCACTCAGGCTTCCCAAAGTAGGGCAACTCATAGAGTTGCAACAATCCCAACTTCTCCAACTTCACTTTTACTTTCGTCGCTATAAATGGGTAACCCTTCTGGTGTCCTTTTGTTTGTCGGGTGCACTAACTCTAGCGCCATCTCTTTTTCGCATTTTTGCGATGGCTATAATCCCCGACTATCATGTTTCTTAAATGGGACTCCCACTCCTTTCCCAAAGAAACCCCATCATATGGGTACTTGCATTTTCGCATACCATTCTTCATTGGTACTTACGGTGGTTTCTTGTTGTTTTCCTTGCCCTTTCATTTTCCCTTGCCTTTTCTCTTATTAGGTGTTACAACTGGTTTCTTGGGTGTCATTGTGTAGGTTATCTTTGCACTTCAACTTCTCTTGCTCTGCTTCTCTACCCTTTCCAAGCTTAGATATTGAACTTGTGAAGAAACTCCTTTTCAAACCGTGCCTTAACTACCAAAATGTTGTTGGAATATCCCCTTCACATGATGACACTTCTCCACAACTCTCTCAACACCTGTGAACTATTTCCCTCCTAATTTACCGATCCAAACTAGTCACTCACGGTTAAATTTCTCCAATTTTTCTTCACATGGATCAACTTTGGAAACCCTAGTTCATAAAAGCTCTTCCTTCTTCGTATTCGTAATGTAAATAATGAAGTGTCCAACCTTCTATTTATAGTTTTTCCCACTTTTTAACATTAAATGATACCTTACCTACCACCGTACTTTAACACTTAATGTGACTTTTTCAACAAAATCGACTTTTACGCCTTAACTTACACGCCCAACATTACGCGGAAAATTCCCCAACCTTTTGGCACGCAATCAATCCATCTTGACAGGAGACTCTTACGTGCGCGTCACCAGCACCAAAGGTACTTCCATCATGATTTTTTCTCTTGCCTACCTCGTGTTGCTTTTGTGCTTCTTCCTCTCTTGTACGTGGATCCACAATGTAGCCTTACCCTGACACCAACCATCCTTTTTCACCTTTCCTCTCATGCACTTCCTTTCCTGGGCCATCCAATTGGGCTTTCCAATGCAATCCTTCTTGGCACTTCACACTCTGCAATTTCTTCCACCTTACTCCACCCCACACTAAAATGATGCACGGTCCTCTGTGTAGTTATAACCTTCAAAAAGTAATGAGATTACCAGTGCCCAAGGCGCAACACAAAACAACAATGAGAAAGGGAAACACAAGAAAAGGAAATGTATTAAAGGAAATCCTAATCTAACTGGCAATATTGCCTTATTACAAACACCAAGAAGACTTATTTATAGTAGGGCTTTAGCCTACTCCCATTAAAGTGTCTGGCAATCTCGTCCCATCCAGTGCTTGTAATTGGCACGTGCTGAATCAAGGATGTACGAGATGATGTAGGGACCCAACCAATGGACTTTTAACTTCCCAGGATGGCGCAAAAACTTGGAATCATATAGTAGCACCATCTGCCCAACCTCAAAATTTTTGTTCTTAATGTGATGATCATGCCATGCCTTTTGTTTTGCTTTTTCAGTCTTCTAGCTCCACCTGGTGAGTGATTGTCTTTCGTCCAATTGCATTAACTTGTCAATTCTTTCCTCCAACACTTGTTCATCGACCAATCCTCTTGTGTGTGCTATACGTAGAGAAGGTAACATGAATTCAACTGGTAGGATATCCTCCATGCCAAAGAACAATTGAAATGGTGTGGCCTTATTCATCCTCTTGTAGGTTGTCTTATATGCCCAAAGAACAATTGATACTTTGTCATCCCAATTCTGTCTACCAAAATCACATATCTTAGTCAATGTGTGACTAAGTATTTTGTTAAATGCCTCAACAGTTCCATTTGCTTGAGGGTGATAGGGAGTAGTTTTGTGATGGGCCACCATGAATTTTGATAACAGAATCCTGACCATTTCATTGAGGAATTGCATACCTCTATCACTTCTCAAACTCAATGGGAATCCATACCTACTGATTATGTTCTCCCATAAAAATCTAGCAGTGGTAGCCATTGTACAATCCTTTGTAGTGCTTGCCTTTGCCCACCTTGTCAAATAATCAATGCAAGTGAGGATATACCACGAACCAGTCCTTCGTGCCACTGGCGAGATTGGTCTGACAAAGTTGATAGCCCACTTCTTAAATGATTCTGTGCTGGATATTGGTCACAAGGGCATTTCATCCTTTTTCCAGGTTTTCCAAGGCGCGCTGCAATGGTCACAGGCCTTGCAAAACTCAATGCAATCTTGATAAATGGTCTCCCACCAAAGCCCTATGAGTAGAATCTTCATGGTTGCATTTCCGTATAGTGTCCTCCTGCAATCCCACCATGTGCCTCTTCCATAATTGTAATGTGCTCATGTTCTAGTATGCAACGGCACGTAGAACCTCATCACGACCCATTTTTTACAGATCTCCATTAATTAGTATGTATGGCCAACTTATTCCTCTTCAAGGCCTTCATTCCATTTGGAGCCACATCTATTTTAAGGAATACCACAATTTCCTCCAAATCCAAGGGCGCATGCCGTAACCTAAATAGTTGTGTGTCTGGTATAGTCTCTTCAATGCTCTCCACGTCCTCTCCTAAATCAATCCTAGACAAATGATCAGGTCCGGAATTACTTTTACCTGGTTTGACAACCACTGCGAACTCAAATTCTTGGAACAATAGTACCCACCAATATATGCGCCCTTGTAGAACAAGCTTGTTCACCAAGTATTTCAATGCTATATGGTCAGTGTAAAATATAAAAGGGGTTGCTAGTAGATACTGTCTAAACTTGTGAAGCACGTAGATCATTGACAATGCCTCGCGCTTAGTCATAGTGTAATTTTGCTCTGTTGGTGTCAATTTCCTACTTGCAAAGCACAAAGGATGATCAACAATCCCCGCACTAGGTACCATGTGTGCAAGTACTCCAATGGCGGTTCCTGAGGTATCCACATGAACATGGAAAGGCTTATCCCAAGAAGGGAAATGTAGGATGGGCGCGGTGACAAGCCTATCCTTTAAAGTGTTGAATGCCTTCTATTGCGCCTCTCCCTAATGAAAGGCACTTTTATGTCTAAGTAAATATTCTAAAGGCACGACGATCTTGGCATATCCCTTGATGAAATTTTTGTAGTACCCCGTATGCCCAAGAAATCCACACACTGCGCTTTGACTAGTAGGCTCCCTCAATCCCACAATTACTGCAACTTTTGCGAGATCTACTAGTAGGCCCTCCTTACATATGATGTGCCCCAATAATGTTCCAAACGGGGTAACAAAGACACATTTCTTAATGTTGAGGGATATCCTCAACTACCAACACCTTTCAAACATCAACCTTAAGTTGTCACAATGGTCCTTCACTAACCCATATACTATCCAATCATCCAGGTAGACTTGAAGGAATTTATGGATGAAGTCCTGGAAAGCTTGTACCACAATGCATGAGAACACAACAAGCGCATTCTTCAACCCAAAAGGCATGATTGTATAGGAAAAAATTCCCCACTTAGTGGTGAAAGTTGTCTTCCTCTGGTCCTCCTTCGCGATCCTTACCTGGTGATAGCCCGAGAATCCATCTGTGAAAGAATAGACCTCGTGCCTTGCCACTCCCTCTAAGATTTCTTCAGTAAATGGGGTTGGGAAAGGATCAATGATACACACTGCATTCAAGTCCCTGTAATCAACACAAATCCTTATCCTTCCATCCTTCTTGATGCTAATTACCATTGGACTTATCCACTCTAACTCTTCAACAACTTCAATAATGCCCGACATTATCATCTTATCTATTTCTTCCTTGACCTTCATGTGTAGGTTAGGATTCATTCGATATGGTCTCTTCCAAACCGGGCGCATACCCTCCTTCAACTTAATTCTCATTTCCCCAAGGAATGGTGAACGCCTTTGAGTTCATGATACCCATGCGGGAATAAATCCTCAAACTCACGTAAAAGATCAATGATCTTGGAGACTTCCTTCTCCGACCAATAGTCTCCGATGATAGCCTCTTTAGGCTCTTCTTCTGAGCTGATGTTAACCTTATTTATCTTTAAAGGCTCATGATAGGCACACACCCATTCATCAACACTGTCTAACAACCGCGTCCCTATAGAATGGTCAACATCCAAGTTTTCCACTTCTTCCCCATCAATAACATACACCATCTTCCCTTTTTCATTTTTCATATATGCACTCAAATTGTATTTCTTATTTCTTCTTCCTCAAAGCGCGCCTCCAAGCCAGGTTCACCTAGCAAGTTCAGTAGCCTATCCTCTACCATGGAACTATCCCCAATGGTAAGGCGCTTGATATCCTGTAATGCCTTATCCACAAGGGTTTTGTACTTGATACTCGAATGTTTGAATGATATCACCACAAACTCTTGCAACTCCCTGTTTGACGACGTGTCTCAGCGTGAATGTACCATGCATGCGCACAACCTTGTAATGTAGAATATAGTTTGTATACCCATAGGGATGGTGGTAAAGCCTCTCGCACCCTTCTCTCTAGACCCTCTCACAATCCTGGATATGGAAAGAGGTGGGTTCCTTACCATGATAATATTTGATGGCGGTGGGCGTGTTGCTTCTAGAGAACCAGACAGAGAGGGAAATTCTCACCTCACGCCATTCCAAGAGGTTCTCTTGATGTGTAGCCCACCACCATGCCACTGTGTTGAGTAGGACATAACTTAACATCCCTCTTCATTCATTCTCCTCCTTCCAATGAGCTTCCATCTCTTGCAAAAATATCTCAAGGAAGGCTCCTCCTGAATACTTAGGTAGCTTCTTTCCTCCTAGGTGCTGAACTGTACGTGCCTTTGTCACCTTTGTCACGATCCTCTCAAATGCCATCCGATCAACTCATAGGTTCCATGCACCCAATTATCACATGCTATACTGGTGGTGTCACTTAGGGACTGAGCATCCTCAAACCGGATAACTCCCTCTATGGGATGAATTATCTTTGGATCCCTGATTGAGCGCACATATATTCTATCCAGGACCTCTTCTCCCAGGGGTTCAGTATAGGGTGTTGATTTTCCATTAGCCAGGGGTATGATGACTCGTTCCTCCTCATTTTCAAAGCTTATGTATCCCTTATTGAACCAAAGATCCACATTGTTCTTATAGCACCATGGGCACCCAAGTAATGCTGGGAAATTATCTGCCTCAGAAAGTGCCAAGACTTTGAAGTCCCCAGTAAACTTAGCTCCCTGAATGGTGATAGATGCATCCTTTAAGACACCGATGGGCATTGCCTTCATTTTGTTTGCCATATACAACACATTTGAAGATGGTTGTAATGCAGGTCTTCCCATTTGATGCCATGCATCCAAGGTGAGAACATTGACCTCCATGCTTGTGTCAATGAGGATATTACTAAGGATCCATCCATCCACAACCGCATCTAATGTGATATCCTTATCATAGTCAAGGTTGTGAGGGGGAAGGTTTGCATGCAAGACCTGCCTCTCGTGCTCTTCTCGGTGTGGTACCTTCTCTCTCAACCATGCTCCTATAAAGGGAATAATATTCTCTTACCTAAGCATTTTACATACTTCCTTGACCTCATCCAGGTCATCCTTTCGTGCCTCAACCTTCCTTCTTTGATCCTCCCTCCTGGACTGCTCCTTTAGAAACTGGATTTCTCCTTGTAAACTCCGAATGATGTCCATGGTTTCTTGATATACCTCCTTTTGATGCACAGGGTCTGGGTACTTCCCATGTACCACTTCTTCTCTTGAAACCAGGTTCTTCTGCCTTGGCATTTCCTTTGCACATGCAACCTTTTCTCTTGTTATTACCATAATAGGTTCCAAGCCTGCATCATGTGTCACCTGTGGCATCCATTGTGTGTCATCCTTCTTAATTATTAACATTGTAGCGCCCTTGTATTTCCAAAGTCTTTCTTGATTCATGTGCTCATAGAGTTACGAGACACTCTTCATACTTGTGCTTCTTCCCACACCATGAGCATTGCAATAAGTCTTGGACACTCGTGCTTGTAGTGGTATGTAGATCCACAATTAAAATAGGTTCCACGTGGGAACTCACTTCTTCCTCCATGGTTACCATGACCACGGAATCCCCATGAAATCCCCTTCCGCATGCACCTCCATCTGCGCGCTCCTCATAATGGTGATCATCACCCTTAGAACCACTTGCAAGGCTAGTTTGGCGCACACCAAGATCAATGGCCTCATGGATCTGGTCAATAAGCCTATAATCCTTAGTATCATGGGTTGTAGAGGTGCAAATATTATAGTAGCAAGACACATTCTTCTACATTGTGCACTATAACAAAGGACATCTACTCGCATCATGGTACCCATGACAAATTTCACAATATACTACTACGACGCGTATTGTCCTATGGGGCAAACTATCTCGACATGCCCCTCTACTTCACAATCTGTACACCATATGCCACCGCAAGTCTCATGGGTTGAGTTCACAGTAAAAATTCTCCACCGCTTAGCCATAGCAAAAATTTGAGCTTCCAGAATGGGCTAACACCAGTATCAACACTTCCCACAGCTTCGACATGTAGGGAAGCTTCTAACGCCTCGTGCGGGTCTGTGAAAGTATTATGAGATAAAGATCTTCTAAAAGGTGTTATCAACCCTCCAACAAACCATTGAGCATGTTGTGAAGGGTGAATGTCATATGATAATTTTGACAGGAGGGTTTTGAACCGTGCATCATACTCCCACACACTCTTTGCCATTCCATGTTAAATCTCCTTCAAGTCACTGATGGTCTTATGTTCAAACTTAGGAATGTGGAATTATACCAAGAAGGTGTTTTTAAAGTAGTATAATCCACCACCATCTGATGAGGGTCATATTTCCTATACCAACTATGTGCGTGCCCTTGCAATGTCGTTGCAAACTAGCTTGCCTTTCGCTCTGGGCTAGTGATCCCTTTCACGTGCCATAACAGCTCACACTTGTGAACATGCTCCATAACATCTTCAATACCTATGTAATCTGGTAAATGTAAAGACATCTCAAAGAAGACTTGAGGAGGTGGTTGGGGCCCTTGTCCTCTTGAGCTAGAGCCTTGGTTTCCCCTAGTGTTTCCTCCTCCACTAGATCCACCAGATCCACCAAGTCATGTTCCTCCTGACCCCCTAGATCCATTGGATCCACAGTCCTGTTCCTCCTGATCCACGGATCCACCAGGTCATATAGTGGTCATGCCAAGGGTCCCCAAAGTTCCACTAAACTGCACGTCAACGGTCTGTGATAATGTCCCACTACCAATAGTGTACCCCGCGCCACTCCCAGATGTGAGACCGAAGGCTTGTGTATCCACACTCTGCCTAAAAATTCCTCCTAACATTGGAATGGTATGTGCAGCCATAAAAGTCCCAAATGAGAAATTATATCTCCTGGGTGCAGATTGGTCACTTCCACCGATACAGCTTGGGTTAACAATATTCTTCCCTTGATCTAGAAAACCAAGTTCCAGGGTTTGGTCACTAGGTGGGTTCAGATGCACGCTAACGAATCTTCTCTCTCCGTGTGATAAACTCTCATCAGAAGCCAAAGGGGTCTCTCTTACGTGCTTACTAAGATGGGGTAGCACATATTGATTAGGTTCCACATCCTCTGTGTGAACCTCAAATCCTTCCCGTAACGTCTGCCTCCATATATCCATCACACTTACAACCTCACGTTGTCTAACAATCTCCCTTTCATGCACTTCACTATACTTGAGTCATCTCTCCTCCCTTTCTTTCTCAGTCGCAATATCTTCCATCTTCCTCCACCTTAGCTTCCTCACCCAATGCTCAGAATAGTTTAGCCGGCCATCGAAATGCCTCTAAACTCAAGGTAATAATCAAGATCTTCATTGCAGAGGGATAACACATAGAAATGATCCTCTGGGCTCCCACAAAAACTCAAACTCAGCAACTTCCAGATAAGAATATGTAGAAATAGCATACTCCAGAGTGTAGCTAGCCAAGCACTCCTTTCCACCAATGATCCACAACACGAGTCCACGTCAAATCTGCATCTTGTAGCCTCTGGTACTCTTCTTGGGTCCATGTGTGTGATCTATAATACCAGCTTGATCTAGACGCATATGCCGAGAGCCATTCATATAGCTCTACTGGGAAGTAACATAAATTTTTTTCATACAAATCATGGTAGAGGTTCTCTTCTACCCATCTACGTGTATCAAACTTAGGTCCAGTGCTGAATCTCTGAGAAAATTCATCCTCCGTGCTTTTAAACCATGTTTCAACACTTTCCAAGGTTAAACACTTTATCATCACTCATTGCATAGATCATGATGTATACCATTTCCCACTACAACTTTGAAAAGAGGTCCTACAATGGAACCAAGATGTAGTCATTTTTACACCCACCAAAGAGCAAGTGAATCCCATGCGCGTAGGCCTATCACCTAGCTGGGCGTTGGGTGCTCACCAAGGCATGTGCGGGCACCGAGTCTCTCCTTTATGTGAGTTTAGTGGGAAACATCATCTATGAGCCGAACGTAAGGATAGTGAGTAGAAATGAGTCAGAAAACATCATAGAGATCGAGAATGACCTCTAGACCCAAGTGATCATTCCATACGAGAGAGATACCTTAATGTAAAATAAGATTGAACCAAAACAGAAAGGGAAATGCACAAGGATTCATGCTTATTTCATAAACATACATGAAACAGAACTATGAAGATATGGGGATGGACCAGAATAATTAATGATCATATTTAAATAAGTTGGTAACCTCATTACATTCATTAGATCCATTATAGAACATCATAGTATGGTAGATCGAAGTCATACATCATATATGGATTTACATCCCTTAGTTCTCAAAAAGAAAATCACAATCCCAAGCCCCTTGATGCATCCTTCTCCTATATTTCATCCACCCAACCCAATATAACTCCTCGCAACATTTTCAGAGCTCCGCTCTCTATTGATCTCTCCCTTTTCTTTTGTAGGTGCTTGTATTTATAGGCCCCTTGAACTACCAACTCACCTTTATGAGGCTTCGGATTGTCGCCAAGTGTCTAGATGTGGTCCTCCATGGGAGCATGCTCCTCCATCCCGAGCTCTCCACTCCTTACCATGATGGTCTTCTAGAAGCTTCCATCATAGGGTGTATTCCCTCCTAGGCCAACCTATCACCGAGTTGGCACCTTATCCGTTCATCGTGCGTAGGTGGGTCATGTTTTGCTTGTGTCTTGCTTGATACACCGAATACGGATAAGTCCCGAGACCTTGTTTTGTCGGTGCATAACATGGTCCTTCTAAAACCCTCGAGAACCCTGAATTGCGCGTGTTATTCTTACGCGTCCACCCTTCAACTTAGGCCTTGTGCGCCTATGTGCCTTTTTGTTCTTAGTTAATATTTTAGGGGCCCAAAAATACTTCTAGGAAGACCTTGACAATATGATAGGAAACCACTCATGATGGTGGGAAGAATGTTTATACTTTGCAAAATGATGGTGTAAGTCAAAATATGCTGACCTTAAGAGAAGAATAAAATGAAAAGGAGTGGAATCAAGTGTGATGATGGTGGGTGAAAAAGATTTCTTAGCTAATATGAAGGAAGGAGCGATGGGTTTTAAGGCAAGTTGATAAAACAAAGGATCGCATTATGACAACCACTAAATTGTAAGAATTACCTCAATAAATACAATATATGTTGAATGATTTTTATAATATTGTGGTAGACAGTTTCCAAATGATTTACCACCAATAATAAGAATTAGTCATCACATTGACTTCATTCCAGGTGAAAATTTACCAAACAAAGCTGCCTATAAGATGACTCCTAAGGAGAATGTTGATATCAAGAAGCAAATACAAGAAATTTTGGATAAGGGGATGATCAAATAAAGTCTTAGTCCATGTGCAATGCCTGTTGTTCTAGTGCCTAAGAAAGAAGGAGATTGAAGAATGTGTAAATATTTGAATTAAATTAATAAAATCACCATAAGATACTCATTTCCATTGTCAAGAATTGAAGAATTGATGGATTGTTTGAGTGGCGTTGCCTACTTTTCTAAAATTGATCTCAAGAGTGGCTATTATTAGATAAGGATAAGAGAGGGAGATGAATGGAAGATTGCTTTCAAAACCAATGAAGGAATTTATGAGTGGCTTGTTATGCCATTTGGCCTAACTAATGCTCCTAGTACATTCATGAGACTTATGAATGAAGTCTTAAAACCTTTCATTGGTAAGTTTGTTATTATATATTTAGATGATATTCTGATTTATAGTTCAACCAAGGAAGATAATTTTCATCATCTTAGAGAGGTGTTACAAAGACTATAAGAGGAAAAGCTATTGGTTAATCTCAAGAAGAGTGTATTTTTGAAGAAAGAGTTGGTGTAGCTAGGATTTGTGATCTCATACTTTGTTGTAAAGATGGACTAGGACAAGGTAAAATCTATTGTTGAATGGCCAACTCCTAAAACAAAATATGAGGTAAGAAGTTTCCATGGTTTGGATAGGTTTTATAGAAAATTTATTAGAAAATTTAGTGGTATTTTTTCTCCCATTATCGATAAAGTTAGGAGAGATAAGAAGAAGTTTGTGTGGACTGACATGGATGATAAGAGTTTTTAGTTTTTAAAGAAGAAAATCATAGAGAAACTAGTGATAGTACTTCCCGACTTCAACAAGGATTTTCATGTGGAGTGTGATGCAAATAGAGTGGCCATAGGAAATGTCCTAAGTCAAGAGAGCAGACCTATAGCATATTTTAGTGAGAAACTTAATGAATTAAAAATAAAATACTCTACTCATGATTTAAAGTTCTATGCTACGGTCAAGGATTAGAGAAAGTGGAGACACCATCTAATGCCCAAGGATTTTGTCATATACATAGATAATCAAGCACTACAGTTCATAACCAAAGCCTAAGCTCAATTAAAGGCATATGAAGTGGGTGGAGTATTTGCATAACTTCACTTTTGTTATAAAGCACATGAAAGGCCAAACTAACAAGGTAGCATATGCACTAAGAAGGATAATGTTGTTGATAACATAAATTCAACTAGAAAGTGGAGGAATAGAGGAAATTATAGTCACTAAATCATGTACTTTGGGTAATTATTTAGTCTTAGTTTCATACTATTATTCATATGGTTCTTGAGTGAAAAGAGTACTAATTAACCCATGTCTTTGGCCATTTTTCTTTGCTTTTGGTTGCTACTTATGACTTCTCGCTCATAATTTCCCAATTTATATTGTCATTTTATGTTCATCCTATCCTTGATTGGGGTGCCCGGTCAAGATCGGGTGCCCAGCACCTTGGTCCCCTTTGGGCACCCTGATCCTCTTTGCACTTTATTCTCATCTTTTGGGCACTTTCTAGCCATTTGAAATTTTCATATTTTTGGTGGTTGACCTTTTTGGGGTTAATTACAAAATTAGAACAAGAGAACCATATAAATATAAAGTTATGAGACCATAATGAGGGACCAAACACTAAGCACTAGTATCTCCACCTAAGGTTGCATCCATCCAAGGCATCTATAGCTACATTTGCATCCATCTAGCTCCATCATAATGGACAAAGGATGGTTCATCTGCATCACACTTAATATGAGGGGAGTTTATTCTATTCCATACACCATTTACTTACATTCTACATCTAGTTATTGATTGCTACTCATAAAGTCTAACTAGCACAGGAGCAACTAGGGCATGATTTACACACACACACCTAGAACTACATTGGGTCTGAGATGTAGTGCAACACTCAGTGATAAGTCAATCCATTTGGCAAGCTAAAGATATTCTGAACCCTTCATATGTATCTCTATTTTTTAGGGTTTTGATGATTTTCTTGGGGTTTTGCAGGTGTTTCCTTCATCTCTGATTTACAACATACTGATGAAGTTCAATGACATCCACACGATAAGAAGAGAGCACATGAGATCACTCAACGACAACTCGGTGGATGTTCCTTGGACATTTCTATAGATCTGGGGCACCCAGGTGCCCCCATCCCTCTCCAAATGCCCGGTCTACTGACATGACAACTCGGATATGCACTTTCCCGAGTCTTTATGCGTAATGTTTCTCCTCTGTTCATCCGGTCTCCACTGCGACACAATCCTGACACATCTATGAATCAACTAAGGCCTTTCTAACCCTCTTTGTACACTAAGGTTTCAAATTTTTATTTAGTTAGTTGCTTGGGTCATTTCCTTTATTTATTTATTTGTTATTTACTTGCTTTACATAACATCGATTACCATTTTCCATTTTAGTTTAATCATTTTGGTGAACCCGTCCTTCAACTCCACCTTCCGTCTAGGGTTATTTATTCTCTTACCATGGCTCAATCTTATGGTGATTTTATTGAAGCACATCTTAAAGCCCTTAATGATCATATTTCTAAACATCCCCAAGATCTATACTTGCTTTTACATGCTTCTCATGAGGAAGCCACCAATTTGGAAAAACTTGACGCTTCTGCGGCCATATCTACTGTTGTTACTACTCAACCACTTGCTTATAGTCTTCCACCCATTTCTACCATCCTTGTGTCTATTAATACTCCTACTAATCAATTCAAACTACCTCTTATGTCTCATACATGACAGGTTTCCATCGGTGGTACTCAGGACTTAGCCTCCCTCTATCAAGACCTCCAAGCACAAATTCAATAGTTACAACAGGCTACTTCTCGTACATCGCCATATGGACCCCACCTTATTATTGCATACTCCATTTGCACCTGCCATCTCCACTTATCCACTTCCACCTAGATTTTTCACCCCTAAGCTTCCCATTTTCAATGGGCATGGTGACCCATAAGTGTATTTCAAAGTATTCCATGTAGCTTGTCTTAACTTTGCGAATGATCATGTTCTTTTGGCTAAGCTCTTTCCATGCAATCTCCATGATTATGTGATGCATTGGTTTTATGACCTACCCGTCCATTGGTAACTTCTTTCATGCATCTATCCAATGCTTTTCTTACACAATTCTCTATTAACATCAGCTCTAATATATCTTATGCCCAACTCACACAAGTTAAACAAGGATGTAATGAACACCTAACTGATTGTGTCTTACCTTAAAAAAACATAGCTATGATGTCAAATGTGCTTGTGAATGCTGAGCTTCAGTAATTCTTCATTCAAATTCTCTTACCACCTCTCCAGGAGAGTGTTATCTTTAGACCTTTCCTTCATTTGATTAACTATGTCATACTCTTAAAATTCATGAAACCAAGCTTCTATCCATAGGAAATCTTAAGTATCAAGAACAAACATCGTCCTCCACTCGATTTCCAAACAAGACAAAATTTAAGCCATCTACAACCAAACCAAATGATACCAAAATAACTGTTAACATGGTAACTACTATTAAAAAGCCTCAAGTCATAACCACTTCAAAGTGCACATTCACTAAGTTCCCTATGGCCCCACATATAATATAACAACAAATTCTTGAGAGAATTCTTATTACAATTCCTCCACCACTTGAGTTAGACCCATCGCGACCAAAAGGAAGAAATTACAATGAGAACTTTTGATGCGACTATCATTGATGTGTGGGACACTCTATGAATAGGTGTTTTAAGCTTCGTACCATCATCTAAGATCTTATCGATAACAAAAATCTTGAGTTCCCAGAATCTACAGATTCTCCACTAGTTAGTGAAAATCGTAAGCTCAAATTATTTAATAACCCACCTCCACAACATGACAAGAAAGTGGTTGAATCCTTAGCTAATCACACATATCATGTAGTGACTCCTGCATTAGGGGATGTTGAATTTCTAGCTACGCATATTGATCCCTATCCACAAGTCATCTCCTTTTCTGACCACGATTATCATGCAAACTTCACATCCAATCACTTACATATCAATGCATATATTGGCTCAATTTCTATCAATAATACTAAGGTTGACCCATCTTGGCCCATTAGTGCATGTTCTATTCCACTTCTCATTGCTATCGGTTACCCTCTATCACAAATTGCATATCTTATGAACAACTCATATGCTGTTGTTAAACTACACATTATGGTTGGTCCTCTCACTTTACTTGTACCCTTCTTTGTTGTGCAAGTGGTCAATGGTTGTGACATGCTTCTAGGTGTAAATTGGATTTTTGGTCTAGGTATATCATTTCTATGAATCACTTGTGACTTAAATTCATCCATAATAATCAAGTTATTTCTATCGATAGTATACCTCCATCTACTCCATGGTTGTCATCTCCTCGAGCATCGACAATGCATCTCCTAATTCATCTACCACATCACAATCTATGTTGCTAAAAGCACAATATACTCCTAGTTCACCTACTCGTACACCATCTACGTGGCCTCACCACTCTGCTATTCTTACACATCGACATAGGCCTATTCCTCACATATTTAATGTATCTCAACGTAAATCACCACCTCGTTTTGTTCTGTGTTTTTCCTCCCATAGATCTCCATCACCTACACATTTTTTAAAGCCTGCACACTCGTCATATATTCATCTATCGCATGAACATAAACTTCATTCACCCATCTACTATACCTCCGTTACTAGAGCATGGTCATACACTTGCATTACCATTGACATCAAATGGTGGACCTTATTCCTTCACTTTCATTGGATAGTTCATTCAACCACATGCACTTGGGGGGTTTAACATTCACACAATCTCCCCCATCTTAGCATCAACACATCTCCCATCTTTGTATTATCATACAAAAATCTCCTAGCATGAGTATACTCATCATACACGCATCGTCATTACCCAATGACACATTCTTGTGCTTCGGTTCACACTTGATTGTTGAGGGCATATTACACACATGAACCCCACACATTACACGATAATAATTACACATATTATGCTACATCTCATCATCACTATACATAATACAAATTTTATCACATGGTCGTCTCTCATCACCGCATATACTACACACATCTACTTGTATGTGTTGCACTCACTACCTTATCACACACTCTAGTCCCACGGTCCATACTAGAATGTTGAGGGTATACATCACAAATGGACCTCATCACATTTGCGCATTCATCATTCAACCTTCTATCATGCGACACTCCCAGTTATCACACATGACATACACTATAGGCTAAATGGTCATGCATTCCATCATCTTTTAGTGGCATACGCCGTAGCTACATCACCACTCCTTTCACCCATCTTATGGGATATACAACATAGGCTACCTCATCACTTGCTATCATCATGTAATCACCCTCTATTCTACTCATCTTGTAGTGACATACACTATAGGATAAATCATCACCTATTCCATCATCTTGTAGTGGTATACGATTTAGGCTACATCACTACTCCCTATATTCATCTTGTAGTGGTATACACTTTAGACTACATCATCACTTCTTTGATCATCTTATCATGATATACGCTTTGGATATAGGGTCACACACACATCATCTCTAGGTCACATATCATCAACACACATACACATTCACCACAACGCACTACACACAACACACAGTTTGACCATTTCCCGATGACGCACTCTTATTTATGGTTCATTCTTGATCACGAGGGGTAAAACAAATGAAACTCACGCATACAACTATATCCACTCAGGGGGCACATGGATCTTATCATCCATTATGCATTTCATTCCATCCATCCACAACATACTACATATCTTGGTTACTTTTACTCTTGCTTGCATTTTCTTGTTCATGGTCGTCTTATTACACATGCTAGATAGATCTCTTATATGTCATTATCTTTACCATACACACATGCGCATTCACGTCCTTTTCTAGTTGTGATCACATATACAAGTCTCTTACACATAGCATGGATGCTTGTCTACTACCAGTCCCACAATGATTATTGGGGGCATCCACATTTGTACACTACAAGTGTTATTGTTTCATTTTGTACTTAACACTCTACATTACTTGGTTATACACATTTTTGACATATTGGTTATCTTTCTAACATGCTAATGAGTGCTTCATGTGTAACATTTGTTTTACAGGATTACTTACTACTATGGCTATCTATTGTTTGTCTTTGTTTGCTATTGTATGCGGGCCTTGCCCTTTGTTTGGTGTGCACACTTGTTTGTTTGTATGTGACCACTACGGCCTTGAGTGACTTGCGGCATTATGAGTGGTGTTCAATGTTTGCAACCAACTTTTAGTGGTCTATGTTTGGCTTCTTACGTGTTTAATTTCATTCTAGCTTACATATTTTTAGTAGCTTACACTTGTCTTCTACATGCATGTTTGTTTGTACTAACACTTGTTTTCTAGCCACTTATTTGTGTGTGCCTTGGTTTCTACTAAGTGCATTCCCTTCCCCCTATAGGGCACAATTCACACGGTCGGTCCTCTTTTGGAGCCACATCCTCCTATCCACAACGTCGTATGCACACCCAAAGAGGGGGCATCATTTGGGTTTACACACTACAAAACACAATACCAATATAATTCATTTTTTAGATTTTTTTCTATGACACAGTGGGTTATACAACAAGTGGATTCAAAACAGTCTATAGAATTCTGATACACAACGGCTTTTACAAGACACATTATCTTTAGAATTTTGGGGAGTAGTTACAAGTTGGAAGATACAACAAAATTTCCTCCCTACACTACTTCGACCAAAGAACGTCGATCACCCAAAAAAGAAGTAAAAAGATCTCTTCATATTCTTAGGGAAGTAGTTACAGGTTGGAGAATAACACACCTTTCTCCCTACACTTCTTCGACCGTAGTGGTGTGAGATTGCCCAAAAATGCGCACTTCACCGACAATTATAGGATATCCTTTTACACCCTTTTTTCATCAGTGGATCAGTGCACATGTTCCTTTTTAATTTTTTATACTTTTATTTCATGATTTTTACTATATACATGTGGTTTTTACACATATACATGCACATTTGACTACTTAATCATCTTATCTTAACAACAAAAAACAACAACAACGTTAACAACAAAACCACACACACCATACTAACATACGGTACATCACACACATTGGTATCCACATACGCACTTCCTCCCTAGGTTCACTCATCAATTTTTACACTTTTACATCTTTAGTCTCCATGCTCCATCTTTTTGTCATTCCACACTTTGTCTAACCCCTCGGCTTGCTCTCTACTTCACTTTACATGGATATCAAGTATGCATCTCTATTTACTTTATGTTATTCTGAGAGGTTCACTCACCAACATAAAGTGGGGGGGAAATGTAGTCACTAAATCACGCACTTTGGGTAATTATTTAGTCTGGTTTCATTCTATTATTCATATGGTTCTTGAGTGAAAAAAGTACTAATCAACCTATGTCTTATTTTGCTTTCACCTTCATGAACTTACCAGTTGTATTTCATTTACTTCCGACCTTTGGATTGGGCCCCATGATCCTCTTTGCACTTTATTCTCATCTTTTAGGCACTTTCTATTTGTTTGAAATTTTCATATTTTTGGTGGTTGGACTTTTTGAGGTTAATTATGAAATTAGAACAATATAACCATATAAATATAAATTTATGAGACCATAATGAGGGACCAAGCACTATGCACTAGTATCTCCACCTAAGGTTGCATCCATCCAAGGCATCTATAGCTCCATTTGCATCCATCTAGCTCCATCACAAGGAAAAAGGTTGGTTCATCTACATCACACTTCATAGGAGGGGAGTTTATTCTATTCCATGCACCATTTACTTACATTCTACATCTAGTTATTGCTTTCGCTACTCATAAAGTGCAACTAGCACAAGAGCACCTAGGGCACAATTTACACACACCCACACCCACACCTAGAACTACATTAGGTCTGAGATGTAGTGCAATGCTCAATGATAAGTCCATCCATTTGGTAGTTGAGGATAGTCCGACCCCTTCATATGCATATTTATATTTTTAGGGTTTTGATGTTTTTCTTGGGGTTTCCAAGTGTTTCCTTCATCTCTAATTTACAATGGCATATAATGAAGTTCAACGACATTCACGTGATAGGAAGTGAGCACAACGATCACTAAATGACACCTCATAGGAGGGTCCCTGGTCATTTCTGTAGACTAGGGTTCCGAAATCTCAGATCAGGGTACCCTAGCGTGCCCCGTACCTCTATAGGCACCCAAGTCTACTTAGAAAACTCGGATATGCACTTTCCTGAGTCTTTGTGTGGTCGTTTCCTCCTCCTGTTCATCCGGTCTCCAATGTGATACATCTACGAATCAGCTAAGACCTTTCTAACCCTCTTGCACACTAAGGTTTCATATTTTCATTTACTTAGTTTATTGGTTCATTTCCTTTATTTATTTATTTGTTATTTAATGCTTTACATAACATCAAATTAAGCTAGAATAGATTACCATTTTCCATTTTAGTTTAATCAAGCATGTAAGGAGATTTATGAGAATGATCTAGACTTCAAGGAAGCATATAAAGCTTGTAAGTATCATACCTTTCAAAATAAGGAGTAATGATTGGATTATATGATGCAAGATGATTTGTTGTTTAAAGGAGTGCATCTATGTGTACCAAGGAGTTCTATGAGGGAAAATCCAATCAAGGAGAAGCATTGTGGGAGTTTAGCAGGTCATTTTAGTCTTGATAAGACCTTAACACAATTGAATACTCATTATTTTTGGCAAAGAATGCAAGTAGATGGAAGGAATTTTGTTGAAAGGTGTGTGGTATGTTGATTTTCCAAAGAAAAAAAACTAATTCAGTTTGTATCAGCCTTTACCAAAGGCTTAATAGACTATGTGATTTAATTAGTATGGATTTTGTATTAGGCTTGCCAAGAACACAAGGTGGGTATGATTCAATTTTTGTGGTATTGGATTTTTTTTCAAAAATGGCTCATTTCATTCCATGTAAAACAACTAATGATGCTACTCATGTGGCTAATTTGTTTTTCAAAGAAGTGGTTAGACTACATGGAATTCCAAGGAGTATTGTTTCAGATAGGGATACAAAATTCATAGGGCACTTTTGGAGAACATTGTGGAAGAAAATAGGAACAAATCTGAACTTTAGTTTAGCGTACCATCCTCAAACATATGGGAAAACCGAGGTGGTAAAAGAATTCTAGGAAACTTATTGAGGTGCTTGACTAATGATGACAAGTCTAAATAGTGGGATTCCATTCTTTCTCAAGATCAGCTTTCCTTTAACAATTTACCTAACATGATTATAGGTATGAGTCCATTTCAATTTTTTATGGAATGCATCTAAGAGGGATTTTGAGTTGCGAGACTCGAGTAAAATGGAGAAGAGAAGTGTTGAAGGAGAAGAGTTTGATATTTCCATGCAAGAAATCCATGAACAAGTGAAGAAACAATTGGAAAAGAATGTGAACAAGTATAAGCAACATGCAAGTTTAAGAAGAAGAGAAGTTAGTTTTCAAGTGGGAGACATGCTATTAACTCATCTCACGAAGATTTTTTTTTCCAAAAGGCCAAGTATAACAAACTAAAAATGAAAAACATTGGTCTTTGCGGGATCATTAGGAAGTTCTCCAATAATGCATATGAACTAGAATTTCTAGAGAATGTTGGAATCAATCTTATTTTCAATGTTGTAGTCCTATATCCATTCATAGAGGGAGAAGAGAGTGATCATACAACTAGAGAAGAAGAAACAATAGTCCAAGATTGGACAAAACAATTACCTCATGCATCCAAGGAAGCACTAGAGTCAATTCTATATCGGAAGATGACTAAAGGAACTAGAGGAAAAGAATATTATTAGTACTTGGTGAATTGAAACACCATTTTTAGAGAAGTTTTTTCTTTCCTACTTTAACTTAATGAAGAGAAACAACAAAAAAATTGACCTCGAGAAGACGACGGGTTTACCGATAATCGTAAATATTGATGTTGATATGAATTGAAGTTTCGAGTCCAAGTATGCACGTAAGTCCTCTTGTCCTGAAAAGTAATCTGCGATCAAAGACACTAAATATAAAGGATTAGATGAATGGATAGGAGAGATGCTCAAAAATGCTGATTCCAGGGAACCCAAGGGATTTCCTTAGAGGATGTTAACTTGATTTTAGACAATTAACTAGATTGATAAACAATGATAAGGATATATGATAACTAATGATAAGAAAATACAAGATAATGGCTCTAGAACTCAAGATGAATGAGAAAGTATTGAAGCAGATTTGAAAGTGGCCCAAGTGAGGGTAGATGTAATATGGACATGTTCAAAGTAGTCATACAAAAATCCTCGGTCTCTTGTTTAATCTCGTGAAGGAATTAAAATTTATCTTCAATGTCTTGGTCGGTGTCAGCAAAATGGATTGTGCAAAGTGTGAGTTTCATGCAGAAATTGTATTGTTCCCGAATAATGGATGTCAAACTATTAGAAGGTTGTAAATGTTGGTGATTGGATGTGAATGGCCATGAACTCCTTTTAACAGAGTGCCATGCTTGAAAACAACAATGTTAAACATAGATGATTTGATAAAATTTGACAAAAAGTGATAAATTGATAAAATGATAAATTTGATAGGAATCACCGAGGTGATTTAGGCAATCTTTGGTGATTAGGAGTGAATTGTTGGTGATTTATGATTTTTGATAGTTTAATAAAACGAATGATTTGAAGTTACATAATGATTTAAAGACTGATTATGATTGATGAAAGATAAACAAGGATAAGAGAAGTACCTTGAAATGTTTAAAGCTAAAATATGCCTCAAACCTTGAATGGAAAAGATATGAGAAGATTGTGTATGTTGTGATGAAAAAATAATCTCTGGATGCTTGAAAATTCTTGATGAAGACTTAATGATGCTTGTTGATGTCTTATGTGTTGAACATACAATAATGAGATATAGATGTTGGAAAAACTAATGGGCGGAGATTGAAAATTGGGGCTCAAAATTCCAAAGTTGAAGATCTGGAGGGAGAGCTAAAAGCTCATATTTATAATTGTTGGTGATTCGATTGAATCAACGAAAATCAGATTTTTAGGATAATAGGTGCTAAAGTGGTTAAAACCACTTCTAATTGAGGTTGTTTGGTTTTGGAGTTCGAGATAAATGATTAGAAAAACATTGGAGGTCAAGGTGTAGGATTTAAATGGTAATGGAATTTTTATTTTTTTATTTGTTTTTGGCTTTCAAGTGGTTTTAGGTAGTTTTGAGAGATAAAATAGGATTTTATAGTTGTGGATAATATTTACATGAGGTAAATATAATGGAGGATCTTAGACTTAGGATAAGGGAATATATGAATTAAATGGTGGGTTTGATTAATGTATTGTGAAGATAATGTAAGTGATGAAGAAGAATGATGAGTGTAAATTTTGAGTGTCTACATTTTGCCCCTTTTTGTCGAGTAGTTTTTGTAGGAAAAGTGCTAGAAAAAATGATGATAGATTGATTTGTATGGGTGATCCCCCTCAAAATGGGGTGATTTGTGCAGCACAATGTAAGGAACGCTAGTTTAATTACAGGTCATTTATTAAGTTTGATACATTTTTTTAAAATAAATTTCCCCAAGATAGGGGGTACAAATGAAGGAGATACCATGGAATCAAGTGATAGGGGGAACCAAAGGGTTTGTTTCTATGGACATATGATCCATAAAGGTAGGTTATAAGGATAGGGAATTCAAGTGATGGGGGCCAAAGGGCTTGCATCCCATAGATGTATGACATATCTTAAAGATGATTTGTTTGTTCGATATTTAATTATTTGAGGATTGGGGTCCTTTAAATGAGACAATTTGTTGAAAAATGAGATAAATTGAGGTTGATTTTGATAAAGTATGGGATGAATGTGAAAAATAGGGTGAATCGCTAGTGATTTGACAATGCAAGTAATTAGATGAATCACGATGATTGATTCATGGAATCATCGAGAATTTTACAAAAGTGTGGGGGCTATAAAATCTGAGTTTGATGGTGAATAGTTCATTTGTGAGTGAGTCGATAATTGTGATTTGGGAGAGACTAGGGTAAAAATGGTGATTGGGAGTAATGGATTCAAGGACAAGCATAGGAAGCCCACACTAGTAGAGGTGAGTACCGAACCTTCATTATTTTTTGAATTTTTAGTGTTTATGGTTTTTTTGTCATTTTATGCGTATAGAGGGTTTATTTTCAAAATTTCCAAAATCACCAAAGTGATTCAAGTGATCGATCATCAATTTAAGGAATCATCGATTGATTGGGATGTGTTTTTATATAATGGATTTATTTTGGCTAGTGACCCATGTATTTGATGAAGTTTTTGGTGATTTTTAAGATGGTACACATTCTAATATGTTTATGGGATGTTTATGGTTGCAAGTGAATGCACGAGGTTGACCCTCGTGGGATAGGATTCCATTGATTTTAGTAGAGGTTCGAGAGGATATGTCGGAGGATGATTTGGAGATTCATAAAGGATGTTGGATTTATAGGGATTTGTGATTATAGGAGCATTCACAAGATGTTAGGTTTTATTGTTTTGCGTTGATGGAGAGATGAGATATAACAACCTGTAATTTTTGGTTACCTGCAGGGGAGATCATGATTAATATGGAGAAAACTCATGGGATTATTGGACTGTCAATGCATGGAGAGGGTATCTATTATATTGATGATATTGAGAGGAGGATGTGATGAGGATATTATATGGAGATGAGGTGGATGATATATGATATACTACGTAGGGGGTTTTTATTATCAATCTTTATATTTTGCAGAGAGGGAGGATGTAATCGGATGACCATGTTGATGATGGGTATTTCATATTTTTATTTTTTTGATTCGAGGAAGAGGAAGATTCCCATGGATAATGAAAGTGGTGGTTGGAGATGATGGAGTGTTATATTATGTTTTCTTGGGCCCCTACATTATTGGACATAAACATATAGGAGGATATGTGGGCTTGGAAATTCTATAAGATATTTAATATTGATGTTGCGTTTTTGTTATAGTGTTGGGATTTTGAGCACATTTCCATAGACTCATCCTCATGGTTTTCCATGGGGTGGATGTGTGGATATTGATTGATATGACTACGGGGTTCATGAGATGGTAGGGAATTTGGGGAAGTCGAGGAGGAAGAGGTAGGAGGCTCATTATAGAGATATCTACTTATAGGATTTAGATTAGAGATGTTGTGTGGAGACCTTATCTTGACTTTCCATTGTGACTAGGCCATATTGTGAGTATGAGCTTGATGGGATGTAAGCTAGAGAGTCTTGGGTGTAGGGAGATGAGGGGGAGAGTGGGAGATTTTCAGATTTATCCATGTTAGATTGCATGATTTGGTTTGATACAAGATGTTCATGAGGATCTAGTATTATATAGATGGGATGAGGGAGATTCAAATACTCCCAAGGTAGTTGTAGAATAGACTCTTATCATAGCTAATGAGTAGGGAGCTATGGGTCTAGATGATCATGGGGATCTAGTACTGATTGATGATGTTGGAGTGACTGTTTGATATAGGTAGTGGTGAACTAGTGCATATGTAGAGTTTGAGATGGTTTGATTGATTCAGAGGGGGAGGAGGGTGCATGCTCGGGTGGAGGGAGAAGGAAAGGTTATGGATGTTAGTGATGATGAGGAGGGTGATGGGGATGAGGAGGACTAGAGCCATAGTTCCATAGTTGATGAAACTGAGAAGGCCACAATGGAGGCCGAGAGGGATAGCTTCGAGGAGAGAGAGAGATGATTTGATTGGAGTGAGAGATACTTTGATTGGAGAGAGAGAGAGAGATAGTGTTATAGTGGAGTGAGATGGACTTAGAGCACAGCTAGCACATGCCACTAGTTGATCAAGATCGATATAGATAGTAGTGAGAGACCCCTAAGAAGGGATCTAGGTATTATGGGACTTAATTGATAGGTGTCAGTGAGGATTTTGCGGCACAAACATAGGATAAAGTTAGATGGGAGCCCTGGGCATGATTAGTTATGCCCATTATCATTATTTAAGGGTAGAGTTGGCTTATTATGAGGATATGGTGATACATAACTTTCCTAATGTAGTTTTGTATGCTGATCATATGGCACAGTGAGGAGCAATTCCTAGTGCTAGTGCGGGGAGTGTGGGTCAACCACCTTGAGGAGTTTTTGAGGAGACAATGGTGGTATTGAGGCATGTGGAGGAGGGTGATGGGAGTGTTGTTCATGTGCTAGTGGGTTTTATTAGTGATATCCATTTTACTGGATAGTTATGTGTTGTATTTTGACATGTATACGACTTTGTTTATGAAGCCTTTGATGTATAGTTTTGTCATGTGGAGTAGGGGACTCCTTGATGATGTATTTTGAGACTTATATATGATATATGGTTGGTTTTTATTTATGTGTAATGGTATATATATGTTTTTTATGTTTTTGATGTTTTTAATTGATGTTCATGGGATGAAATGTTTATGTGATTGATGGATTTTAGATATTTATGTGATTTAGATGAAAAGTTTGTGACTTTAGATGTGATCTAAATTTATCAAAAGGTGTTCTTAACTTTAAAAAGGAGTAAAAATGGAATGATTAATTTAATATGGATTTGATACATACGTGATGGGTATAAAATGTGAAAGCACTTTCACTTTTAGCCTTTAATAATGTTAAAATGAGACTATCATTGGGTAGTTACACATGGGATCTTAACTATAGAGATGGAGTGATTAGATGTATCTTCCTAGGACATGAAAAAGGGGAATATATGTAGATTATGAGGGGGAATAAGGTTCTCTCTTTTTATAGTTTCTTAGAGAAATGCCCCTGACTATATATATATTTTTTTTTTCCTTTTTGTCAACCGATCAATGAGAAGTTTTGCTTTTAATGGGAAAGTTGATCAATGCGAAGAAGATTTCCTAGGATGCTTTGATATTTTGATTTTTTGAAGGTTGATCGATGTGGGAATCCTTTTTACATGGGTAGCCATCCTTTGAGGAGTGGTCTACAATTTTTATTTTTTTTTCTTTATAGATAGATAGTCATCCTTTGAGGGATTGATCTATGATTTTGACTAGTAGTTGTCCTTCGAGGGATCAATCTACTTTTATTTTTTGATAATATGTTTTTAGATTTTTGAATAGTTGTCCTTCAAGGATCATCTATTTGAATTTTGATAAAAGCATCCATAGATACATTTTTATTTTTAATAAGTTGAGGAAAACCCTAATAGATTGTTTCAAGGAGGGAAAAAGATGTGTACATGACCTACACATATGTGCCCCATGACATGATTTCAATTGATACATAAGGTAGATGGATGTAATGATTATGGGGTCCCTACTAAGGAGGAACTTGTCCAAAGTGAAATATGTGATGAATAGATCCGTGGTGTTCATCTTTAAGGCTATCTATGGGTAGTGACAAAGGAAGTCACACATTTTCAAATAATTACTATGTGAAGATGATGGCTGATGGAGGATTAATATTTTAGATGAAACTATTGTCATGATGGTAAAAATTAATAGTAGAAAGGCCACAAGTGCAAGGCATTCAAAGGTTCCTTTTAGGTATACCATCAAGGGAGGCTAAGCGATACACTCCTGACCCATACTTATGTGTAATGATGTATGGACCGATCCAATTAGGGGAAAAATTTCCATGTTTAATCCTTTCTAAAGTAGTGACATTTTGATTTTCTTTGAGTACAAGATCACCGATTTTGAAGTCATGTTCTTTTACATGTTTATTATATGCACATTTGACATGTTATTGATAGACTTGATGATGTTCAAGGGCCATTAAACATTTTTCATCTAATAATTCTAATTGTGTTAGAGGTGGTCTTTTCGATATTCTTCATAGGGATAAATTCTTTGAGAGATACACAAAGTGATGGGATTTGAACTTCAAGGGGTAGAACACCTCAGAGCCGTAGACTAGTGAAAATGGTGTAGCATTAGTAGGGGTATGGATGCTAGTTGATAATCCCAAAGAGAAAATGGGATTTGGAGATGCCAATTCCTACCTGCTTCATCTATAATTTTCATGAGAATATTAGTAAGTGTTTGTTAGAGGCTTTAGCCTATCCATTTTCTTGGGGATAGTATGGTGATGAAAATTTGAGTTTGATGTTGAAAGTGTCATAGAGTTTCTTAACATCCTTATTTTTAAGGATTTTCCATTATCTATAACAAGTTTATGAGGGACACCAAAGTGGAATATGATGTATTGATAAATGAAATTGATGATTTGATTTTCTTTAGTTAAATTTAAGGGGATGGCCTCAACCCATTTTGTGAAGTATTCATGGTTGTGATGATTGAATGATGTTGTTGGGATGATTTAGGATTGATAGTACCAATGAGGTCTAACCCCATTGTGAGAAAGGCCATAGATCATGAGTAGGTTGTAAGGCTTGACTAGGACATGGATGAGATATGAATGTTGTTGACATTTAATGCACTTCTTGATATATGCACAACAATCATTGATTGATAGTAGGCCAATAGTAATCAATTCGTAAGACATGTTTAGTGATGACATTACCATTGAAATGTCCACCACATATGTCATCATGGACTTCTTGGATTGCTTTGATAGATTCATGAGACTTAAGACATCTTAATAAGATGCCATCAAACCACGTTTTTATATAAGATACCACTATGATGACATAAGTGACATGTTGAAGAAATGATCATTTAGCATTTCATGATAAATCAAAGGGATTTTAGATTCAGAAAGATAGTCAAATATTTGAGAATACCATAGATCAGTTGGATGATTATCAATGGTGTCGATAGGAGGGAGTTGATTTTGATGTGAGGGGTGATCAATATTTGAATGAATATAGATATTTTGGAGTTATGGTTGATTCTTCAATTGATAAAGGAATGAGTGCTCCTAAAGAAGCCATGGTATCTACAAATTTTTGGAAGATCATGGAATTGTTTGGATGGTGTAATGATGAAGGCTGAGGAGAAAATCAACATTGACTTTATATTTTGTAAGATCTCATTTTTACATTGATATTCTCCTTTGACTTGATTGATGACAGAGTTATGAGTCTCCATAGATTTCTAAGATTTGAACACCTAGTAGAATAATAGTGGTTGTAAGACCCATAATTAAAGCTTTATATTATGTCATGTTATTAGTACATTCAAAGTTAAGTTTAAATGATAGTGGAATAGGAATCCCCTAGGGAGGTATGATGAACAATACCAACCCCTCCCCTTGTTGAAACATTTAGATCCATCGAAGAAGAGGTTCATTTTAATAGGATTAAATTCATGTTCATCGATAGTGTTGATAGATTCATCAGAAATTGTTCATGAGGAAGATGGGTGTCAGGAAGGGGTGTTTTATGTCCTTTGATGGAAGTTGTTTTATGATGGCTTGTCCTTTAATGGAATTTTTGTGATATAAATTCAAGGTCAAACTTGGTCATAAGCATAAGCCACCAAGTTATGATGCGGTCACTATGTATGGTTTAGAATGCATGGTTTTAAGTGGGTTAAAGTTGGTGACCACATATGTTTTGTGATTGAGAAGATAGTGGCATAATTTGGATGTTGTAAAGTATAAAGCACAACATAGTTTTTTCAGCTTCAGTATAATGGGTTTCATATTCATGGAGAGTATGACTTATGTAATAAACAACTTGTTCATGGCCTTACTCATCTTGATGAGTGAGCATGGCCCTAAAGCATGGTTTATGGTGGATATGTAAAGATAAAAGGGCTCCCCTTCATGAGGAGGTGTGAGTATGGGTGGTGATAAGAGATAATGTTTGAGCTCATCAAAGGCCTTTTGAAATTGAGATCCCATCTGAAGTCAACATATTTATGAAGAAGGTGATGGAATGGTTGAAAATGATCTAAGAGTTGAGATATGAAATGTTGGATAGACTATAATTTACCTTGAACTACGTAGTTGTTTGAGGTTTGATGGAGGAGGCATTTTAATGATTGCTTTAATTTTGGTTGGATCTACTTTAATGCCTTGAATAGATATGATAAACCCTAAGAGTTTTCTAGTGAGAAAATGCCAAAAACACATTTAGTGGGGTTGAGACAAAGGAAATACTAGATAAGATGGATGAATATTGATTCAAGGATAATAAGGTGATCTTTGTGTTGTTTAGATTTTCTAAGAGATCATCAATGTAGTATTCTACAATTTTGTGGATAAGATCGTGGAAGATATATGTCATGACACATTGATAAGTGGCTCAAATTTTTAAGTCCAAAGGGCATAACATGGTAAAAAAGGTCCCCCAAGGGGTAATGAAGGATGTTTTATGTTGATCATCAAGTGGTGGATGAGGATTTGATTATAACCAGAAAAACCATCCATAAGGGAGAGCATTTCATGGCTAGTTGTTAGATTGACAAGTTGATCAATATTTGGAAGAGGGAAATCATCTTTAGGATAGGCAAGATTGAGATCCCAAAAGTCAGTGTAGATGTGTAATTTTTGAGGCTTTGGTTATGGGTACGATGTTAGAAACCCATTGTGGGTAGTCAATGGGTATGATGAAATTAGTAAGAAGAGTAGACATTGTAACTCTTCTTTGATAAGGAGAGCCACGTGGGGATGCATCCTATGAAGCTTTTTTTGATGGGTTTAGCATTAGGATAAGTGATATATTATGTATGATGATATTTGGATCGATACCTGACATATCACTATATGACTAGAAAAATCTTGACTATACTTGGATAAGAATTTGGTGAAATATTTTAATTCTTGTGGATTTAGGGATTGACCGACTTTAACTATGTGGGGTTCCTGAATGGTTCCTAAGTTAACATCGATGGTGGATTCATTAAGAAGGGTTGATGTGTTAGGTGGTAAATATTTTTGAAGGAAATGGTCATCTACTCCCATATGGGAGAGGATATCTTGATCATCGTGGACATTGGAGGATATTGATGGTGGGTGAATCTTCTTCAATCATTTCTGGCCAAATGAGAGGAATTTTTGGTGTCATGATTAGATTGATAAGTCAATGGTCCTAAGGATATAGTATTGACTAAAAAAAGTTAGGTGGGATGGAGATGGTGTCATCTATGTGTCTATATAGGATCATCAGTTCTAGGGGATGATGGTTCTAGTTTTGTGATATAAGGATGTGGTATGAGAAGATGATTTGACAAAGGGCCTTTCATATCCTAGCCCATAATTTTCATGTGGTTTGAGAGAATTTAGGAAATCAAATCATGTATTCCTTGTTTGTAGCATCCAAATCCAAAACCTTTCCATGCACACAACGATGGAGGTACATTCGAATGAAATGGGATTATATAAAGATTTGAAATCAGATTTAAAAGGCATGGCATGGTGTTGATGATTATATTACGAAGAGGGATGGTCAATCCCCCATAGACAAGGTTAGTTTTTAGATAGTGGGGCCATAGGAGATAATGTATCCAACATCAGGCTCGTACAATAGTTTTTGTCTAGTCTTCCATATATTTTAGGTGTGGGAAGTGAGTTAAGCATGAGGAGAAACAGATACTCCCCAATGAAAGACATTCCATAATGTCCCTAGGGAGGAGGATTCATCGGGTAGTTTGGATGATGGAATGGATGTGCTAGTGGATTCTTCATCGAAAATGATTTTGATTTTGGGATGAGAATGTCATTTGGATGGTATGTCATATTACAATCAGTGAAAGGATTAGGATCTACGGGGACCATGAATGTTTTACCTTCGTGTTCATATTTAAGACATCGGTGAAGTGTCGAAGGGACACAATGCATGGTGTGTATCCAAGGTCATCCTAACAACATGTTATACTAGAACTCTCCCTCTATGATATAGAAGAGTTCAGGTAGGGTTTTGATGCCAACTTTAAGAGGTAGAATGATAGTACCTAACATGGGCATGATTGTATTGTTGAAAGCTCAAAGGAGGACTGGTGTTTGAGTGATGACAATATTTGGTAATTGAAGTTGGTTGAAGGTGATGGATGAGATGATGTTGATTGTGGTACCCCATCAATCATGACCCTCTTGATGAGGACATCATTGATTTGAGTGGTAATGAAGAGAGGTAAGTCATGATCCTCAGTGAAGTGATGGTATTTCAGTAGAGTCAAAGGAAATATGAGGATGTTTTGAGAGAACCTATGAAATATGTGAAAGAGTGGGGATCATCTATGGGGTATATAGACTGGAGGGCTTTGATCATTTCTTGTTTATGTGAGGGTGATGTCGAACAACTCATAAAGTGACATTTTAACAAGATCCCTTGGTGTAATTGTTTAATGACTACTTTTTGTACTTGTAGTGGAAGATGGAGGTGTGGTGAGAATGGAGATCTTAGTCTTTGATTTGTGATGTTTTTTTGAAGGTTTTAGGGGCAAGAGGGATGGAAACCTTAGGTTTATCTTTGGATGAGGAAGAGGTGAGATCTCAGGAGGTGGTGGGATAACGATGAAGGTTTTTGGTTTATTTTGTTCTGAAGGATTGGATTCATGGGTATGAGCTCGGGTAGTAATGTGAATGACATCGATTTGATGGGGAAGAATCTTACTCAAGGATTATTTGATAGTAGGGGATGATGATGTTGTAGGTGTTGGGTGAGGTTTCTTTTAATATATGTAACTCTAAAGGGAGGAGGCCTTTATCTTCAAGATTTTTAATGGCTATGAAGGCTTTACATTCTTCTATAGAGTGTCTAGGTGTCTGATGGTAGTCACAGAAGGCTTCAAAATTATACCAAGAAGGTTTCATCCTTGAGTGTTGGATGGTTTAAGAGGAGGTAACACTATGAGTGATTGTTGAAGTAGTTTTTCTAGAATAGTTGCATAATGTCCTTTTGATGCGAGAGGTTGAGGAAACGATGTTTCTTTTGATTTAGTGGTCATGGGAGGTTTTTTTTAGGTGTGGGTTCTTTGGTAGTTTGTTGATGAGTATTTTTTTGTGATGATGATGATGGATAGTGAAGTATAGATGAGGGATGAGGCCCTAGGATAGAGGGTTGATGTTTGGTTCTTTGTATAGGGTGGTGAAATGGTTTATAATAGTGAACTTTTTAGATGGGGTGGAAGGAAATTTGGGGATTGTGTGGATGATATCTGGGATATGAAGTCATCATATGAATTTTCATAGCTTGAATGATGGGTTATTTTTGAGGTGTCTGAGAAGAGTTTACATGGTTGGACTAGATGAAGGGGTGACAATTGTAGATGAAGAGGTTTTATTTTCCATGGATGTTTTGATTTTTGGATGTTGATTTAGGGATGTTACTAGAGGTGAGTGTGGGTGTGGATTCATAATAGGTGATGTTTTATTGATAGTGTTTATGGTGTGATGGGCTTGAACATTATTAGTTTTAGTTGACTACTCGATGGGAATGATTTGGAAATGGTTGTTTGAAGACGTCAAGGTTTCGATTGGAAATGGAAGGATGCATTAGGGTTGTCTAAATGTAGCTCTCCTTTTTCAATCAGATCTGAAGGAAGTTATGGAATGAATGACGCCTTTTCAATGTCATGACCTTTGACCCTATGGTATTTACAATAGTTATTATCTCTATACCAAGAGGGTTTGGAAACAGAGGTGTCGATAGGATGGATGGGTGGAAGAGAGATCATATTAGTGGTAAGGATTTTATCAAATACCACACTATAAGTCTCTCCAATAGGGGTATAGTTACGTTGGGGGTGGGAGTATCGGTGGTCAAACGTTTTTTTGGAGTGGATTTAACAACTATGACATTGGCTGATGATTTGGGTTTATCTTGAATAGAAGATGGTTTGGATGGAAAATCATTTTGGTTTCTTTGGTCTAAGTTTGACTCTTACCTTCTTCAAGAGCACAAAGTTCAAGTTTATGGGCCATAACAAAGGCTTCATCAAACATTGAAATGATTTGATTTGGAGTGTGGAAGAAATATTTTTGTGCATGAATGGGAAAATAATTTGATTAATTTTTGTTTGGGAGAGAGAATGATAATTGATTGATTATACCCCTCCAACGGGCTACAAATTTAGTGATGGATTCATCCTCAAATTTTTTAATGGAATATAGGTCTGTGATGGTGATTTTATGGGTATTTATGAGAAGTGTTCAAGGAATAGTTGGGCAAGTTGTGTGAATGAAAAGAAGGAATATTGTGGGATGTTATTATACCAATCTAAAGCAAGTCCTACCAAGGACATAGGGAACATTCTTAGCATAAGGTCTGGTCATGAGATATAAGGTAACAAGCATGATGAAAGGATCAAATGTGCTACTTGGGGGTCTTCCTTACTATATAATCTGAGAAATTTGGGAAGCTCCTAGTGAGGAGGGTAAGCTTTATATGGTACAAAGGGGTGAATAGGTTTGTTACATATTTGTTTGTATGATAGTGTATTCTTAAGGACCCATGGAAGTGGCTTCAAGACTAGATATGTGGTTCATTAAGGCTTGAAGAGGTTCATTTATGTGGTTTTTTGTGTGCTAGATGAGGATGAACTAGGTTGATTAAATGAGAATTGATTAGGTTGTTGATATGATTGATATTTTTGTGGGATGTTTGTTGGAAGGGAATGTTTTGTTGAGGAATATTTATAGGAATGTTATAAGTGGGTTGTGAGACTAGTGGTTGTGATGGTTGGATATATTGGTATTGAGGAGGGATGGATGTATTAAAATGGGGTAATGATTGTTGTGGTGTGTGTTGGAAGGGAATAAATGTGTGGATAAGGGGTTGTGAATATTGAGATGCTTGTTGAAAGGGGACAAAAGTGAAAATAAGGGGTTACGATGGTTGTGGGATGTTTTGAAGAGGGATAGATGCATGGATAAGGGGTTGGGATAGTTGTGGTGAGGTTTGGGAGGAAGAAAATGATTGTGATGGTTGAGGTATGTTTTGTGATATAAGTGGGGTTGAAGAATGTTATGAAGTCAGGTGAGTACTGGAAAGCAACACCATTAGTATTGATTAAAGGTGTAGATGTGGGAATAGACATAGTAATGTTTTGAAGGGGTGGTATGGTTTGTTGAGATGGTAGTGGTTGAGGTACACTAATAGAGGTAGCGATAGAACTTACAAGAGGTATTTGGATGGTAGAGGAAGATGGAGGGTTTGTGTAGATGGAGAGGTGTTTGTATCATTTTGAGGTGGTGTGGATCTAATTGAGGGGTTGGGTTGTTGAGTGGTCGTGTCTTGTGAAGAAATCACATTAAGGTCAAAGGTAATCATGGGAGTGAAGACATGATAGTAGATGTTTTTAGTTGATTGCTAGTAGGATAGGAATATATTTTTTGGATGATAGTTCATGGTTTGGATCGATGAGATGGGAAAACCTACATGAAGGATTAGGTGTATAAGGAAGTGGTTTAGGAAATGATGGTTGAAGATGGAAACCCTAGTAGCAAAGCAAGGTATGCATTAAGAGCCATGAGGTTTGAATTTAATATTTTAAGAAGAAAGGATCCCCATTATTGAAGAACCAGGACTGAGAGGATCAGGTATCTCAGATGAAGCGGATTGACTACTAGGTGAATGTGGTTGTTCTTGATCTTTAGGTTGGGGTGATGTAGCATTTTTTCATTCACGAAATGAGCATCAAGGCATTCTGAAGATGTTGTTGAGTGTTATCAATAGAACATTCAATGTCATCTATCATGTTCTCTAGGTGTTTGGATATTGATTTTGTCTTGTAAGTACCATAATGAAAAAAAAAAATCACCTAAAAATGAAAATAAATCTAGATTGGTTGATTATAAACAACAAGCAAATCACATAGAAAGATTTTGATTATCTTGATTAACTTTAGAAAAAGTGAAATGTAAAATAGATGATAAGGTCCTAGGAAATGGCCGTTTATGGATGGTTTAGTTAATGTTTAAGGTTGGATTCCTCGATATACCTGAGGGTACGTGAGGCCCAAATCTATGTGCTGGTGTTGAGTACGGGGCCTAGTATTGGGGCCTACCCCCTCACTTCATGGTCCCACAAGTGATAAGGGAGTCGGGTGCTTAGCCAATATACTGAAAACTAGTTGTTTATACTGACCAAAACACTAAGTCATTTTCTCTATTGGGTGATGAAATCCCAATAGTTATCACCTGGGTAAGAATTTTTAATGCAAATTACATTTGATATGATTTGGTTGTGTGTGAGGGAAGATTAAGTTAATGCAAAAATTAATCCTTTAATTAATCTATGTGATCAAGTAGGATGCAAGGTTCTTTTTAATCCCAAAAGAATGATTGATTTTGATGAGAAAACAAGCAAAATTCAATGCTTGAAAATGAAAATAAAAGGAGAGGACTCACCTGTAAAATGCTTCCTTTTTAATTTTAAATTTTTGATTTTTTTTTAGCAATCCAAAAGCTACTAGACTAGAAACCTACAAAAAGGTTAGCATAAGACAAAACAATAAAAGAAAATGGTGTTAAAAATTGTCTGACCGAGTAATCAGAAGAATTCAGAGATATCGTTGGTGATTGATAGAATAGTTGGTGATACACAATCATTAGTGATTTAATTAGATCATTTAGTGATTATAGAGCATAAATCCAAATAAATGAATTTTTAATAAAATTGAAATAAAAGAAAAGGGACAAGGGTCCCATCGGGCATGCAAAAATTTTAAGAGAAGTTTTTGTTTTTCCTACTTAAACTTAATGAAGAGAAACAAATAAAAAAAATCAACCTTAGAAGAAGACGGTGGGGTTTAGATACCCACAAAGATGGATGTTGATGTGGATTGAAGTTGATGAATCAAAGTACGCGTGTAAGTCCTCCTATCCTGAAAAAGTAATTTGTGATCAAAGACACTAAACATAAAGGATTAGATAAATGGATAGGGAGTTATTTGGAAAGGACAATTCTAGGAATCCAAAGGGACTTCCTTGGAGGATGTCAACTCACTTTTAGAAAATTAAGTAGATTGATAAAAATGATAATGACATACGATAAATAATGATAAGAAAATACAATATAATGGCTTTATAACTCAAGATGAATGGGAAAGTCTTGATAATCTTCAAAAGTGGCCCAAGTGAGGGTAGATATAATTTGGACATGTTAAAAGTATTCTACCAAAAATCCTTAGTCTCTTGTTTGATCTCATGAAGGAATTAAAATTGATCTTCAATGTCTTGGTCGGTGTCGGTAAAATTGATTGCCAAAGTGTGAGTTCGTGTAAAATGTTGTATTGTTCCCAGAAGAATGGATGTTAAACTATAGAAGGTTGTAAATGTTGGTGATTGGATGTGATCAGCTAGGAACTTCCATCTAACTGAGTGTCCATGCTTGGAAACAACAATGTTTAAATTGTAGAGGATTTGATAAAAGATGATAAATTGATAAAATTGTATTTTGATTGGAATCCTCGCATGATTTAGGTCAATCATGGCGATTAGAGTGAATCGATGGCGATTGTTACGATTTTTGGTAGTTTAAAAAAAAGGACATTGAAGCTATGGAATGATGTTTCTAATTTATTTAAATACTGATTATGATTGATAAAAGATAAACAAGGATAAGAGAAGTACCTTGAAATGTTTTGAAGCTAAAAGATGCCTCAAACCTTGAATGGAAAATATCTGAGCAGATTGTGTATGTTGTGATGAAAAATTGATCTCCATATGTTTGAAAATGCTTGATGAAGACTTGATGATGCTTGTTGATGTCTTGTGTGTTGAAACATATAAAAATGAGGTATAGGATGATTGAAAAGACTAGGGCTAGAGATTGAAAATTGAGGCTCAAAATTCCAAAGTTGAAGATCACGGGGGAGAGCTGAAATCTCATATTTATAATCATTGGTGATTCAACTGAATCACCGGTGATCAAATTTTTGGGATAATAGTGCTAAAGTGGTTAAAACCACTTCTAATTGAGGTTGTTTGGTTTTGGAGTTTGGGTAAATGATTATAAAAGTGTTTTTGGCTTTCAAGTGGAGGTCGAGGATGTAGGATGGAATGGTTAAATTAATTTTTATTTGTTTTTGGATTTCAAGTGGTTTTAGGTAGGAATTGAGAGATAAAACAAGATTTTATGAGAACATGAGTGGATAATATTTACACGGGTGAATGGGTAAATATAATGGAGGATATTAGACTTAGGATAAGGTAGGTTATATATGAATTAAAATTTTGGCTTGGAATAGGTTTTTGACCTTGTTTTAATTTCCTATTGTGATATGTTATTGGTCCAAGAAAAAGGATAATAACTCTATTTGTGAGATCAGTATGTAAAAAGACTTGCAAAAAGGCTTGGTTAAGAATAAAACTTAAGTTTTTTTTGTGTGCTTGAAATCTCAATCCCCATATTGCCTATGTAGTGTTATTGAAGGTAATGTTTCATGTTTATAACTTGGGAGAATTAAAAAACAATGTTGACAATTGTTTCTAGATCATTCACAAGCTTGTAGGAATGAAAAAGCACGTTTTTGGCAGTAAAACCTTCCATTTCTAGCAATTTGTTTAAGTTTTTACTCTAAAATCCACTCAAGAATTTGTGAAAGGACTACATAGACCTATAGGAAAATTTTTAAGGTTTGAAAATTTGTTTAGATGCTAAAAATTGATTTTTACCCTTACTTAGGCGATCTAAAACCCTAGGTAGGGTTTAAGGTTAAAATCATTATTGGAGGTCTTAAACACTTTTTCAAGGGCTAAAATTCTCAATAAACCTTCCAACCACTTACACAAGATTTTGAGGTCTTAGTGTTTTTATTGTTCCTAGAGAGATAAAATCATGTGATCCTATTTAAGGAGTATAATACCTAATTGTGAAGTTCAAGTTAGAGAATTTAAGGGTTTTGTTGGGAATTAAAGCCTAAAAAATTGTGAGGTGCACAAAGGCCCAAATGAGTATCTAAAACTTGTTTCATTTTTCTTAGATTCTTGGTGGTTTATCTTCAACAATAAGATTCACTTGTTTGGAGGGCTACAAGGTGTGAAGACAATTTTCTCATAAAAGCAGTGTTATTTAATCATTAGATTTTGTAATCCTCTTTTTCTCTGCATCACATAGGTGCCTACAAAAAAATGAATGTAGAGATCAAATGATGAAGATTTAATTTTACAAATATTGCTATGGGATTTTGGTTTCTACAACAATCAACTATTTTTTTGATTTGTTGTGTGTTGGGAGCTATCATCCCCTACATTATGACGCATATAATTGTAGACATAAAATCTATGTAGTTGGGTACATTTCTATGTCCTAAAGAATACTAATATATACATGATTCCTAAGCAAGGAAACTAGTAATTAGCAATGTCTTTCGGGCCTTTTGTTTTGTTTATCATATTTTTTTGGACCTTACACACCCTATAGCCATGTTCGTATTTAACTAATTTATATTTTATGGCCTCGGGACGCTAGTGCTCGGTTAGGACACTAGCGTCTAGGTGCTCTTGTCCCTCATGGGCAATCCTGACCCTTTCTCCCCTTTTCTCAATCTTTTAGGTCTCTTTTATTTCTTGGGAATATTTTATACTTTTGGGTCGACCTTCCAGTTATCAATTACGAAATTCAAACAAGGGAATCATATATATACATAGTTATAGATCTCAAATAGGGGATCGAGCACTAAGCATTGTATACTATCACCTAAGATTGCATCTAAAGGCATAAGAGCACTTTAAAGCATCCATCTAGCACACTCATTCAAGGGATACGAGTTGCATCACTTTTGCACACCCAACATAGGAGGGGAAGTATATTATATTCCATTACACACATTTTCATATGGAGTATTCTAGATCTAGCCCAATATCATAGTGCAACTTGCACAAGGGTATCCTAGGGAATCATTATACACACTTTCACACAGAACTACATGGAGTATGAAATGTAGTGCAATACTCGGTACTAAGTCCACTCTTGGGTGATTTTGGGTCAATCGACTCCACATTCTGCATAATTATTTTTAGGATTTGATGTGGTTTGTGGGTATTTGTAGCTAGAAATTTGTTTTATAGGTTACAGGTACATTCAGTGAACTAGGAGAAAATCCAGAGTGAAAAACAACAACCAGCAATGAAGCTCCTCCTGCATAGAAGGTATCAGAATTTGAGCATTTATTTGGACACTAGCGCCAGATCCTATCACTAAGACCTGTGCACTCCTGTCCTCCTGTGAGAACTCATGTCCTACATCGTTTCAAGTTCCAGAACCTACAGTTTACAATGATGATACTCTCCTCACTGTCTGTTTCATCCACTCACATGCCTAGATCACTTATAGACTTCTTAGAAATCAGCTAAGTCATTCTATCTCCTCCTCTAGCTTAGGGTTTCACATTATACACACTTGTTTTCTCATGTCTCATTGTATATTAGCATTTCAATATCATTTATTATGGTAATTACTATGTAATTAGATTTAATTCAATTTATATTAAATCAGTAACATATATTTTATTAATAATACTAAAAGTTGTTGAATTTATTTGCAACCTTTATAATATGTGTAAAAAAATTCTCGCATTTTTGCATTGATTTTGTCATGAGTTAATGTACCTTTGTTCCAATGTATTTGAGAAATTTAAAGAAAAGAGGTTCCTTGTCGGCAATCAATCCATGATTCTTCCTTTGTGAGCTTCATTTCAATATGTTCTCGCTTAACCTTAATGTATATCTTACATCCCAATTTTAAGGTTTGGCTTTCCCTTAGGTGTCTTTGGTTGCATACAAAGCAACCAAATTTATGCCTCATATTATTTTTTGTTGCAAGAGGATTCCATATCTTCCCCCTTCATCAATTAGGTATTTATATTCTTTGAACTTGAAGCCATTAATTAGAATTATGTTGGGAAAATTCTGATCATTTAGTTGAGTAGAATGGGTGATGTTGCATGCAATTGGAGGAAGATGTTGTTGAGCATGAGGTGGTGAAGTTGCAAAGTATCATATCATCTGAAACTTCCCTCTTTTTCTTATAATAATTTACCAGTATCATCTCTTTTACAACTAACCTCTTCCTATACCCTCTTCCTCTTGCAATAATTTTCTTCCAATCCTTCTACTTTCACTTACGCCCTCCTTTCGTCATTTCCTAGCACATCTTTTTGTGATTGCTAGTTGTATTATATTTGTGAAGTTTTTAAAGAGATCTTATTTTCCACTACTATTGGGAGAAGGAAGGAGTTTGTGTCCTTGGACCCTAAGTACAATTTCTAGGAGAGTGTGATAAGAAGTCTGCCTATAAGTTTGAGTTGAAAGGACTTACTTTCTTTATTTTCTATGCTAGATAGATAGGATTGTCACTGTCTCTATATGCTTTGCCACCTCTGGAGGGATGTGTTGTTGTAGGTCTTAAAATTGCTACAGTGGTAGCTTTTAATCTTTACTTTATTCGAATCTTGAATTTATGCTTATCTCGTGGGGAAACACATGATTCATTTTTAATTTTAAATCACCTATTTTATAACATCTATATGTGTAATATGCAATTTTGTTTGGATCATTTACTTTACTTGTGCCTAAATTATTTTTACCACTTCAAATATTTGAATTTATATTAGTCTAGGTGAGTTTTGTGTTGTTTAGGATCCTGCAATAACCAAAGACATTTTGCATCGAAACAAACCCATCTTCCGGTCGATTAATTGTCAAACATTGTTGTTTAAATCTAATCAATCAAATTCCTTAGTGAAGAGGGAGAAAAATTACAAGAGAGTCAAAGACTCTTATCTAAATTATTTAAATGTGAATTTTCTCCTCAACACACAATCTAAGATCTTTTAAAAATGAATTGTTTAAGAAAATTCCTCAACAAAATGTGGTCTCATGGATAATAACCATTTTAGGATATGTTTAAAATGGTTTTGGAGATTTATACAAAATAATCAAAAGAAAAAGTATGTCAGTTAATGTAGGTTATTCTTTGCTTGGTAGGAAAATGATGAAAAATTTATAAATATTTAGGTGTGCCAATTACTAAACAAAACACATAACGCAAACATAGTCTCATGGACTAGATGTATAAAATGGCGTGCTTTAAGTCTTCCAAAATTGTTGCTACAAGATGTGGTCCCATGGCCTATTGTAAAAGCTCATGGATATTAAAAAAAAACATAATTGGTGGGTGTAAATCCAAATTCATCCTCCCAACATGTGCGAGAATGTGAGCTATTTGAAATAGGGTACGCGATGCATAAAAAAATGATCGAAAGTAGATTTGTCAACTAATGCAATATTATATATTAATGTGAAGTTTTAAGAATATGAAAGGAACACAAATTATTTGATAAAATACTTCAAATAAATGTGGTCTCATGATCTGTAATCACTATTAAAAATTACGACTATCCCGATAGAAAGCTATGCAAAATGTGGAAGCATACAACACAAACACAACTTTTGATCTATAAGGGCTATTTTTGGAAATAATAGAGTGCATAATACTTCACACTCATAGGAAATAGCTTGGTTAATAAATTAACAATTATCTGAAAGTATAAGGAAGAGGAATAAAATGAGTTAAATTGGTGAGACAAATCTCCTTTTCCATTGTGTAATTCAAATCTTAGAGCAACAAACCTATGCAAAGGGGTAAGAAATCACTTCGTAAGCTAAAGGGTTAAGTAATATAGCATTAAAAGTGAGTCTATTACATGGATTTTGAGAACCTAGGCATGACATCTTAATCTAATTTTACAATTCACACACCATTTATCATTGTAGTCGTTAAAAATAAGAGAAGTAGAAGTACACTAATTCGGAAAATAAAGATTAGGTAAAGAAGACATTTTAGAAGCATTGTGAGTAATCAGAGGAAGTTGGGAAAGAAGTTGGGAGTGGGAAACATTTAGAAGAGGAATAACTTGAGCATCACGAGAGTCAATAAAATTAGGTTGAGAAGAAAGAGAGGCGTTAAATTTGGACATGCATTAGGAAGATCAATGTGAGAAGCAATATGTAAAATGACTACATGATTAAGTAATGAATTTGATCCCCTAATTGCTCGATTATCATTTTAGAATTCAAATATACGTGGATCACTTTTTAGGTATTATCTTGTATAACATTACCATTATTAGTATCTTGGCATTGGTTTGATATTGGACCTCTAGTATCCCTCCGAACAAGTCATATACTTGAAGATGATCCCTAAGTGATCAATCATCATTTTTAGCATTCAAATATATGTGGTTCATTTTATAGGTATTATCCTCTATAAAATCCCCATTATTAGTCTCTTGGACTTGGGTTTGAGATTGGATTCTAGTAGCATATTGAACAAGTCATCTACTTGAACAAGGTTTTCATCAAATCTTTGTCTAAGGTCTTCTAAGCCTTGGAATCTTTCTTGATCATTTGAAGCAACTTGATTTTTTCTTTACTACTTTCACATTCAATCTTGAGGAACATTCAAAATATTATCATTCAAATAAACCTATATAGTAAGAAAAAGTAAATTTTAAGTAACAACATGAATATTGTTGAGAGACCATTTTTTTCACATAGGCTCTAAGATTACTCAATTTCATCAAGATCGCCCAAAATTGTAATTTAATGTAAAACTTCTTCAAGTTGTAGTCTAGGATTCTATCAATTTTGTATGGCTAAAAGATATAACATGAAAATATTAATATGTAGTCAATACCAAACAAAATATATACGGTTAAAATTTGTGAAACAAGTGAGTAACACAAACCCAAGAAAAATCAAATCTATCATAAAATAGGTAAGAGTTCATCCCTAAATGGATACAATAAATGCAACTTCACTAATGGATGAAACCATATGGTTGGGTGTTCAATTTTAGTTTGTGTTCATCAAAATCTAGATGTGAAAATTAGATCCCTTAATAACATACTAAACCAATAATATTTAATTACAATTAGGTTAGATTCAAATATAACACAATATATCAAACCTAATTACAAAACTAAGGACATCGTGAATGTAGGAAAATAGAATTAAACATACTTGAGAATTAAGGGTATGTAATTATTCAAAAATCTAGAGACAATTGTTGAAAATGTGTAATGGAAAAGATCTAGATAATGAGGTGAAAAACCCCAAAACAATAAGGAAAAATAGAGCATATCTACAAAAACAGTTCATAAAAATGTGAAAAACTAAAAATATGATCAGATAACCTTTTTCTTCAGTATTGAGTTGTAAAATCCTCACTCAATTTTCTAGAATTGTAGTGAATCACTAAAAATAACTGTCTTTCCCTAAACTCTTAACTTCCCATAACTTCTCGCAAAATAATTATAAAATGGCAGATGGATTGGGGCCATGTATCAATCAAGTCCTTGAGGAAATGATTCTTGAAAACATCACATAATGCAGTTCAAAGGAAATTCAATGTAAATGCAAGTGTCCCAACCCTTTTTCAATGGATGTACAAGTCCTAAATACTAGATAATCTTCTTTAAATGTTATAATTCTAACTTTGGAATTAGGAATATCTTGAAACAAATAAATTCCTCTTAATTAAATATTGAATTATGTATGAATTTATCTCTTAAATGAACATATTTATAGACATATGGAATTGAGATAAGGACCCAATTAGGATATAAGATGACACCAATGACAGCGGGAGAATTTTACCAAAAGTAAACAAAGCCCCAAGACCTAAAAAAATGGTCAAAATCACCCACCCAAAAAGGTGTCAAAAATGTAGTGGTACAGTTCTAGAAGACTAGAACCATATTGCTATAGTTATTAAAAAACTATAGAATATCAAGAAAACACGGGGAAAATAGAAAGTTGGTGTAGACACAAAATCATGCACTCACTACTATTTACTATACCACCAAGTATGTTGTTTTATATATGGATCTTGCGTAAGAAAAATATTCATTGGTGACCCATTCCCTGGTCCATCCGCTTGTCTTATTGGTTTCTATTGCTTTTATATTTCACACTTATCACTCATACACCCATTTTTGGTTAGATCACAGGGATCCTTATTAGTCAGTCTCCACTCATTTATCATCATTTGTCTTTGGACACTAGCACCCAAGACTAGACACTGAGCCCAAGACTTGACACTAGCTACTGTTGGTGCAAATCAGCAGCACCCCTGGATGTTGATCAGACTTCTAGTTTGACACTTTGGACATCCAGTGTGATTGCACAACATTGAATCTTTTCCCCAAGTGTGGGACTTGTAAAAATGGGAAAAGAATCTCCAGTTAGAGGCTGGTTCCTCAACTCCTCTGATTAGGTATATTACTTGCAAGTTACAGAGGGTTTGAATTCAAAATCCTACTCTAAATTCCAAAGGGGGCAGAGATAGAGAATGCAAAATTGAAACTAATGCTAATAAGGTGATGCACCAAAGGAGTGGTGAGCATTTTTTACTTCTGCAGATTGACACAAATCATAGAAATGCAACAAAAATCCATGCACAAACTGATAAACTATAATGGAAGGTTAGAAATGAATCAAACAACACAAACAGAGGATTAAAACTCATTCACAGAGCCTGCATTATCATTTTTAACATCAAAAACACTTGCATTACAACATTTGAGAGGAAAAAAATAGGTTGTAGTCTTGGAAGAGATCTGATTTTTCCACAAAATCAATTTCAAGGTGAAAGAGGGAGCTTGCATTGCAAAAAAATGTTCAACCTTTCAAAAAATGAGCCAAATCTAGCATTTACAGTGCAAGAAGCGACCCCAGGAGAGAGAAACGTGGGAAAACGTGGGAGAGATTCAACCACCAACCAAAAATGTAATAAAAAAGCATGGGCATCCTTACAGGTCCATTTCCTGACATTTTCCACCATGCTGGGAGAGAATGCGAGCCATTCTTCATTAAAAATGGTGGTTGAAATGTCATTTATATTCATGACCACGTGCCAGAGGAATTTTTCAATTTTATCTCTCTAAACTCCACCAAAATACAAAATTGACCCTAGAATCTTGTAGATAATTTCACCAGCTTTCCGTTGATATAAAGAACACAAAAAATTGAGCTTTGGATCGAAAGTTATGGCCATTTGAAATTTTAGGGCAAAACAGGGCCAAAACGGATTGGCGGGTGAAATTTTTAAATTTTCCACTTTTTGCATTTGGGAAAATTTCCCAAAAATCCCCACGCTCCACCATTCTGGGTGCCATGTGGCATGTTCTGATTGGATGCGGGCCTTCTGCGCTTTATTTCCCACCCTTTTGGCCATTTTTTTAACTCAGACACGTGGCGGAACCTCATTCGTTGTGGGCTTTTCCTTTCCTTTTTCCCTTTGGGCCTGTCCTGTAAATTTTTGCCGCCACCAGACATGTAGCAAGATGTGATTGGTTTGCATTCGGAGGGTGGACTTTTCCTTTTGAAATTTCTTCGTTTTCTTTGGGAAAATTTCCCAAATTTTCCTCGCCTCCCGAAGCTCAGTGCCATGTGGTGTGTTTTGATTGGATACGGGACCTTGGGAAAACATTTTTCTTTTCATTTTAACCTTTGGGAAAAAATCCCAATCTCCCCCGTGTTCTGAAGCTTCGACCCTTGGGGAAACGTGGTGAGCTCGATGGTCAGCCTGGGCGGCGGGCCAAAACTTCCTCTTGAATTTTTTGCAAAAACACTTTGTCAAATTTTCAAATCTTCCCCGCGGTCCGCAGGCCTTGAGACACGTGGCATGAAGCCATTGGATGCGGACCCCGCAGAAAAATTTGACCTTGCGCCTCGCAAAATATTTCACCAAAATTTTAACTTCACCTCCGCGCTCTGCCACTTCCGGGGCTGAGGACACATGGCGCAATGTGGTTGGGCGCGGGCCTTTCCCGAAGATTTTTCCATGGCACCAACACTTAGTCATTTTTTCAAAATTTTCCCCCTAGACACATGGCACGATCCAATTCACCAGCGGGCCTGCGGGGAGAATTATTCCCTTTGAAAACTTGTTGAATCACTTGGTAAAATTTTTGGTTTACCTCGACCCCGCCACTTTCTTAGACACGTGGCACAATATTATCAAGTTGCGGGCCTTCCAGGAAAATTTCCCACAAAAATCCAGTCGAGCCATAACTTCAAAAAACATAGAGTTAGGAGGAAAAATTTACCTTCTGGAAAGATGAGGAAGAGCTCTATCCAATGGTGCCATTTCAGAGGGTTTTGAGTGCCTAAAAAGCAAAAATTATGACTGAGGCACAAGAGAGGGAAGAATGAAGGGAGTTAGCCACAAAATGTGCAAGGGGAAAATTTTGGATAACAACGCCCAAATGCTCCTTTCCATCCTGGGCACCCATGTCCTCTTTATGTTTGACCTTATTTTTGAGGTCGGTATTTTCAGTTTTCCCACTCATATCCATACGTACTAGTTGGCATGTCAGATCATTAGTGTCGAAATTCAAGCAAGAGATCCCTATATAAATACAACATACATACCATAATATGGGTGGGAAATTTCTATCAAGGGCTGTATATCTACATCTTGGGCTCATTATTCTACATACAAACAACAAAGGAAGGGGAGTTCATTCTATTCCATCCACACATTTGCATTTTATCTAGCTACCATCCGCTATCTTGGCATCGTTGGCATGAGGGTGACCTAGGAGCACTATTTCACACACAAGCACATAAAGCTACATTAGGTATAAGATATAGTGCAACACTCGGTTGTAAGTTCACTAGTTAACAATCGAGGACAATCCAACCCCTCATTTTACATCTTTCTTTTTTAGGATTTCATGTCTTTTTGAGGGTTTTACAAGAGGATATTCGTGTGCATGTTTACAAGTACCTCGGCAATCCAAGTGCAACATACATGTAACCAAAGGTGAAAAAGTGCAAAAACCTAGCGACACTATTGGAGCCGGTTTCAACCTTTTTGTAGACTCCAATGCCCCCATAGAGGTCTTGGGTGTGCGTAGGCACCCTGTTCTTCCCAGTGCACGTGTTTAAGAATTTCCACCTCTATATTTTTCGAGGTTTGTTGCATGATGGTCGTATTTATTTATTCTTCATCACATTCTTCAGCCTAGGAACACTTCGGGATAATAGAAATCAAGGTAAGTGTCTTATCTCTCTCATTTCCTTTCATAATTAAAATCAAATAAATTTCCTAACATTTATATTTCATTGTATGTCATTTATAATAATCATTACTTTCATATTTTAATAAAATTATTCATATTTTATTAAATCATTTTGGTGAACCCATAGCTTATAAATCATTTCCCTAGGATCCACTAAAACCTTAATGGCTAAGAATAGCTCTTCTCCTCCTACCCAAGCTATGCCTCATGAGAGTATAAACCCTATATATGATGAAACAACTATCATTGAACTTCACACGCCTAATGACAAGCTTACTCTTTTGGATGAGATTCAAAGACATATTTTGGCCAATGAATGCAATATTCCTACTAGCTTTGATCATTCTACCATTAGTATTGTTTCGGATCTAGCAAGCTTTTTGGGTTGTCATCTTAGCTATCCTATCAACAATATGCCTCCTCCACCTTCTTCTATTTCTACTGCAACTCTAGATGAGGCTATTATTGATTATCTGCTTAACCTTGATAGTGGTAGTAAAAATACAACACATAATGATAATATACATGTGCATGATCTTGATTCTAATACTAGTCAGGATAATTGTATAACTACATCTCATACTCCTTGCATTTCTAAAAATGTTTCAAGTGATTCTAAGGTTACATCTCATACTATCTCTTCTTCATTATACATTGATGATACGCTTGATGAAATCCTTGCCTCCAAATCTTTGTCTGATATTGATGAGGCACATGATAGTAACAATTCCACCTCTTTGTATATTGCTTTGAATGTGAATCCCCCACTGCTTTCATCTCCTTCTGAGATTGTGTCTAGTAACATGCATGTTGAATCATCTCCATCCATTACTTCATCTCCTAACAATTCTTCCAATGATATTCCTAATGATGTTATCGATATTCCATGCTCTTCACCACCCATTACCTCTTTCGCACCTGCACCTATGGTGCCTATAACATCAACATCCTCCACTTCTTCTTATGATATTCATATGATCACTCATAATGGAGAGATACATCCGCTCAATACACCATCTAAGTCTCCTACTATTCCATCATGGGATATCTTATCGCTCATGCACGCTATATTGGTCGATTACAATCTCAGGTCCAATCTCTCACTCTTGAAAGCAAGGCCTATTATGCTTCCATTAATAACAATTATTTACATGGAAATCCTATTCCAAAGAATATTCACAATTCAACATTCCCTAAGGATTTCATTATGCCTAAATTTTCATGCTTTGATGGTATTGACAACCCATATTTACATCTCAAGAACTATCGTCTCGCTATGGCTTCTTACTCCAATGATCGATTATTTCTTAAAGACTTTCATCATAGTCTTCTTAATATTTGATGGATTACCTTTTGGATCTATTAGTACCTATTATGATATGGAAGAGGTATTTCTTTGTCTATTCATACTTAACAATGGCCCTAGAGTCACCCATGACCGCTTACCTGGCTTACATCAAGGCAAGAAAAACCTATTGTTGATTACATTTTTACTTCAATGCTTGCATACATTAGTTAGTCTTTCAACCCATTGACTTAGAAAAGTAATTCATATTTTGTTGTGGCTTGATTCCTTCTTTAAAAGAGCGCTTGCAATATGACACATGTGAATCATTCACACTCTTATGCTATAAAGTCATTGATCTAGAAAAATATCTCATTACTACACATGTTATAGATCCTCCTCCTATCGTTGCTATTGTTGCATCATCTAGTTATTCTCCACTTCCATCCATTGAGCATCCTCCACAGGTCTCCATCTCCTCCACCCGAAAAATTTTTATTCTTCTCCATTTCAAAAGTTTACTTCATCTCCTCCACCATGTCGAGATCCACCTCAGACTTCTACATTTCCTTCACATGAGCCATTACACTTTTCTCGTCATGCTATACCTCATGATGTGCTGCGTTCCTTTCTTGACAAGCATTTGATTTGTTTAACTTCTAATCAACATCATCTACCTCATCACTTGCAATGATACCAGTGTGATCAACCTTATTGCAACTATCATCATATCAATGACCATCGCAACAATGACTATTACGCCCTTTATGATAGATTAAAACAATTAGAAGATAAGGGTGTCATTTCTTTTGGCTCTCATTCTTGTGAGTGGTCTATGTCTCCAATTCCACATAAGCATGTTGTTACTCCAATTGACTTATCTTATTCTTCTAGTTCTAAGGTTGTTATTCATCCACCGCCACATGTCATTATTCATGGGCACTCTCCATCTCATTCATCCACTGCTGCACTATCTCATCCACCACACAATGCCACTTCTACACATTGGATTCCTAAGCCGTCAGCATCTTCAATTCCCACCGATGCATCTTCCATCATTAGCATAATTTCATCAGGCATCCAGTTTGGTTCATATGCTCATGCTTCCACCACTCTATGCACGCTAGGTCTGTGGTAGGTGATTTTCCTCACCCCACCCTCGATGAAGCACTTGTGTTCTTACGTTTCTTACATGACTATTGAGGGATATGTTATAATAATAACCTCACCATATCTTCGTGCTACACATTATATCAACATATTTATCTAGCATATACTATCATATCACTTCCCAATGACACACTCTTGCTTTACAGTTCATTATTGACTATTGAGGGGTTTTATATAAATCAATCTTATCATCTACACACTAGGGGGCATTGCTATTATGCTTCTCCCCCTCTTCATCATATTCACACGTGCTTAAGTACACTTTAACGACCATCTCATTCACATACTCTTTTATATCATTCATTTTATACATACTTTACCATTCATCACAACTCTATTTGCACATACAATACACTATCTCATCATTTATCTATCTATAATCACATTAATCATCATTATTCATTATTCAACATCAAAAACTACGCATTGCAAATCAAATCAACAAAACAATGATCAAAACATCACAAATCAAATATAACGATAATAATCAACACATCATACATCAAGATACAATGAACACATGCCAATAGTCCATATATATATCATTCACAATCATAGTTACAAAAATTTCAACACTAGGGAGCAACCCCTCTATACATCGCTACATCAATATATATCATTTATCATCATCACGATCACTATCTACAACTACGGGAGATCTAAAACTAGATGCTACACCACTCAGTCTGTGCTGTTGATCGCGGCCCCTATATCTCTCTACCTATCGATGTAATAATGTAGCCTCGGTTGATCGCTTGAAAAATGACCATGTAGCTCCACGAACCTCATAAATACATCCTGTGCCAAGGGACCTCCACCCAAAACCTCTCTGGCTTGATGTGTCTCCTCTTGCACCTCATCCCTCTCACCTAGTAACACGATACATGTCGACACCGCTAGCGCCAACGGATCAAATAAATGAGCATGCTCACCTACAATGACGTCCACCCACTCTAGCATACTACCACCTATGAGTACATCGGTGGGCACATTTCTACGTCAATGTGTGGATAAATGTGTCCATAATCAATGACCAATATGCATCACTTGCATCCATAGATCAACACATTAGGAAACAACGACAATTACATAACCAAATAACAAATCACAAGTATCACTATATAAATACTCATGTTCTACTATCATTGTTACCACACTATTGGGGGCATGTCCTTTCCCCTCTACTCCTCCCCTGGTGGTGCTCTCTCCGAATCCAAAAATACTAGACAAAAAACCCACCTATGTGTCGCCCACCATGCACGGTATGCCTCCGTACACCCCATATCATCCACTTCTATCAACTCTATGCCGCATTCTGTCTCTCATCTAACCCAAGGGGTACTAGTTGTGCACATGTGGGCCCTAGTCTAACTCTAGCCCTCCTCGGTGCCCTAATGGCCCTCACCCATATATATGGCTCTAGGGGCACATCTTGGGCCATACCAAATTGTCGTGAAACATGCTCCGCCTAGAATAACTTGGTCACCCCTAGAAATTGATCCTCTAGCCACATAGTCTTCCGAATACATCATAGCTCTAGTCCATCCTTTGGCCTCTATATCACAACCTCTAGGCCCATACGATCTAACATTTCCCTGTAGATATCCGTCTCCATCTTCCTACTTCGAATACCTACCCATCTCCCAGCTAATATATCTTGCCTCACCCACTCTACACATGGTCCGCTAACCGGCCTTAATATCACAATATGCTCATAGGCCCATACATGTAGCAATGTGGTAGCTCCAATCCCACCCCCATGCTCCTCTTGTGTAAATCTATATAGATCTATGTACAAGTGGGCCAATACACATCGTGCCCAAGCATATCTCATCCCATCCTCCTCTATCCAATAGTAAATGTCATGCATCTTATATAAGATGCCTACACCACCACCCTCCACTGCAACCGACGAAGCAATCACAACAGCAATGAACTTCTGCAATTGCAGAACCCCTAACCTCAGTATAACATCCAGACTAATGTGGACCTCAGTATGAACTCAGGTCCCTGTAAAGTACCACCTAACAACCCTCATTTGTCTCTGAGCATCATCTATATCCATCACCTAAACCCTCTCACCAACAATAGGCAATCACAATATGTGATATACATCCTCCAAAGTCATAGTCATCTCACTCGTAGGAAACCAAAATGTGCAAGTATTTGCACACCATCTCTCACACAATGCGGTGATCATCAACATATTATGGGGCACATCCCCCATCCTTGCTTTATGTGTTGCGGCCAGCACAATCAATACATACCACTCATCATCCGACAAACACAATCCTAAAAATGTGCTCAAATGTTAGCAGCCACCACAGCACTCTCGTGAATGAATATCCCTCTACACACCAAAAACTACAAAAAAAAAAATTAACATCTCATATATATACAAATACACTTACCTATAACATCAACAAACATCAATTTTAACATTTCTCGCACTTGGGCTAAGAACTACCCTTCTGGGTTCTCAATGCCCAGGAGCTGGGCATGGGTTCCCAGGAGCATGTCACCAAAGTGCCCATGTCAGGAAATGGATCCTCAAAGGTCATTAGTGCCTTCTTGCTCTTTCTTAGGTCTCGAAACGCTTATAAAATCAAAAACAAATTTTTGCCAAATTTCACCCAAAATAGCTAATTTCAACACAATTTTTGAAAAAAATCACACTTACTAGCTCAGTTGTCATATGTGATGCAACAACTGCCACCATCATCTCAAAATGACTCAATCGTGATGCTCTCATTGAGGCATATTCACACACGTGAGCTCAAATCACACTCACACAATAATAAAATGACTTTCCTATTCACTTTTTCATATTACTATTTATAGTAACTTTTGATTACCTACCTTACTATTGTCATTATTCACACCCATTGTCCAAACTAACCAACATCACACATTTTCTATCATATCTGGAGCATTCCTACTCTAATTCCTATCTTGTTTATGTTGTTCTCTTGAATTCCACCTACTATTGTATCGTACACATTCCAAAAACACTATATTCTTCCTTGAAATTGTTTCAACTTGATATACACACACTTTTGTGATACATATCGTACATTCACTATTACATCATTACATGATTACTTTTAGTTCAACGTTTGTTCTCATCATCATGCCCCCTTTCGACAAAATGGGGCATATAATGGGGGCATCCTATAATCCCCCTCACACCATTATGTGATCATTTTACATTCCTAATTCTCTCATTATCAAAAATTTACTCATACATTACACGACATTTCACACCACTTTCTAGTGATTCCCCTAATGACCTAATATGGGGGTGACAAGCATAAAATATCTCCATGAGTAATCAATTGAATCAATCACATACATTCGAATCTACAACAAAAATATTTTACTATTCAAAATCACATCAAACAATCGACACAACACAACGTATGTATCCTCCTAGATGACCTAACTTGGGAGTTATATCACCACTTTCCTAGATGACCTAACATGGGAAGTTATTCTACATTTTCTACTACTTCCAGATGACCTAACATGGAATCCATCTCATACACATTGTGGTGACACCCTTGGAGTGGGGAAATGAAACGTCATTTCCTTTCCTATATTTCTCTATATGGGTTATTCAAATTTGATCAAAATAAATCAAAATGGATCGAAATGAAAAAAATCCAATATTTTTTTGTCTGTAGTGGCTAGACCTTTTAAGGATGTAGTTAAAGTTAGAGAGTAAAGCTAGACCTATCTCCCTAAAATCTTCCTCTGGCGGCAGGATGCCCAAATCCTCAGTTTTTCACACACATGAAATTGGGTTGGGAACTGATCACTCCTTACCCCAACACATCTCCATCAACGAAAAAATTGAAATCTCCAATCACTCAATATTGAAATCATCAATCTTACTTAGTGCTCCTCATAATGGTTTGAAAAAATCTCGTTACGCCACATGGATTAACACACCGATCTATGGTTCGCCACGCCTATATGTTCTTATTCTACACGCACTTTTGAAACATGGGATTCTCTGGACTTCTTCTAAGTATGTTCCTTACTTCCTTTACATGACTTGAATTTCATACAAATAACATAAAGGGGGAATGTAGACAAAAATCACACACTAACTACTATTTACTATACCACAAAGTATGTTATTTTATATATGGATATTGCGTAAGAAAAGTATTCACTTTGGTGACCCATTCCCTAGTCCATACGTTTGTCTTGTTGGTTTCTATTGCTTTTATCTTTCACACTTGTGACTCATACACCTAGTTTTGGTCGGATCACGAGGATCTGTCGGTTAGTATCCACTCATTTGTTTTTATTTGTCTCTGGACACTAGCGCCCAAGTGCTCCTGTCCATCCTAGGTGCCTGTGTCCTCTTTATGTTTGATCTTATTTTTGACATTGAGGCCGTCTTTTCGGTTTTCCCACTCATATCCTGAGGTACTACTTGGCGTGCGATCATTAGTGTCAAAATTCAAGCAAGAGATCCCTATATAAACACAACATACATACCATAATAAGGGTGGGTAATTTCTATCAAGGGCTATCTATCTACATATTAAAGGGACTACATCTTGGGATCATTATTCTGCATACACATTGCATAGGAAGGGGAGTTCATTCTATTCCATCCACACATTTACATTTTATCTAGCTACCGCCTACTATCTTTGCATTGTTGGTGCGAGGGTGACCTAGGAGCACTATTGCACACACAAACACATATAACTACATTAGGTCTAAGATGTAGTGCAATGCTCAGTCATAAGTTCACTAGTTGACAGATAAGGAGAGTTCGACCCCTAATTTTGCATCTTTCTTTTCCTGGATTTGATGTATTTTTGAGGGAGGATATTTGTGTGCAGGTTTATAGGTACCTTGGAGATCTAAGTGCAACATACAGATGACCAAAGGTGAAGAAGTGTAAAACCCTAGTGACAGTATCAGAACCAAGTTTTGACCTTTTTTTACAGACTCCAATGCCCCCAAAAAAGTTTTGGGCACCCGTAGAAACCTGTTCTTGCCCAGATGCCTGTGTCAAGGCATTTCCACCTCCTCTACATTTTTCTGAGGTTTTTTGCGATGGTCTATATTTCTATTTCATCACATTCTTCATCCCAGGAACACTTCGGGACAAGCGAAATCAAGGTAAGTGTCTTATCTCTCTCATTTCCTTTCATAATTAAAATCAAATAAATTTCCTAGCATTTATATTTCATTGTATGTCATTTATAATATTCATTGCTTTTGATTATAATAAAATTATTGATTTTTTAAATTAGATGGGGAAGAGAGAGAAAATAAGAACCGAATGATGAGGTGTTTTCCATATCTTTTCATCTACTTGAGAGCAAACCTCAAAATATCAGGTCACATGTTTCATTAAGAAATTTGATAATGTGGTTTTGACTTAGGTCACATGTTTAAATTTATTGATCAAAGATAAGGTGATTGCCTTAATTGCTCATTTTCTTGATCCTATATTGTTAACTCATAATTACTAAAAGGACCATACCATTGGTTTCTCTAGGAAATTCCACAACATAAAACTCATGATGGAAAAAAACTAAATGTCATGTCCCACGCTTACAAATCTTATCGAGGTATCACATTGGGATTACAATAGCTAACGTGTCTATTTTAATGGAAACCATATAAAAATAACAAAGGGATTGATTATACGATTATGTTAGATATAATATTTTTCCAAAATATATTTTGAAGCAATGCTCATAAATTAAACAAGTCCTTTCTCTATAAACACAACGACAATGATTAAATCGGGAGTTGTAGTTCATACTTGATTTGCATGGCATAATTTTCCAAGATATTCTCAAGTTTCTTCCATGTTATCCAAATCCCCAACATTAGATTATATTGCTACACTTACTCCCAAAAGAGTGAGATCAAGAAAATGACAAGTGCTTTGTCTAAGAAATGCTAATCACTTGTCCTATTAAAGGGCTTAGTGTTAACCATGAGCATAATTTGTAAGAAAGATAATTTTGGAATGTGTCTAGATTATAGGAGATAAAAAAAACTCATCATAAAATATAAGCTCTTTATTCCAATTATTGGTCTTTTATATTTATTTGTAATGGAACAATTTTCTTTACAAAGTTGGACCTACATTCTCATTACCACCAAATTACTTTTTGAAGTCCTAATGGATACCTTTTCTAAAAAAATTATTCACAAATTTACACTTGTCTTTTATAATGTTCATGACAACAAAAACACTTTGGAGGATCACTTCAAACATGAATACCGAGGATTACAAGTGTCAAAGGAACCTTATTTCTATGCCAAGCCATCAAGTGTGCCTTTGGAGGACATGAGGTAGAATATTTGGGATATTGTCTTGCATGTCATTGTTAAGGTAAAATATTTGGGATATTATATTCCAATCCATTGTCAAGGTACTTTTGGATAAAATTAAATGTATGATCGATTTGGATAATTCCAAAACTGCCAAGAGTCTTTTAATATTCCTAGGTATTATATGTTGTATCTAAGAGTTTGTGAAAACCTACACAACCACATTGTCGATCACCTCATGACATGAATATAAAAGTATACATTAGTATGAACGCATCATGCCACTTAGGTGTTTGAGTCATTACAAAATTCTATGCATACTACTCCAATCATTACTAAGCCAAAGTTTAGTAAAATCATCATAGTTGAATGATGCATTGCTTCATAGAATTTGAGCAATTTTATTGCAAAAAGGAAGGCCAATAACATTACAAAGTTGTCAAATCAAGGGAAAGTATGTAACCAAGTTTACCTATGAGAAGGAAATGTTAGCCATATAACATATAATAAAACTATGGTGTTTGTACTAGATGGGTGAACATTTCAAGTTCAATACTCCTTAAAAGAAAGATTATCCATTGAGAAGAAACAAAAATGGATGATCTTTTAGGGAAAGAAGGATAATGAAACTTATTGGTGATCTAATATGATTGGATCTTCCTTTGGATTCAATGACACTAAATGCACCTCAAATAACAAAAATAAACAATTCAGATTTTGAATCCCATAGAACCCAAGAAGTGTTTCACAAAATAGGTAGTGTGGAATATAAACTAGAGTTGTATCCATATTAAAAAATCCACTTTGAATTCCATATATTCTTTGAAAGAAAAAAACATGATTCTAATGCAATTCATACTACCAAAGCTTGATGAGAAAGGAAAACTCAATTTGGAAGGAGGATGGACACTTAAACAATGGAAGAAACAATCGTACAATCATGCCATCACAAAGAACCTAATCAATTAGAAAAAAATACATTGGAAGAAGTGCCATGAGAGGATTAAACTCACCTATGGAGAAACATTCTAAAATCTCAATTGTTGAGGGAAACATCCTCTAAAAGGGTAGATCACATGACATCCTTAACAATCCACTTGGCCTATGTATTGTTAAGTTATAAAGCAATGATTTCCTACATAACCTTTGCAAAAATAAGTTGGCTAGTTTATGGTTATGAGGTTGTGTGGAGCTAACTATATCTATATAATGTATGTTATTGGTGATAAATTAATATTTTTTTTTTCTTGAGGGATTTTTGGAAGAATGCCCTTTAAAAGTCGCTTAGCTTTCTCATATCATACATTTCACATTTTACTTTTGCCTATTCGTATGTAGACACCCATTTTTTGGCACCTTACGTGACCTATCCACACCTTCACATTTTCATTCAAAACATTAAAACTATTCTATTTTCCTATAAACTATGTCTTCATCCCACTAAAACCATACTTTACCCTTAGTAAATACTTATTTACTCATCCTAAATAACCTAAACCTCCCAAACCACCTAAAAACCACTTAACCCATTTTTTATAACATCCTAACCACCAAACACACTTAACACCTTTGTACCCATCTCTACTTGCTTCTAATCCCAAAATAACCCATTTGAAACCGAGTTTCCTCACTTTTTTGGATCGCAGACAATTCTAACTAATCATCGATGATTCTATAAAATCCCATCAACTTTCATGAATCCGGATCACGACAATTGCAGAAAAGCGCTAGCTCTTTAGACATCATGACTACATCACATACAACATCTCAGCACTTCATCAAGTCCTGTCAAACCCATGGAGAGCTGATTTCATCACAAGGTCCTTCTATATTGTAATCATCTTTGTTTCATATCATAAAGAAGGTATATCCTTTCATTTTACATTGTTTTTCTATTTATGCACCTATTATCAAAACAATTCAATTATTTAGTCATGTTTTCGAAGTATAAACTTTGAGTTTTTAATCAATGTTCCTTTACACAATAATCACCAATGATTCCTTTGAATTTTCATAAATTTACCCAAATCACCCACAATTCCTTGAATCGCAAGTGATCCCTGTCTCAAATACCTTTTATCACATTTTTTCTTATTTAAATCATTATAAGATTTTGTTTTATTCTAAAATGTTTGTTTCAAGTTGTATTTGTTTGTAAATGACTGTACAGGTCGAAACATCCGATCAAAAGTATCCATGGTCTTCCTATTATCTCACAACCACTTGTCATGGAGAAATTTGATGTCGCATACGAAGTCAAGCCTCCGTGTCATCTCTTTGACACCAAACATCGACGACATTGAAGACCAACTTGAATTCATACGAGAAGAAAAAGATGTTGCTAAACATGTGTGGATCGAATATTTTGAGGAGCTCTAACTTACCTTAGCCCTTATCGGGTCACTTATCACACGGAGCGAGATCTCTCTATCCCTTTGGATGCTTAATTTATCTTTCCATTGTCTAACTATCATATTGTATCTTTTATCATTTATCACTTGATTTTCAAAATGAGTTGACACCCTTCAAAGGGAGTCTATTGGTTCCGTGATCGACCTTTACCAAGCAACTCGTCACATTTTTATCTAATATCTACCTTTTCTAGTTTACTATTTGTGTGTAGGTTTGTGTCATTCATTGGAAGTAGGAGTCCACACCCATTTTGCATCCACAAATTTTGACATTATATTATCGATGCATGTATTGTTAAAACCATGTTGTCCTTTGAGTTTTTGGTGATTTATTACATAATTAATAAACCGAAATCCACCTTAAACATTCTGGCACACCCATTGGGACCTTTAATCCCTTTTTGATTATATTTTATATCTTACTTTTTTTTGTCAAATCATCTAACTTTTCATCTTGGAGTGCTTTGGCATTACTTTCTCAAAAACATGATAAATAATAAAAATAAAAAGAATAACAAACACATGTACGCTTGTCTTTTCTTCCATTTTTTCCTTTCGTGTCGCATTTTTGTTTGTGATCTATGGAAGGGAAGATCTACTAATGTAGAAAGATTTAGGGTATTTAGGAGTAAGTGTTTCATCAAGAGAGATGAAAATATCTAGGAAAATTTGACTCAAGAGTTGATGACATGATATTTTTGGGTTATTCAGAGTAATCTCAACTTATAGGTGTTATAACAAAATACTACGAAATTTATTAAAAGACCGAATGTCAAAGTTGATGAGACATGTTCAAGAAGGTCAAAGGATGCTCCACATGATGTGAACTACAATAATAAGGAAGAAGTCATAGAATAAGATGGATAAGAAGAGGAGGTTGAGGAGAGACAAGACTCAAAGGGACCTATAAGGCAAATTCAAAGAGATCACCCTGTATCACAGATCATTAGTGACAAGAATGCAGGCTTGATGACAAGAAGAAAACTAGTAAACAATTCTAATCAAGGAAATTATATTCTTTTTTATAAAATAGAACCAAAAACATTCAAGAAGCAAGAAAATACCAATATTGGATAAATTACATGAATGAGGAGTTGGATCAAATAGAAAATAATGAAACATGGGAACTAGTTCCTAAACTAAAGATAAAAATGTCATTGGAACCAAATGGGTGTATAGAAACAAGCTAAATGAAAAAGAAGAGGTTACTAGGAACAAATCTAGATTGGTGTGTAAGGGCTATGCTCAAGTGGAAGGAGTGGATTTTGAGGAAAAATTTTCTCCTGTAGAAATACTAGAGGCAATCAGGTTATTTCTTGCATATGCAGGTTTCAAAGGTTTTAAGGTATATCAGATGGATGTAAAGTCAACTTTCTTGAATGGACATTTGGAAGAAGAAGTATACATAGAGAAACCTAAAGGTTTCTCTCTTTTAGATAATTAGGACTATGTATGTAGATTGAAAAAAACACTTTATGGTCTAAAACAAGATCCTAGAGCTTGGTATGATAGGTTAGACAAGTATCTATTGGATCAAGGTTTCAAGAGAGGAGAAGCATATAGAAACTTGTATGTAAAGACTGAGGGTGATCAAAAATTGATAGTTGTTTATGTAGATGATATTATCTTTGGAGGGAACAATGAGAAGATGACCAAGGAATTTGTAGAAGAAATGAAGGAGGAGTTTGAAATGTCTATGCTTGGTGAGTTATCCTTCTTTCTTGGGTTGTAAATTTCTCAATATGAGAAAGGTATCTTCATATCACAAACCAAATACATAAGGGAAATGTTGAATAAGTTTGATATGGAGGATTGCAGATTTGTTAGCACTCCTATGGTTATTGGATATAAGTTGAGTAAGTAGGAAGAGTATCCTAAATTTGAGAAAACATTATACAAATCAATGATTGGGAACCTATTTTTTTCATGCAAATGTGCAACAAGGAAATTGACAATTTCCAAGCATGAAAACTATACCCCTGTGTTAAAAATTACAAGTTTTACCCTTCCAAGACACCTGGGTCTACCCAGTCAGTCCAGTGACCTCCAAATTGATGTTAACTCAATCCCATAGGTGATTTAGGAAAGTCAATTCAACACTCTAGGTGATTTTAGGAGTTCATTGAAAATGTAAACTTTGGGCAGTTGTGGGAAGGGATATCACTAGCCTTCCTAGGATTGGAGCAACCCCATGGAGTGGAATAGAGAAGCCAAAAATATATGGAAGTGAAAAAGGCCTTGGAACATCATGGAAGTGATTTAGGAATATTCAGGAAGGATTCGGAGAATTTGGGGTAGTTTCACCAAAATTAGGGTTCACAGGCTTGGGCAGTGCACAAGGTCAAAAGAGCTGCTGAACTTTGGGAAGTGATTCTGAGAGCTCTAGATGGATTTTGGAGCCAAAAAATACATCTTCAGAAAGGTAATTCCAATACCTATAAGATGGTGAAATTAGTTTTTCACAAAACTTTGGTGCAATAGGTTTGGAAGCATTTTTTATCATGCACATGTGGAGGACCAAATCCAAAATCTGATTTTTCAAGGACCAAATGAACAAGTAAAGATCTCATACCCCTACTATTGGATTCATAAGGCCATTTTCAATCAACATCATATAAAATTTCATCAAGAAATGCCATTGGGAGATCAAGTTATCACCATTTCAAGTTGCCCTCGGGGTTAAAGGATTTCATTCAAAATTCCCTCACACACAACCAAACCATGTAACAAATCAAACTTACATCTAAACATCTCCTTCTAGGTATACCTACTTGGATTTCATCACCAAGGGGGAAGCCAAATCGGTGTTCTGGATGAGTATAAATAACTAGTGGGTGGTATATTGGCTAAGCATCCAACATCCTTATGCCGCGAGACCGTGAAGTGAGGGGGTAGGCCCCAATATCATGTCTCGTATCAACACCAATCTAGAATTAGGCCTATCTCTTAATTTAAATTATATTGAGGACTCAAAAATTAACACATATAAAACCATCCTTACACTTTCATAGTTCCTTTTAAGCCATCTTTTCATTTCATAATTTTCTAAGTTAATTAAGATAATCAAAAGAAATCTTTCTTGTGATTGTGGTGTTTTTATTTCCTTGAAAAATCATCTTTATTTTTCTTTATTGATTGTTTTCTTAGTTCATGGTTCTGACCAAACAACAATATCATCTTCAAAACATCTCAAACATGTCGGATCCACTTCAAAAATCCCTAGAAACAACTCAAGAACATCCACATTTCCCCAACACTTAATCCAAAACATTATATGCTTCTTGTCTCTACCCTCCACAGTTCTTTCAGAGTGATGACCCAGTGTTTGTAGAAGTCTTATTACTCTTATTAGCTACCTTGCATCCATTTTCCTAATCTAGAATATTTTCCTTCTATTGTTGTCAATACTTGTGACTATTCTAGGCTTTACAATCCTTATTATCAACCAGTTATCAAGAAAATCCCTCTCAACCATACCTATAGTGATTTGGAAACATCAATACCTACTTCATCGCTCATGTTTCTTACTTCAAACTCAATTCCATGTCATCATAAAATACATCTATTCAAAAAGGCCCCACATCATCTGCATCTTCAGATAGCCTGAAGGTTCTTAAAACCCCACCGTTACTACACCACCCTTGGTTAGTCAACAAGGACTCATAGCATTTGCATCCTCAACTAATCCACAGGGTGCCCAAAACTCTACTATTATTTCAGCCCCTTTAGTCAGTCATACTTCTTCTACTCCTCTTTCTCCCCCGACAAGTTATGTCGATATACCCATTTCCACAAGCTACTTGGCCATGACACAACCTATCATCTCACAACAACCCACATCCACAGTTAAAAACTTAGTGGTGTTTATCCCTACATCCTTACCACCCATCAACATGAGTTTCATCACCAACACTCATCCTATTTCACATCCTATCTCCTTAGTGGGTGTGCCGGATTATGGGTACATCCCGGTTCATCGAATCCACCATAGTCATACCCCTATCTACACTTATATTCCTCACCCATACCAATATATTCAATCCTCCTCACAACCTTTAGTCTCTCAATATACCTAAATTTTTTTAGGAAACATTCCCCCTCTCAAAATAATCCATTACCATATCACTTATATCAACAATCAAACCCCCTCACTTATAACCAAACCAACCCTTCCTCTTCAAACATCCAATGACCTCAAAATGATCATATGCAAGCATTAATGAACATAATCACTAGCCTTGAAGCTGCCACCATAGACCCAAAAACAACCTTTCTTACAAATAGATATGCAATGAACCTATCAACCCATCCATGACCTTTCAAGGCCTATCCTCCACACTGGGAACTCCTAAAGTTCATCAAGTTCTACAGTAAGGAGGACCCACAACAACATATCAGGGCCTTTCATCATGCATGTTATCTCATCACTCACGATCAAGACCTCATGTTGAGGAAATTCCCTATATCCTTGGTTGGCCCCACCCTTGATTGGTATAAAAATATTCCACAACACTCCCTCTATTCATTTGCACAACTAGCACAATTGTTCCTAGAATACTTTTCTATCAACATATCCCGTAAAATATCTATCATTGACTTATATTCCATCAAACAATTTGAGGATGAGTAAGGTTATGATTTCTTCACTAGATGACAAGGAATTATTAATCAAATGTCCTTTTATCTTCCATAAACCTGAATTGATCAAGTCATTTGTTCGATCCTGTGCCAAACACATATCTTCAACCCTTCAAATTCAATAATTTCAAACATTTGATGAAGCCTTTACCATGGCTTGAAAACTATAACTCAACACCATTGAGGATGGTAAAGTCAAATTGTGATCTAAGAAACCAAATCTTGACTCGTCCTTTAATAATTCTTCTAGCAATGAAAAATCTAAAGGTTTAAAAAACACGATTGTTTTGAAAAATATGTCCAAAGGTCATTCAGACTCTGAATGATCCTTAACCTCAACATAAATATACACCTTTAGGGGAGTCCTATAGAGATATCTTTGACAAACTTATGTTGTTATATGATTAAGTTCCCTCCCATCCGACCTATTGACAAATTTGCATCCAAACCATCATGGTATAGAGACAATGACTATTGTAAATACCATCAAGTCCATGAGGACATGACATTGAAAGGTGTTGCTCATTTAGAAATGTCCTCCAAGACCTTATCAACCGAGGTGAATTACAACTTGATAATATGAATGCACCTCCTAATAAAAGCTTAGACATGTTTAAATAACCATTTCCGAATCATCCCTCGAATAGTAATCAACCTCAACCCAACATCGTAGGGTCTCATCATATCATCAACACTATCAACAAGCTCTCTCACCTATATCTGCAGTATACCATCTGTTTCTACATCTGAAGCACCAACCAAATAAAATAACTCTTTGGAGATATCCTCACTATTAAGATCTCGAGTCCATCCATGTCATAACATCCAAAATATGCCACATCTACTCACATAGAAACTCCCCATATCATCCCTCCAAGATCAAGAAAAGAATCCCATCATTGAAATTTTAAATAGCTCTTTCCAAGACCATGTCGCTCAACACCAAATTAAAAATCTTGGTAATCCAATACAAAAGTGCATAAATCATCCATCTAAAAAGACAATGAACCCATAAGACACTCACCGTAAAAAACACCCACAAGATGTCCTTTCCTTACCTTCATTTTGGGACCACATCCTCATCCAAACTTACAATCACTATCACAAAATCTAAATTTTTCCCTCAACCACACCTAAACGGGCCACACAAAAATCGACTCAAGAATATCATACCTCTAAACCATCAAATGATATCTAAAATCCGTCATTCTCGTTTCATCATCTCAATAACCATGTTAGGATATTATAGTAAGATCCTTGAAAAACTTGTGCAATCATCAACCATAAAATTTCCACCTATTAAGCACTTTTATCCTTCGGATAAAAACCTTCCTGGTATAACTATGAGGAATTTTTCACTTATCATCAAATACAGGACACTACACAGAGGACTACAAATCCCTCCATGCCATAATTAGAAGTCTCGCTAGCAAAGGACTTATCCTAATGAAAAAAAACATCCTAATCCACCTACTAACCTTGATATAACCAAATCCAAACATCTAGTCAAACCGACCGCCTAAGTCCCTAAACATACTAATTCCAACCATCGTTGTTTGACATCATATTTAGTAAAAACAAGGCTTCTTTTAGTAAATCTACTCTCTTCCAAATAAACGTTGTCCAAATAACAATAAGACCACATACTCAAGATTTGAAAGCCCATAATCAAAATGGGCCTAAAGTCTCTATCTCCATCACTCCCTCTAAATCATCCAACCCATCAAATTCTAAATCCAATATTTCCATCCTTGCGGTACACCTCAAACTCAATCCACTACATCCATACAAAAAAATTCCTCAAACAATTACATCAAGCTCCCATTAAAATGTCTCTTTATGATCTCATCCAAAATTTGATGCAACATCAACAAGCCATGATTGAATCCCTCCAGGCCATTTCAGTACCATCATTAGATGACCCCCAACCATTTTCTAACCTCATTGGCACCCTTAAAATGTCTTCCACCATCACATTTGAGGACTCGAGATTCCCATCCATATAACCTAAAGATCATGATCTCTCTCTCTTTTCACCACTCAAATCAACGAAACTCTAGTTAAGAGAGTAATGATCAACAACAACACCAACATCAACATAATATCATCTCATACCTTTAAACAACTTCATTTACCCGACACCATAGTTACTCAATCACCTATTGTGATTCTGCGCCTTTAATGACATGATCACCCCCACATTAGGCACAATCATCTTACCTATTAAAATAGGTTTTAAAAGCCTTCATGAACTCTTATATATTGTAGAAAATGAGTTCCAATATAACATACTACTAGGTCATCCCTGGATACATGTTATGTTTTGTATCCCATCCACATTGCATCGATGTATAAAATTATGAAATGCAAGGGTAAAATCTACACAATTCCCGTTCATCCAAATATATTCAAATCTTATCACATGACCTACAAACCTAATGACATGCTACTTCCATTACAAAATTCCACATCTTCAAATCAAGCTTCTACAAGCTCCTCTATCCCCACATCCAAACTACTAGATGATCAATCCTTGAAGACATCATGCAACGTATATCGTTGGCGGAGTATTTCCTCCTAACTCTTAATGCACTCCCTATGCTTAAAACATATGGGAGACTTGACAAACAACCACTCTATGAGCCTAGCCTAGGAAATATTATTTCCTTTGGCCCACCTTTCCTCCTGAACACGTTTTTATGGAAGCATTGAACACCCTTCATCTCATCCTTTGATAAACCTCTTGTTCAACCATTCTCATCAAAATTTTCATTTTAGACAAACCAAAATTTTCCCAAACCTACCTCCACCACTACACATGGAAGGGATTTGGTCTAGGTCGATATGATATGAGTACTTACTTTCCACACAAATTGAGAAACCCTTGAAAAGACCTTAAGGAATCTATCACTATTAACATCAAAAACTTAAGCACTAGTATCACCATTATCGGACTCACCCTCTTACGTCAACGATACCATATCTATCCTACTTGAAAATTTTTAATCAATACTATCACACTTGGACTATTGACTTATCAAGCTAATGGTAAGACTAAAACCCTTCCCCTAACATTACCACACATGATAGAGGAATATTCCCTATTATTGACATTCTCAATTTTCATGACAATGACACTATCTTAAGTTATATGGGGATGGGGATATCCATATTCAAAAATCCCTACCTCCTAACACATCTACTATTCTCAATGAATCGACCACCGATGTTAATATCGACACATCACAAGAGCCGCACATTATCAAGATCGGCCAAGCCTTAAATCACACATGAACTCCAAGAATTCACCGCTTTATTATCCAAACATAGTCAAGCCTTCACATGGTCCTATAGTGATATGCCTGACATAGACCCTAAAATCATTATCCATAATATCATCACTATCCCGGATGCTAAGCCTCGTGAAGAAAAAAATTTGTAGGATGCATCATCGCGTCACACTATTAGTCAAATAAGAACTTTAACATTTCCTCTCACCAACTTCATACTACCTATTGATTATCCCAATGGGTTTCTAACATCGTGCCTATCACTAAAGAAATTAGAAAATTTATCATCTACACGAACTTCGAGACCTTAATCTCGCTTGTCTAAAAGATAATTTTCCCTTACCCTACATTAACCAACTTGTCGATCTAAAAATAGGCCATAAGATGTTTTCTCTTATGGATGGTTTCTTTTACAATCAAATCCTCATCGTACTAGAAGATCAACATAAGAAATCCTTTATCACCCCAAGGGGAACCTTATGCTATAGAGTAATGCCCTTTGGCATGAAAAGCACATGAGCTAATTATTAACACACTATGACCTACATATTTCATGACCTCATCCATAAAACCTTAGAAGATTACGTTGACAATATCTTAGGTAAATCCAAACACCGAAGATACCATCTAGTTGTCCTTGACGTGATATTTTCACATCTTTTTCAGTTCTTTATCCACCTTAATCCCACTATATGCGTATTTGGAGTTCTCATAGAAAAATATTAGGGTTCATAGTGTTTATCAGGGGAATTGAAGTTGACCCTACCAAATTCAAATCCATCATCAAAATGCCTCCTCCATCTAATCTCAAACAACTTCGTAGCCTTCAAGGAAAACTTCAATCAATCATTGTTTCATCTCTCAATTATCATATTGTTGTCAACCTTTCCATCATTTTCTAAGAAAAGACATCCACTTTAAGTGGGACGATAATTGTCAACAAGCCTTCGATGCCTCAAACAATATCTTTTATTTCCACTAGTGCTTACACCTCCACATGAAGGGGATCCATTCTATCTTTACATCTCCACAACTAACCATGCCTTGGGATCCATGTTGGCACATCAAGATGAACAAGGTAAAGAGAAAGCCATCTATTACATAAGCCACACCCTTCATGATTATGAAAATTGCTATTTAGAAATAGAAAATTTGTGTTGTGCCTTGTACTTCACAACTTCAAAACTCCATCACTACCTCCTCAATCAAAAACCTACATTGTCACCAACTTTAATCCACTAAAATATATGCACTATAAACCATATCACAACGATTGTATCACCAGATGGCTCATGCTCATGATTGAGATTTTGACCTTGAATTTATCTCTCAAAATCCATTAAGGGATAAGTCATCGATGATTAGCTAGATGAAGCTCCAATTCCTACTAATCAATTACCTTGCGAACACTTCCCGATGAATCTATCAACACTCTCAATCATAACAATACCCCTCTTAAAATGACATTGTTCTTGACGGGTCCAAATGCAAATAGGGGGTGCTAGAATAGTCATAATCCCCCTTAGGACACTCATATTCCATTATCCTTCAAAATAAATTTTGAATTCACTAATAACATGGTGGAATATGAGGCTCTCATCATGGGACTTCAAGACCACCACCTTTCTTGGTGTAAAATCCTTGACATCTACGGAGACTCACAACTTGTCATCAATCAAATAAAAGGGACTTATCAATGTAAAAATGAGGTCCTATAGAAATAAAAACCATTTTTGAAGATCTCCTCAAACTCTTTGACCATTAAAAATCCAAACCACCCCTCGCTCATCCAAAAAATATGTAGATACCATGGCTTCACTTGCCTATCTTATTCCTTTATCACTAGATGATTCCAAAATATTTGTCATTGTACACAGAATGATAAATCAACCAAACTATACTAACACTGAATTTCTGACCATCAATCACATATAAGATAGATAAGTTGACACTTGGTATACCCAAATGTATGAATATCTTTCCACCAAAAAATACCTCCGATCAATCTATAAATGGTAAAGATCCTTTCAACATTGCCCATCCCGCTATGTAATACTAGGAGGTATACTTTATAAAAGAGGATTTGATGACCTCTTCTCTCGGTGTCTTAAAACTTTGGAGGCTTGTTTAGCTATCCGAGAAGTCCATGATGACATATGATGTGGAAACTTTAACGATTTAATCTGTTCTAAGTGTATCCTACACATGGGATACTATTGGCCTATGCTTAACCGAGACTATTGTGAACATGTCAAAAAGTGTATGAAATGTCAACAAAACTCCAATCTTACACATATCCTCAGCCACACTCTCCAACCATCTCAATATCTTTGGACTTTTTCACAATGGGGGCTTGACCGCATTGGCTTTATCAATCCACGTTCATCACAATGACACACTTCCAACATCAAAACAATTAAATATTTTACTAAATGGGTGGAAGAAATACCCTTATCTACACTAAGGTAGATAAAATCATCTATTTCATTCATCATCACATTATTTGTCGCTTTGGTATATACCTCATAAAATCATCATAGATAATGGTAAATCCTTAAACAATAAGAACAAAAACTTTGTGACACTTACAACATTAAGCTCAAATTTTCCTCTCATTATTATCCATAAGAAAATAGCCAAGTCGAAGCATCCAATAAAACCCTCAATAAAATCCTCATAAAAATGTTGACCAAGCTGGTAGGGATTGTCATCTTCAAATACCATTTGCGTTATGGGAATATCGGACAAGATTTCAAACCCCTACGAGTGCTATTGCCTTCTCCTTAGTATACAAAACCAAATCCATTCTTCCTCTTGAAGTCTAAATCCCATCCTTACATGTTTCTCTCAAAGATTTTGTCTCGTGAAGAAGAAAATCGTCAAGAATGCCTATCACAACTTGAACTATTAGATGAACGCCATATGAGTGCCCTTAAAAATATCAACATCTATCAAGAATGAATCAAACAAGCATATAAAAACATCTTAAACAACATGACTTCAACATTGGTGATCTTGTTCTCAAATAAAACCAACACGTCACTAACATGGAAAAGAGTAAACATGGGAAGTTTTCTCCAAACTGGATCGATCAGATATTATCACTCATAAATATGGGTTTAGAGCTTATCATTTATCCTCCTTGATGGTAAACCTGAAAAGGATCCTCTTAACATCCTACATTTGCGGCCATTTCATTGTTAAAATATTGACTCACAAGACTTTAATCACACTACGATATCCATCCATTATCCCACAAATTCTATCACTCTCGTAATGATTTGGATGCATGTGGTCTTTCATCAGCATATCTTTGTGACCTTGAATATGGGCACCACAATTTTCTCATAACACATTCCTCATGGACAAGTTCCTTGTTCACAATTAGGGAACCCCACAATCATTACTCTCACCATCCCCCTATCTTATCCTATTTAACGACATGAAAAGGATATATGTGTAGTTTACACATTTACTTATCCCCTTCTAAGTGGTTACCAGAGGTTTCCCTTAGCTCAAAAATCAAAATATCTATGGGATGGATGCAATCAAAACATAGGTGATTCCTCGAATGACATCTATCAAAAATAAAATCATGTCGAATAAAATTGTAGACATCTCCCTCAAAGGATAACTACCCAATTAAATTACACAAAGAAGGACTTCCCACATCGATCAACCCTCATATCAAAAAGAAAACCAATCATCCTAGAAAATCTTCCCGCATTGATCAACTTTCCCATAAAATGCAAGCTTCCCACATCAATCAACTTGTACCAAATATAATAAAGTTGGGGAAAAACTTGGGAACTATCAAGAAGAACCCATTTCCCCGTGCTTTCTACACACAAACCTTTCCCATGTCGAAAAAGGGATAGATACAACTATCCCACATCTATCTATGATCCTAGTATGACTAACCATTGTGAGTCATATGTTAACATTAATTACAAGGCCACACATGCAAGTATCATACATATAACAAATTTACCATCATACACTATATATGCCAAGAATAGTAAGGAAGAAAACATCTCACATTATATTCTTATCCATCGTATAGTGCATTAATCAAACAACAAGATCATCATTTGTCACAACCATGTCTAAAAATCATCAAAATCACATTATAACACATATATCTCTAATCTAAAACCATACATTTCAAATAAATTCCATAAAACATCACATCAAAACCATAATCATAATCATCAACCACATCTCTAATCATAAACATACATCCATCACATCAAACCGTATGCACCAAAAATTACACGTGCTACATTATCGAAAATGGTTACAATATATGATGATTCATATCCTTTCGGAAGATGTTTGAGCTCCAAAACCCATTTGCAATATATATTTGTAGCCTAGACATCCCTACTTAGCCCTCGCATGCTTTTTCCTAGCTTCCCGCTACATTTCAGAGTAGTTTTGTCTGCAGGCGGTGGTCCCGAAGCTCGCTGCCCTACACAGGCAGCAGTCCTGTGCAAATTTTCCAGAGAGTTCACTCGTGTTTTGATGCGTAATTCTCTCACTTAACTTCCATTTTTTAGATGTGCTTGTCCGTTTTAGATGATTCCAAGGCCCAACTACCTTGTGGCAATCTATTCTTGCACTTCTATTTGTGATTGATGGTTATTAATAGTTTTAACTCCCTCTTCAATTTTGTTATGTCCTCCTTTGGCTGCCAAATGGATTCAACCATTTCCCAACTAAATTCCTATAAATACCATGCTTGTGTGTAAGCAAAACCTGGAGAAAATTTGTATTCTTGCTATTACAAAGTTTCTACCTTTCTTGCTAGAAATTGTCAAAGCCAATCTCAGTTCAATTGTGCTTGCATTCTTCCACTTGCATTGCTTCCTAGTATTCTAATCCAAGCTAATTTTTCTCCTGCATCCTTCTTTTTCTCTTTATTCTGCACGCATTCCCATTCGTTGGACCCACATGGACACAAAGATCGAAAGATAAAATGAGGGGACGAATATTCACACAACCAGATTTGCCATTGTTCTTGCATATCTAGGTTGGAGGTGTTGTTTGTTTGCTTCATTTATTTAAATTGTTGTTTCTAAATCATATTCATTCAAATAATTCATATCAAATAGAGTAGAAAACAATTCTCTTTCATTTGCAAATTGTTAGTTAATTTCCAAGAGGGTTTACATCTTTCATAGCAGCTCCCGGTGATGGATCTTCTTCTTCCTATCCCTGTGGATTTGAAGGAGAAAATATCTATAGGAAGTTGTTTCTGCATATCATAGATTATTTGGAAAAGTTCTTGTTTTATGTTAGCATTATTTAGAATACACTCAGCACAGGTGAATAACCACATTGGGTTATTTTTCTTATTTAGTTTTAGTGTAGAAGTAGATTTGATTATTTAGAATAAAAGAAAATTGTTGTTTAGTGATTGTAATATTTCAGTTTTTGTGATTTTCTTAGATTATTTTCCTTCAGTATTAGCTTAGATTGTTAATTTCATTTAGTTTACATTGATGCTTCAAACTAGTTTAGCACTTGGATCCAATTAGGAAAACATGCCATAGGGAATTTACGCTACCCGTTCATAGCCTCTAAATCTCCCCTTTTTGATTCGCTACTGGGAAATCACACTACCAGATCTTAGTCACTAATTCTCCCATAGCCAGCCATCCACACATTCCACATCGATTGTCTTGGCGTGACCTTGAGAGGTCGGGTGTAAGAGAAGCTCACGTGTCGATTTTATTTCGCACGAAACCATTACAAAACCCAAAATATAACACAACATCAAAAACATCAAAATACATACATACATACATACATACATACATACATATATATATATATATATATATATATAAAATCAAAATGTATGTACATCATCAAAAAGGGATTTAAAAGATCCTCATACATCAAAATATATCAAAATAGGCATACAACTATCTAGTGAACTCGTATGCCTTCCAATTGAATTCACCTCTAAAGCATTGCTCCCTAGTTGTCTTCTATACTTCTAGTTAGTCCCTCACACTGGAAATCTTGATGGCTGACCCATGCTTGTGGTACTAGTTTATTGAGCGTGTCATCATCAAGATAAAAATCAACATACCGAGGCTCATCGGGAGGCCTCGGGATCACTATGAAATTGTAATCATGAAGCTCCTCACATAACACCTGATAGTGAGCCAAACTCACACTACTTGGTCGCCCCATCTGACCACTAGTGTGAGCTCTAGATATTTGTAGCTTATCCCCCGACATCGATGGGCCTGTCACGCTAAAGTCCCGCCACGATTCTACCTATCACATTGATATTTATCCCCATCATTCACATCGGGTGAGCTCTCCTCGCACATGATCATGATTTGTTGGCCCATCCCATCCCTCTCACTAGTCTAGTGTCCAAAGCTACTATAAGACTGTCTCGCTTGGTGATCAAGGCAATTTTATCAATCAAAAATAAAAATTCTATGCCTCTATTCTCTCTATAGTAGCCTCCAAAAAAATCTACTCTATCATCCTCCTCCCCTCCTCAAAGATAACCATCGGTTGGAGCTCTACACCTGGCTTCGCACCCACCTCTCAAACCCATATAACTCGTCTCGCCACTAGGAAACATATACCTCCATCACTCCCACATCATCATGAACCACTATAACCCCTATGCATCCACACTACTCCTACCCCCTCCTCATCTGCCATCTCAACTGCCTCATGTATAGCCGACAATGCTAGATCCAAATGCCCATCATCCCATCTATAGGCCATAATTTCCTCGGGTACATCATGTATAAGTCCAAAATGTCACCTAATGTGACCAAATCTAATCAACTCCCACCGATCCGCTCACTTGGTCTATACCCATTTATCCCGATGTGTAGCTCTCAACTCCCCCTCTACCCTTGGTCATAATAAAAACCTGTATAAGGCCTCTAAATCACATCTCTTCCCTACAAATCGGATAATAATTGTCTATAGTAGTCCCCGCCTCTCACAGGCCATGTAGTTACAAAGTCAAATCTCTATCTCATGAACCTCACATGATACTCTAGATATACCCATATTTACCATAACACTCCCTGTAGATGACCCATTGTAATGTTCTCATATGCCCAACACTCCAAAAAAAATGACACATCAACACTAAACCTCCACCTCATCCTCTAAGACCACAAATCTCTGTATACATGCGCTAGTAAGACAAGGGCCCAAGAAAACTCCATTATGTAATCCATCATATATACCATCACTCCAATCAACATCCAAGGAAATATTCCTCCTCTTTGAATCGGGTAGGGCATAACAGCTTAACAAATATCATCATCATCATCATCGTAATTGGGCCCGACCCTCCTCCTCATCAATATAGAATGATTTCTCTACAAAACCTCCAGATGAATAAATAACATCTTGAAAATCATCTCCATATTTCTCGCTACACAACAACACCCCTAATCACCTCATCAATGACCTATATCTGCTCACCCTGCACTAATAGTTAAGATGACACACAATGACATGGAGAATTTGACAAAAGTAAAAAATCCCCAAGAACTTAAAAAATCAAAATTACCCACCCAAAAGGTAACTAAAAGTGTAGTGGTATGGTTCTAGAAGAATAGAACCATATTGCTACAATTCTAACAAAAAATATAGAACATCAAGAAAACACCGGGAAAATAGAAAGATGGGGATGAGAGAGATAATAAGAACTGGATAATGAGATGTTTGCCATATATTTTCATCTACTTGAAAGCAACACTCAAATTGTTAGTCACTTGTTTCATTAAGAAATATGATAATGTGATTTTGACTTAGGTCGCATGTTTAACTTTATTGATCAAAGAAAATTTAAGTGCCTTAATTTCTCATTTACATGATCCTATATTGTTAACTCATAATTACTAACAAGACCATACCATTGGTTGCTCTAGGAAATGCCACAACATCAAACTCATGATGGAAAGAAACCAAATGTCATGTCCCATAATTTTAAATCTTATTAGAGGTGTCACATTGGGAGTGCAATAACTAAAATGTCTCTTTTGATGGAAAATATACAAAAATACTATAAAAACTAAGGGATTTATTATACGATTATGTTAGATCTAATATTTTTTCAAAATATATTTTGAAGCAATGTTTATAAATTAAACAAGTGCTTTCTCTATAAGCACAACCACAATGATTAAATCGGGAGTTGTAGTTCATACTTGATTTGCATGGCATAATTTTCCAAGATATTAACAAGGTTCTTCCATGTTATACAACTCCCCAACATTAAATTATATCGTTAAAATTACTCCCAAAAGAGTGAGATCGAGCACATGACAAGTTTTTTGTCCAAGAAATGCTAATTACTTGTCCTATTTAAAGGGCTTAGTGTTCACCAATGAGCATAATTAGTAAGAAATATACTTTATAGAATTTGTCTAGATTATAGGGAGATAAAAAACTCATCATAAAATATAATATCTTTATTCCAATTATTGGTCTTTTAGATGTATTTCCAATAGAACAATTTTCTTTACAAAGTTGGAACTACATTCTCGTTACCACCAAATTATTTTTGAAGCAATTTCTGAACAAATTTAAAGTTTCCTTTTATAATGTTCATGCCAACAAAAAACAATTTGGAGGATCGCTAAAAGCATGAATACCGATGATTATAAGTGTTGGAGGAACATTAGATCTATGCCAAGCCATCAAGTGTGCCTTTGGAGGACACACAATAGAATATTTGAGATATTGTCTTGCATGTCGGTGTTAAGGTAGATTATTTGGGATATTATATTACAAGGCATTGTCAACATACTTACGGAGAAAATTCAATGTATGCTAGACTTGGATAATTCCAAAATCCTCAAAAGTTCTTTAAGGTTCCAAGGGCTTATATGTTGTTACTAAGAGTTTGTGAAAACCTATATAGCCACATTATCGATCACCTCATGACATGAATCTAGAATTATATATTAGTATGAATAGATCATGTCAATTAGGTGTTTGAGTCATGTTGTTACTTGGATCGTGCACCCGTTGAATTGTTAAGTGATCCAGTGCAACATGGAAACATCCCCAAGGTGTGGGACCTTGGATCCTTGGGATGAACCTCCGAAGAATGCAAAATTCCTTTTAAACTTGGTGCTTTTGATTTGAGATCAAGATGCAAAGCTACAATACTTGAAATAAAATTAATCTATCTGTTCTTGGAAAAAGGGATAAGAGAGTAACTGAAATGTATGAAAAGAGGTCATGCACCAAAATTTTATGGGACAAAAAGATATACTTCATATGCATAGAGTAGTATTGCAGAACAATATATAACATGCACATCTCCTTATAGTATCTCTCAATCACCATACTTAATGCATATACAAATTGAATAATATAAGGGATTCAATATTTTCCACAACTGAAATAGTAAATATTATACACCAAAATTCACATATCAATGAAAAAGATAACTGTTATAAAGTCAATATAACTCACCACACACAAGGGATTAAATCATTCACAAGTATTAAACGAATTATCAAAGTGCACAACACATCAAATATTTAAAGGAAAAATATTGTTCTGAATATAACAAAGTCTAAAGCTTGTTTGTAGACACCTCAAAATTACAGAGCCCCTACAATAAGATCTAAAAGTACTTTAAACATAATGCATTATCCTATTTATAGACTAAGAGGATTGAGAAATTATAGTTGTGTCTCTTAACTACTACCTACTAAAAATAGAATGTATTTATACTTAGGGAACAATCTCCCATGAAAATACCAAAATAGTTGTGCAAGTTTGGTGATTCAACCTACGCAACTTCCATCGGTTCCACAACTTGGAGAATGTTCAACAATGGATGCCATGCCTAGCTAGGATGGAACCACTTCTTTATTTATTCGGTTCCTCATTTTCTTTGGCATCTACCCCTGTTCCTATACTCAAAAAACCACTTAATGATTCCTTGGATGTATTCTTCATCGAGTCCACATGTGTAGCGGTTCATGATCTCTCTTTGATTCAATTTCTTTGGCAATCTTTTGTTCTTGTTTATTACCTTCTTAAGCTGACTCAGGAAGTTTTGATAGGATACCAATTTGTAAATGGAGTCAAGACTAAAATACTTTGTTACGTCATCATCTTGGTTCACCAAACCTTTGAAATGGGAAATAATTTGATCAAATGGAAGAGTATCAACGTTCTTGTCTAGAAATTTTTATTTGATCATGTCAAAATATTCCGTAATATGACCTAGGTCGTCAATTTCTTCAACTCGTTTCTCCTCTAACTTTGATGTGGCCTCGTGTAATATCTAAACTCTAAATTCCATTTCTTATTTAAATTCAAAATGTTTTGTAACATCGTCAATAACACCCTCCTTTAAAAGTATATCTGAGTTGACACTTTGTACTTCCTTCCAAGTTTCAAGGGAAAGTTCCAAGTTATCACTTTCTTAGTGAGGATTTAATTCATCTTTAAGATGACATATTTATCAAAGCATAAAATTCATTGTATAAATCAACAACTTTAACCAATGGTTTTACCTCCTGAATTAAATTTTCCATCCACCCCCTACTGCTCTTCCCTTTTGTCCAATATTTTCCACCACAGAGAAAGACATATCATCAAATCTCGGAGGAATAACGAGAGTGGTAGTCTAGACGGGCTGTGTGATCTTAGTCAAAAGAGTAGTTAGTTGTTTCAACCTTACCCTTAAGCTCATCCTTAGTTATTTTATCCTTATCAAACTTATCTAGCAAGTTACCCAAGGCCACCTGAACATCTTGCTTTGCTCCTTCATGGGTGGATTTTCCAAGAGAAAACCTAGAAATCTAGTAATATGTTGTTGTGATTGTTTCCTTAGTTTTCCCCACATCTGGAGTGGCTATCTCAACAAATATTTCCTTGTTTGGTCAACCGATAGGTTATAAATAACTCTTGGCCTCTTGGCTTGTCTTGGGGGTATATCTATAACACTTAGATCAACAACATCAATGATGGGAACTTTCTTCTTCTGTTTTGGTGTCTATTTATGTAACCACGCATGAATAAAAGAAGAAGATTAAAAAGACAACATGGGAATTGTTATGGTAGTAGTTGACAAAGTTGGTATAGCTAGGGCATTGGTCACAATCACTGAAAGTGGAAATGATGTGGTAATAATGGAGGCGAAGTGGAAAGGATGGCCTCGTGTTCTGGGTGAAATAGAAGTGGAAATGGGGAGATATTTTTGGGGAAGAGGGGTTTTGAAGGGATATCCTATTCCCAAAATCTCTCTAGTTGAAAGAGTAGGAAGGGAGGAGAAAACTTGGGCCATAGAGGGAGATGTGGTGAGAGATGTAGGAGAAATAGGAATAGAGGAAATGGAGGACATGGTCAAAGGAAGAGTGAGAGGTGGAGGGGAAGGAGGAAATGAGGATGGTGAAGATGGAAAAGATGAGGAGAGGGGTGACTGCGACACTTGAGGGATCTTTGGTGAAAAACTTAGATCTATGACTTCAGTAGATTGTAATTTAGGAGATGAACCTCCCATTGTAGAAATCCCAGAGGAGGATCCCGAACCCATGTAAAATAAATAAATTTTATGAGGTTTTGAAATGGGTTTGGGAGTTGACCTCTTTCCCTTAGATGGAGTGGTATGACCAATGATGATTGTGCTTGAACAAGTTTTGTAGCAAGTTGTTTTGACACTTTGGGTGTAATTCCCAAAGTTATCAACCATTGGTAGGTCTAATGTAGAATGGAACCCACCCTTTCATTTGTGTTGCTACATTCCTCAATCGACCAATCAATCCAAGGTAAAGGTTGATTCATGACATTATTTTGATCATAAGAAGGATCTAAAACCGGTTGTCATCTTGTAGGCCCTCGGGGACGACCAAAATTCCATATTGGGTGACCTCTTGAAGGGTTAACCTTTCAAATTATCTTTCCCTTACTACATTCTCATCTCGAGCAATGGATCCAAATATCCTCCAATTGAGGTATGTGAACACTATAGATCATGTTCTTCGAACTTGTCCCAATAGTCGAAATTAGTGTGTGGGTGAAATGTTTTTAGAGTCATCTGTGACATATCTCCTCAATGTTTTTATCCTTGTATGTGGAAGCACATGTATATCTACCTATAATTATAGGAAATCTGGGCTCATGTTTTATGTCGGTCATGTTGAATCTTATGGTAATGTAACAATTGATGAACCAATTCCATTAAAACCCACTTATTCGTTGGGCATCTCGGCAGCTTGGTAGGAGCACCTATGAATACAGGCACCCGATGTATGTGAATGTCGGGAATTGTAAGTAAATACCTCCCCATTCCCTTACTTCCTTCCAAGATTCATCTGAAATCCTCTGGTTATATAAATTTTTATCAAAGAAATACAGGAGAAGCTGAAGAAAGCATCATTTACTCTCTGAAAGTGCTTAGGACCCTCTGCCATTGTGAGTTGGGGATAATACTCGTATATTTTAACAACGTTCCTAAATCCATTTGGAGTTAGCCTTGGCTAATGTCTCATACCCGCCGCTACATACACAAGGTAAGATGGCATGAAGAAATTTCAAGAGGTTAGAACATTTGATAATTGAAAACAGATAACATTGCTTTGATGTGCTCTGCCAATCAAATAAATGAGGTATTTGTTTCTCTTAATAGTGGAAATGTAAAGGTACATCCACTCTTGGAACTCCCTGGAATAAGGAAGACCTATAACTCTGCTCAACAAAGTGTAATGATATTGTTTACTTCTTGAATGAAGTCTGACCGAGGAATCATCTTTGGGAATCTAGATAGTGAACTTTTAGTTTTAGCCAAATAAATTTTGTTGACGACCCTCATGCAAGTATCATTTTTTGCAACCCAATTCTTGAGAGAAGACTCGAGGAGATAGTGGCATATGATTCAACATCAGGGAGTTTCAGTAGGTCTTCAAAGAAATCACTATCTAGCTTGATCACCACTATTCCATCCTCATCCTTTATTGTACATGAATCCTTATCAAAATGTGATGTGGCAGAAAACACAAACTCGGGGCATTGCATGGATTAGGGAAATGCAGAAGCTAGGGAAAGCTCACTGTTAAAAATTGCTTACATCCATGGTTTCTTATTGAGCATTAACTCTTTCCTTAATTCGTGCATGTTAATATGTCCAAGTTCATATACCGATATTGTCTATATCGGATGAAATACTTGAAGGGGATGCTACCCCTTGATAGCTATATTTCATTTTTTCCTTCCCCTTGGATGAAGATCCAAACATCTACCATGTTGAAAAAACTAAAAATTGGAAGTCGGAGCGAGAAGTGTATCCTTGTAAAATAACTATGTAAATTCAACTGAACCTCTAAAACCCCAAAGTCAAAATTTTGAAATTGGAACTTAAAAATTGTTAAACATCTTCAAAAATTATGAAATAACAAATCTTTGAAACCCCAAATTCCAAAGTGCCAAAGATCTAAACCCCTAAAACACGAAACCCGAACTTGAAGTTCGAAGTGCGAAGTCTAAAAATCTCCAAAATCCTGAAATCGGAGTTTTACGCCCGGGAAGCAATCCCAAAATCGAAACACGAAATCTTGTAAAAACTCCTTAACCTTTGAAAAGCACTTTTCTACCGATATGCAATCTTCTTCCTTGTTCGTGGAGTACTTTGAAGTTCAAACTTAAAAACAATAAAAACAATAAGCAAGAAAAAGCCATGGTTTAAACTTCAACAACATAACCTAGAATAAAATGTATCAAAAGGAAAGATGGAAGAAAAGAGAGAAGTAAAAATGATAGAACAAGAGCCAAAAAGTGAAAAGAAAAATAAAACTTGCAAACTTACCCAAAATGATGAGAAAATATGAAATAATGCTCCAAAAAATCACCTAGGGTACTATCGGGATATAAAGTCATGTCGGCATGTCAAAATCTTGATTCGTTTAGTAAAAATGACAAGTAAAACTTGCATATTTATAGGAGAGTGAAAAATTAATTACCCGGTCTAACAATAGTTGGGCATTTATTGCCATCAAAGATGCAACTCGGACGTTGGCATGCAGGTTGCATGCGGAGACTACGCTTCAAACTTTGAAGTCCGAAATGATTTGAGGGATCGGGTTTTAGGTTTTGGAAGCTTCGGAGTGCAATTTGCATGCATCTTGCACTTCGAATCTGAAGTCCAAAAAGGTGGCATGGAATCAGACTTCGTAACTCGTAAAGAATACTAAATGCAAAATGCACTCACAGTTCCTACTTCTAGTTCTAAAATTTGATTGGGTTGGATTTTGAGGTTTTAGAACTCAATGTTCAAGTTGCATGCAAAATACATATTGACTTCCGAAGTCTGAAATCCGTTAAGTGGAAAATGACACGAAGGAAATATTTGAAACAAATTTCCCAAAAAATTAAGGAATGGGAAAATGTAAAAATTGCAAGAAAAATTTAAAAGCCTTCTTGACAAGGGGAACTTGTAAAGTTAACAAGTCACTCAAAATGCCATTCGTACCACTCCAATCATTAAGAAGCCAAATTTTAGTAAAATCATCATAGTTGAATGATGCATTGCTTCATGGAATTTGAGCAATTGTATTGGGAAAAGGAATGCCAATAATATTCCAAAGTCATTAAATCAAGGGAAAGTATGTAAGAAAGTCTACATATGAGAAGGAAATTTTAGCCATATAACATGTAAGCAAACTAGGGTGTTTGTACTAGATAGGTCAACATTTCAAGTTTAATACTCCTTAAAACAAATATTATCCATTGAGAAAAACAAAAATGGATGTTGTTTTAGGGAAAGATGGAGAGTGACACTTATTGCTGATATAATATGATTGGATCTTCATTTGACTTCAATGACACTACATGTACCTCAAAGAACAAAAATTAATCAATTTGGATTTTGAATCCCATAGAAACCAAGAAGTGCTTCACAAAATAGGTAGTGTGGCATATAAACTAGAGTTTTCTCCATCTTCAAAAATCCACTTTTCATTCCATATGTTCTTTGAAAGACAAACAACATGATTCCAATGTAATTGGTGCTACCAAAGTTTGATGAGAAAGGAAAACTCAATTTGGAAGGAGGACAAACACTCAAACAATGGAACAAATAACCATACAATCACGCCATCATAAATAATCTAATCAATTAGAAAAAATCCATTGGAAAAAGCACCATGAGAGGATTATACTCACATACGGAGAAACATTCTCAGCTCTAAATTGCTGAGGGAAACATCCTATGAAAGGGTAGAGAACATCACATCCTTACTAGTACACTTGGCCTATGTATTGTTAAGTTATAGAGAAACTAACTTCCTACATAACCATTACAAAAATAAGTTGGCTAGTTTATGGTTACGAGGTTGTGTGGACCTAACTATATGTATATAATGTATTCTATTGGGGATCAATTAATATTTTTTTCTTGAGTTATTTTTGGAAGAGCACCCTTTGAAAGTGGCTTAGCTTCTCATATCATCCATTTCACATTTTAATTTGGTCTATTACCTTATGTAGACACCAAGTTTTTGGCACCTTAAGTGACCTATCCACACCCCTCACATTTTCATTCAAAACACTAAACTTATTCTATTATCCTATAAACCATGTCTTCATCCAGTAAAACCATACTTTACCCTCAGTAAATACTTATTTACTCATCCTAAATAACCTAAACCTCCCAAACCACCTAAAAACCATCCTAACCCATTTTTGTCTAACCTCCTAACACCCTTAACACTTTCCTACCCATTTCTACTCACTTCCAAGCTTGAAATAACCCATTTTGAAGTGGTTGAAACCACTTCCAAATGGGTTTCCCCACTTTTTTAGATCTCTAATGATTATAACTAATTGTTGGTGATTCTATAAAATCCCATCAACCTTCATGAATCTGGATCCCTGAAAATTACGGTGAATTCTGGCTCTTTGGACATCAAGATGACATCACATATGACATCTCAACACTTCATGAAGTCCTATGAAACCCTTGGAGAAATGATTTCATCACAAGGTTCTTCTACACTGTAATAATATTTGTTTCATTCCATAAACACTTGTATATAATTTCATTTTACATTGTCTTTCTATTTACACATCTATTATCAAAACAATTCAATCATTTAATATTATTTAATAAGTATAAAATCCAAGTTTTTAATAAAGTCTACCTTTACACAGTAATTTCCAATGATTCCTTTGAATCACCGGTAATTTACCCAAATCTGCCATGATTCCCTTAAATCGCAAGAGATCATTGTCTCAAATCCCTTTTATCCCATTTTTTTGCATATTCCAATCATTATCAAATTCTGTTTTCTTCTAATTTGTTTGTTTCCAAGTTTTCTTTGCTTGTAGATGAATGTACTAGGTCAGGAAAATATGATCGTAAGTATATATGATCTTCATATCATCCCACAACCATTTTTCTGGTAGAAATTTGACATCACACATGAGTTGAGCCTTTGTGCAATCTCTTTGACACCAAACATCGACGACATCAAAGACCAACTTGAAGTCGTACGAGAAGAACAAGACACACTATAGAATAGGCATGGATCAAATATTTCGAGGAGTTCAAACTTTCCTTTCCCTTTCCTAGGATACTTATCACGCACAACAAGATATCTCTATCCTTATGGATGCTTAATTTATCTTTCCATTGTCTAGCTATCATATTGTATCTTTTATCATTTATCACTTGATTTCCAAAATGAGTTGACCCCATTCAAAGAAATCCCATTAGTTCTATGATTGAATTTTTCCAAGCAAATCGTCACATATTTATCTAATATCTACCTTATCTAGTTATCTATTTGTGTGCAGGTTTCTCTCATTTTTGGAAGTAGGAGTCTCACATTCATTTTGCATCCACACATTTAAACATTGTATTGTTGACTCGGGTATTGTTAAACCGTGTTGTCTATGAGTTTTTGGTGATTTGTTATATAATTAATAAACCAAAATCCACCTTAAACACCTTATATGTGAATATGCATGTTATCTTTCATTGTTATTTTATGAAGTGTTACTACTATCTCATTAGATATTACTACTTGTTACTTATTTAATGCGGTAATATCATACCATTTTTTCTACTATCATATATGAATTTATTTCTTTGGACTATACGTTGGATCAAAAGAAATACCAAAGGGATAACATGGTAAATAAGGAATCGTGTATTTTATAGTGGTGGAAACTATTGCAAGCAACATACAAACAACAAATCAAAGTACACATGAAGAGAAGGAATACACCAACAAATAATTAAAAACAATATTGCATATGGAAAAATCTATCAAAATGTTCTTTGAAAAGAGGTGCAAATAATTTTTGCAAGCATAATGAAATATTGAGGATGCAAAACCTATGTTAAAAACCATCAATTTATATAGTGGATATGATTCGGATCATGAAGCGACGATGAACTAGAATAAGAACTTGAACTATATTTGTGACAAAGTGGTGCTAAAATAACACAAGATTCCACATTGAATTGTCAAAACTAGTAAAAAGGTTTGATAGGGGATCAATGTAATGCCCCTTTCCCGGTTGAGCTAGAAGAAAAAATAAAATGACACCAACCCAAATTGAAATAAACTGAAATTTATAACAACAACCTACATCGGCTTGATTTTTCATAACAAGGAAAATGCAATCTCTCTTCAAAAATGCATCTTTTACACAACCCAAAGCATGTAGGGAGCTTTAGAAATATTTTAGAACAAATATAAACCAAGAAATGAGCCTTCAAACCCCATCTAAATTTTATTTAATTAAATATATGAAAAGTGTGTTGTCATGCTAAATGTCTAGCATGAAAAATTGAAAAATATTTCCATGAAAACTAAGCCCACACTAAAAATCCTTGAGCTCGGTAATATAAACCTTCCCTCTAGCCAATTTCTGACTATGTAAACCCCATCATAGCCAGTAGAGAGGGATGTGCCAAATGAATTTTTAAAGTATGTTTCATGTGTAGGTAAGCTAGTGGGAAGCAATTCATGGATTCATTTTGATCCACTTTGATGGAACTACTCCTAGAAGCCCAAAAAAGCCTACTTTAAGGATTTTTTGAACCTAATGAGTATCCTCTGGGGATGAACCAAGAAGATATAATGCATCCTAGAAGTGTGTGACCGATATATGAAATCATAAAAGGAATTTAGGAAATTTGTGCAGGAAAAACAAGTTTAGGAACAATTTATGCAACACCAAGCTACTTATAGCACAATGCAGGGAAATAAAAGTAGTAAAAACACTAGTGGACTTGTTTTGAATAGTTCGGGATATTTGGGATATTTTTTGAAGTGATCAGATACTCATCATAAATATAATAAAGCCTAATTCACATTGCAAAAGGTTTCAGGAGATTCTACCATCCAGATTTTGAGATATTGGCTCGATAATGTATATGGAGATCCCAATCCGATGGAGATTAAAATGAGCATTACAAGAGTTGGTCTTAATTTTCATCATCATATTTTTTGGTGACAAAGTCCTTTTCACCGATGCATGGGCTTGAGCAAAATTAAAAATGGGGGTAAATTTAAAATTTAAGGTAGAATTGGTTTCTAAAAAATTGTGGAAATGTTCTCAAAATACATTTTTGAGTCAAAATCATATAAGATTTTCCTAGATAATTCTCAGGGAATCTCCTGGGGAAAATAATCACTCTTTGATGTCTATTTATACCGCTATTGGTGAAATTGAGGTTTCAAAAGTGTACATGATGAATTTCCGCACCTGTGATGAAATTTTTCACCTTTTCACCTGGTTAAAAGGTGTAAGAGGTGCAAAAACTTGCGCTAATAAGAATAGAATATGTGTTTTGGAGTTTACATCACTTAAAAGCTTATTTGGTTGGTTAGGTGAGTGTTATGCACTCACAAGTCAATTTGGCCCCCTCTCCATGTTGAGTATGACCCATGGTGCACCTAGGAGGATCTGTTACACCTTTGCACCTGGTGCAAAAGTGCATGAGGTGTAAAAAAGTGCACCACCAAGGGAGGGAAGTGCATTCGTCACTTAAGTGACCAACTTCAAGTGTTAGGTGAGGGTTTTCCATTCACACCTTCAAAATGCCCCCTCTCCATAATGAGTGCCACTCTTGGAGAACTTTTCAAAACCTTATGCACATTTTCACTTGGTGTAAAAGTGCATCATGTTCAAAAAATTTCTCCACCAAGGAAACTCTCCCTCTCCCATCACTCATAACCTCACACTTGCTCCCTAGGGCATGTTTTCACTCACCTCACTCTTCACCCTTGTCCCCCTCCTCATGATGGCTGCCCCCTTGGTGCATTTTCACCATGTTGCTACACATTTTCACCTCATGTTCCCTTACCAAATTTTGTAAGGGAAATGAGAGCTTCCTGGACCCATTTAGTAACCCCTAACTCACCCTCAACCCGGGTTAAGAAAGAAGTGTCAAAGGTGGTCAAGGGGTGGGTTTTCCTAACCTGAGTTAAGGGGTGAATATTTTAAACATAATTAGCCATATTTTGGGATTATTTTCAAATTTTTCTTTCCTCCATTTCTAAAGGTGATGCTTCCATGAAGAACTAGACACCCTCATGCTCAAATCACTCTTTTGCTCATACCTCACAAACCCCGCTCCGATCTCCATGAGATTTGAACTAAAGCTTCCCTACATGAACACATTTGGAATGAGTGTTTGCATGACCTCATTAATGCTATCATCCATTTTTTATAGTCATCTGAAACTTGCATCCATGGAAAACTTCCCCCTTAGATATATGGAGTTGTAACGAGCTAAATGAGCTAAAAATCGGAGCATGAGATCCTCAAAATATTAGCTTTCAAATGAAAAATTTCTTGCCCCATGAAAATGGGTAGGATTGGAGTTATGAAGGACTGTTATTTTCTACGTTATACCTTTTTGGATGAATAAAACATATAATTTCAAGTTCACTTTTCATTTCATGAAGATCTGGACGAGAGAAACCCCTGAAAATTGGAGTGAAGCATCCTGGTGAGAAATAGAATTTTTGGAGACCTTTTTCGGCCCAATCCGACACCCCTGTGGCTAATGTATATTTTTAGTAAGTACCCATTCAAGACACTTACTAAGATTATTATTTCCAAAGGATGAATGGATTCAAGACACTCAATTCATTCCCAAGAGGAAAAGTGCTCAAAAGTGACAATTTAGTGAAATTGCCAAAACTAGTCACCCAAGAAGAACTTACTAAAAATAATAAGTGTCTAGAAAAGGATCAAAATTGTCATGGTTGTTCATCCTCCATTCCTCACTAATTTCAACCTTCACGGAGGAAAAAATCATGCTTTCAAAAGGGTGAAAAGTGGCATTGTGTCTCAAACAAAAGAGAATCCCTCTCGGTCCTCAATTTTGGTTACAACAGTATGTTTGGATCTCAGTGTGCTTCTCACTTCATCCAATGGGTTGATCATAAGTTTCAAGCATGTTCCATCCATTTTATCACCTTCATTCATCACATGGTTGAGGTATTATTCACCGCATCTCATTGGTTTCTCTATTTCCCCAAGGGCTGGTATCACGATGTTGAACTATGCAAGCAATGGTATTAGTTTGCATCAAAAACCTGATAGTTTAGAGGCATTGAAATGTTTCAAAGGTTGAAGGATTTCTCAAGTGAGGTAAATACTCCCTCATCATATTCAATGGTCTTCACCTACCCTTCCAATGGGTAATTAGTCAAGGCATGAGATCACAATGTACACCATTGTAGAGTTGGGGAAAAGGTCTCCATTGGTGCATCACACTATTGCGGAGGGTTATCGTAGGTCAAGTTTTGGTATTCATCACCATCGGAGCTGATCATCATCTTCTTCGATGGTGGAAGCATATCCATTCATGCTTGGGAGCATCCTTCCTCTCCTCTCTCATTCTTTCCTCCTAATTCCTCATTGTACGTGATCATGATGTTTTGTCCTATTCATTTAAGTGACAATGAAATATTTGTAAGATGTAAAAGTAATCCCTCAAATTATAAGAGGGGTACTTAATTTGTCCCTTCTTAGGATAATGAAAAGTCACAAGTTGAATAGGAACATGAAGATTCATGTGGGGGTAGAGGAAGAGTTGCATTGTAAAGCTATAAATTGAGAGAACCTCCTCATTTCAAAGGATGGTTATTCTTGTTTACTAGCTCCCATATTCTCTCTAGGAACAAGTGGTAAAATTTCCTCTATTTCCTTTGCTTATGTTTCCTCCCCATCTCAACTATACTCCATGAGAAATGTACTTATTGAATGTTATGCATTGAGACTTTATATTTTGTGTGTTTTGTTCCATGTTGATTCTCATTGTGTCTTCTCATTGAATTCATGAATAATATTCTTGCTTTGAAACAATAAACTTTGGTTTACTATTTATTAAGCACAACCCTCTTTATTATTCTCCTCACACCTCTCTCTTAAGATTTTTCCTCCCTTGTATCTTCTACAAGAATATTTCCACAAGTGTAGGGAAGTACCCTTGTGTGATCCCCGGTCGAAAGACCACCCACTGTTGATAGAACAATGTACATAATATTTCTTGTTTTCAATAAATGGAGATGCCCCATTCAAGTAGAGGAACCTAGTCTCAGAGCATTGGTGAAATCTCATAATTTTTCCCTCATGCGACAAATTATTTAGGATTTTTTTCACACCCACAGTGGGGTATATTTTGCATATTCTGCACCCAATATATGAACGAAAAAATCTAAAAAAAAAAAAATAAAAAAACCAAAAAAACCAGAATTTTGAAAGTCCAAATTCCCACAAAAAGAGTAAGTAAAAATATGCCTTGAATTGAATCCAAACTTTCAAAAGACTGGTTGAAAGAAGATAGACTAGGCTAAATAGATTGAGAGGAAATGTTGACCCCATTTTTGAGGCTTGTTAAAATTGGCAAGAACAAATTAGAGATAATCCATATTACTTCTCTCAGGCTTCATCCCCATCTGATTCATTAAGTGGTACTCCTAAAATCCTATCCAAAATCCTACTGATATTCTTCCTGCACACCCTCTTGATTGTCCCACCTTTTAACCATTGTTGAAAATTGAATTCCCAAGTGAAGAAGAACAAGAAGAATAATAGGAAGAATTTGGGGAAGAATTTGCAGAAGAATAAGAAGGATAACTTGACATGGAAACAAAATGACATCTCCCTTGGGGATAGAACATTGACCCATTGGCTTTGGCTCCACCACTCCATGAAATTCCTGGAGGTTCAAGATTTTATTCCCCAAGTTTAGAGGTGATGGGAAAAAACATCTAGATGAGCATATTTTTGCATTCATAACTACATGTGGTGTGTTAGGAGTTGCTCATGAAGATGTATCTGTTCGCTTATTCATTGAATCACTTCAAGATGGTGCTGCTGATTGGTTTTATCATTTTCCAAGAGGTTCCATTATAGGATGGGCTCAAATGAAAGCTAAATTCAAAGCTAGATTTAAGTCGACAAAAGATGCTCATGCCATCCTTGCTCAATTGACACAAATGAAGAAATAACCTCAAGAATCCATGAGAGACTTTGTGGAAAAGTTCAACAAGTTGATCAAAAAATTCCTACCATTGCTTGTCCTATTGTAGATAATTTGAAAAGGTTCTTTGTGAATGCCCAGATGCCTAAAGTGAGTTTCTTTCTATGAAGATTGAAACTAAGAGATTTGGACCATGTTTAAGAAATTTCCATTGAACATGACCTCATTGTGTCAGGAAAGATAAAAAATCCTTCAATGAAGGATAAGGCCCAAAACCCCAAAGACGAGAGAACTAATTCATTGTTGCAGAGATTGGAAAATGAATTGACAATGTTGAAGAAGGAGGTTTCCCAACAAACATACCATCAAAATCAGAACATGAACCAAATCATAGGAGAACCCTGAAGGCTTTCCTTGGAAGTTCCACCAATCAACACAATTTACAGAACCCAAGAAGATGAAGGAGGATTTGAACAAGAAGGTAAGGACAAAAATGCCTTAGAGGTTGAAGAAGTGGAAGAGGATGCACAAATTAGATTTGTTGAATATTCAAGATGTGAAGAAGATGATGACGATGATGTACCTAGATTATCATGTGCAATATTCACCCGCTCTCAATCCCAAAAAGGAGCTTCCTCCTTTGCTGATCCTAAAAAGAAGAAGAAAGAAGATCCTCAGGTGGTGACTCTACAAAACAAAATAATCAGTCAAGGATCTCCACTTCCACCCTCCATGGAGTTTTGCAATGGAAAAACCGGATCTTAAGGCAAGTAAGAGGCCACCTACTATTCCAAATAAGTCTCCCAATGCTCCTTCTTGCTCTAATTTTGTTCCTACAAAATATAGTCCTTTGAAAACTTCTAGTACACCTACAAAATCATCAATTGTTCCCCAAACATCCACTCCTTTTTGATATCATAAAACATGTGAACAATTCCAAAGTGTAAATTTCCTAACTCGAATATTTGTGGACCCACCTAGAACAATTTGATAAGCTTTTCTAACATATAAAAAATGGTAGTTAAAATCCTAACACTGCAGCTCCTAATTCCAACGCACTACTAACAAATCCCCCTGCTCCTCCATCAGAGAACATGCTTGCTATGAGTGCATCAAAGACTGATAATATTGATCCTTTTTATCTCCCTTATCATTGGAGGATACAACTTGAATAAGCGCATAATAGATTCAGTCCTTCTCGACAATGTGGTGCCCATAAAAGTTGCCAATGCTCTTAGATTTACCTTGAATCGGGCCATTGGTTCTTATTAATCCATGGAGTCAAAAGAAGTCTCACTTGTGGGGAAGATCAAGGATACATAGGTGGATCTCACCAAATTCCCGAGAAAGAAGGTGTTGTTTGTTAGGAATTAGTATTTACATTGGTAATTAATACCTTGTTATTATGGTTATAATTTATTTGTAACGTATTATAATATATTGTTTGGTATGTTATTGTTGTGAATAACAACGATAATATGTGGTTAGTATTATTTGATTGATAGGTTGCGAGAGTATAGGATCAAAGCATCCCCAATAATAAGATATATATCTCCTATATATTTGTATAATGATTACAACAAAGTAATAATACAGAGAAATAAATATTTGTATAATAGTTGCAACAAAGTAATAATACAGAGAAATAAATATTGTTTTGCTATGACTATATCTGTGTATAGATTGTCTAATACATATCATTGGTATCAAAGCGCTTATATTGAGATAAAATTCTGTAAAGGCTATGAATTATTTGTATTGCCCTATATAATGACAATTTAATTTGAAATAATTATCTTTGTCCGCATTTAGATTATTGTCTGATATAAATACAAGTTAGTCTGTGTATTTTATTAAGCGCCATTTTTGAAATCATACTCTGGCGGTGTCGTGTTCCTCTAAGGATAGTTCCATATAATCATCAAGCACGGACCTGTTGTAATTCCTTTGAACACATATACTTCTGAGTGTAAATTTATCAGAGTACATACACATAGATCCAAAGTGTCTTCGGTGGCTCACGGGTTTCTAACAGTCGGCGAAGTTCCACCGATCTACGCTACCCTCCATGCAGTTGTCAAGTTTCTATTATTACTCGTGACAGATTTGGTTTCTATTTATTGATTTTGGGGTTAATTGGCTTGACAGATCCACTGACACACACATACCTGCACAAAACTATATCTATTTGTTGAATAGCCAAATTGTATACGTATGACAGAGTTATCAGTCCCATCTCTGTCTGCATTGATGCTCCACGTGCTAATTAAATACAATATTTGACAAGTTTCAAGTCTCCAAGGTTCATTAAACAAATTAAATTGGTTTTCATATTCCATTCAATTAAATTGGCATGATTCACACCATCATTTACTTTTGGATGACATTGAGCTTTCTGATCACCTCAACAGTCTTCCATGTGATTGTAGACCTCTTCCTGCACATCTGGATTTTCCTCGCTGTGCATGTAGCTCCCACATTTTTACATTGTCCATGTCATATGTATTAAAACATTCAACTGTCAAGTTTTTAATTTTTGTCATTATTTTGAGTCAAAAGTTTGATTAATATATATATTTTTAAAAGTTGGTCTATTAGTTTTGTATCACGTTATAGTATTCTTTTAAATCAAGTCTATAGGTTTTATAGTTTGTTTAGTGTCCAATATCCATAGCCTTTAGGATAAAGTCTTAATATTATACATGGTTAAATACTTTTTAAGTTGTTTTTTAATATTAATTAAAATAAGAGTTATTCTTTGTGGTAAAAATAAAATGTGTATGTCAAAATGTTCATCTATAGTCAAAAGTGTACAGCAATTCTATTGTTCAAATGTTATTGTAGTTCTAAATATTATTTTTTAGAGTCGTTTTTTTCTTTTTCTTTTTTAATATATATATGTTCATCAAAATAAAGAGTAATTGTGGTCAAGTCAAGTTAAAGAGTCTTGTCTTTGTCTTATGTTCATCAAAATAAAGAGTAATTGTGGTCAAGTCAAGTCACAGATCGCCTTGTCTATTGTCTCATCTCAAATAGTGTGTTTAGGTGAATAATAGGTTATTGAGTCTAATTTGTTTGTCATTATAAAAATATCGAAATTGTGTCATTGTAAAAATTTAAAAAAATTAGAAAAATTTCCTTACGGACGCATTTTCAGTGTTACCCAACATTCGAGAAAAATAAAGTATTTCATTGCGGGAAGGAAGAAAAGAATAAGTTCAATGTGAAAACAAATGTGCTTCATGTTCACATCCTGTTGAGTTAACAACACGTACACTAGAGGATGGAGGCATCGGAGGATGGAGGTCATTCAATGACCTCTCGTCAGTCATCAACAGCTTTGGGGCCGCATAAGTAGATCTTTACGTGTGATGGCATTTTTGTAGTGTGAGTACTTGTTTTTCAGTTTTTCATATTTTCATTATGGTGTGAAAAATAAGAACAAATGTTCATTCCTATTCACGTGTGTATATGGATATTCCTACATAATTCCTTGATGTAATAACATAGTGAAGAACAAATAGCACAGTGAAATGCAACATCATGATTCTTGAAGAGGTTGAATAGTTAGATGTGTTCCTATTCATACCTAGGTTTGTGGTTAGCCTTTGGAAAACCATGACGACTATTCGGATGTGTTCCATACAGTGATTGGTTGATAAACAAATGATTCATGTACGTGTTCCCACACTAGTTCATTCAGATGTATTCTCGATCAGTGCTTGGTCGATAAGAAGTTGATGTGTTCATTCTTTTACCTTCAATTCGAGTGTGTACCAAGATCATGAGCATGCAGAGGCGGCAAGCTGCAGAGGAAGTGTGAATGTTTTTCTACCATGTAAACACTAAGGGGGAATGTTAGGAATTAGTATTTACATTGGTAATTAATATCTTGTTAGTACGGTTACAATTTATTTGTAACGTATTATAATATATTGTTTGGTATGTTATTGTTGTGAATAACAACAATAATATGTGGGTAGTATTATTTGGTTAATAGGTTGAGAGATTATAGGATCGAGCATCCCAATAATAGGATATATGTCTCCTATATATTTGTATAATGGTGCAATAACAGAGTAATAATATAGAGAAATCAATATTGCTTTACTCGACTAAATCCATGTATAGCTTGTCTAATACCTATCATTGTTGACTATCTTAGTAGCATACATTCCGAAATCATTTGGAATGTTGCTAAGTAGAAGCTTTTGTTGAGACTTGAGAGGAAAAATCCAGATGAATTAATATTTCGCAACCATTCCAGTTAAGGGAGATACAAAAAAATTTCTTATGGTGAAAAAGATGAGATATACATTGCAAAATTCAGGAAATCTAGGAGCTAACATTTTATACTAGGACAATGGGAATAGGAATTATTTCATAACATCCAAAGAGGAGGATGAAATTCCTATATTGATAGGACCAAGAATTCCTTTCCAATCGGGTATTGATCATGAAAAAGCATGGAGAAATCTTGAATTACAAGAAGATAGCCCCAAATTTCTAGATGATGCATGACACAAAGAAGACAAAGTGATAATTGATGAGTTTTAAACTAAAAAATTGGTCAATACATTTATTCACGAAGAAGATGTTTTCTCATTCCCATTTGAAGATGAAGATTCTCTTGATCATGTCATCCATGGAGAAGAAAGGACAACTTGTGATGAGACTTTGAAAGATTTGAAAGAAGAATCTTTGCAAGAAATTCCAAGAGTTCTAGAAGGAACAAAAGATCCTAAACGTATCCTTGAACTCCGATGCAAGCCATGAAATAACAAGATATGTATGAATCTACTTCTGACTTCTCATTTGATTCCAAAGATTTTCATGATGAAACAAATCAAGATGAGGAATCAAATATCTCTCATGAAACAATGATTGATGGATGTAATGATGAAAGTGAAGTTTTCTCTTTTCCATTTGAAGAGGAATATTCCCTCTATGATGAAAAATTTGAAATCAAAGTCTTTGAGTCCTTTGAAGATGAGGCCTCCTATAATGAAGAAGTAGTGAAGATCAATGAGTCTTGGGATGAGGAATCAATTTCCCCAAATTGTTTCCTAAAAATTCAAAATAAAGATTCTCTAAATGAATGGGAAAGTGAGCTATCAAAAGTTTCAAAGAAGGGTTTTGTGCAAGAAATCTTGAAAATTGTAGAAGAAACGAAAGATTCGAGAACTTATTCTCAATATTTTAGCTCATGTCATGGCTATGCAAGATAAGTATGAAGCTAAGTTTGATTCTTCATTCGATGCCCAAATGTCTCATGATGAAATAGGACAAAAGGATGGACTCGATGCTTCTCGTGAAAAGTTTGTCAATAAGCATGAATATGGGAAAGAGGAGAACTTAGAGCATTCAAACAATCCAATAAAAAATCATCCTTGGGGAAATGGTGAAATTCAAAGTGAGAAATCAACAATGTGGGTGAACATAGAAGACAATTTGCAATATGAAATTGATGGAATTTGTGAGAAAATATTTGAGCATCAAAGGGATCATGTAGGCTCACTCATCCAAGCATATAGACACTCACGAAAGCACATATATTTCATAAACAATTAAGGAAATGGGTAAACTTCCTCGAAACAATCAATGGATTCGCATAACATCATCACTCAATGTTACCCATTTAGAGGTAACTTCCGAAGAGAAGAGCATTTCAGTGAAAGCGGGTTGTCCCCCGCATGTACCATAGGTGATTGTAGGTTGTGTGTTTCCTTCCTTGTGGTGTTTTTCACTTTTTGTTGTGTGATTTTGTTGTGTGTTGATGGTGTGTGTTGGAATGATGAATCTATTCCCAATCGATAAAGCTATTTGATTTTATTCCCAATGGATAAAGAATTTGGTTCTCTTAGTGTTTTGTGATTATGAGGTTCCTACTTGCTTCATTCTCACTTTGTTCAAACCAAAAAAATTCCACAAGTTAGAGTCAATTGTTTTCATGCTTAATGTATAGCATGAAAAATTGATTTTTTTGCCATTACAACTAAGCCCACACTAAAAAATCCTTAAAGTAGGTAATGTAAACCTGCCCTCCTACCAATTTCTAACTATATAATCCCCATCGTGGCCAAGAGGGATGTGCTAACTAGATTTTTAAAGTGTGTTTCATGTGTAGGTAAGTTTGAGGGAAGTAATTCATGGATTCTTTTGATCCGCTCTAAAGGAACTTCTCTGAGGCCCAACAAAGCCTATTTTCGGGATGTTTTACACATAATGAGCACCCTTTGGGGATGAAACAAGAAGAGATAATGCATCCAAATAGTATGTGTAATTGATCTATGAGATCATAAAAGGCAATTTAGGAAATTTGTGCAAGGAAAATTAGGTTTAGGAACAAACTATGCAACACCAGGCTACTTATAGTATGGTGTAGGGAAATGAAAGTAGTAAAAATGCTAGTGGGCTTATTATGAATGGTTTAGGAGCTTTAGAATATTTTTGAAGTGATAAGATACTCATCGGAAAGATAAAAAATCATACTTCACATTGCAAAAGTTTTTATGAGATTCTACTATCTATATTTTGAGATATTGGCCTGATAGTGCATATGAAGATCCTCGATCCTGTTAAAGATTAAAATGATCATTCCAAGAGTTATATGGATATTTTAGGCCTGATTAAAATTCCAAGGTGACCTATTCAATTCCCTCTTCACTCATAATGTGTTGGTTTTCATTTTCATCATCATAATTTTTGGTGGTAGTCCTTTTCTTTGGAACACAAGCTTGGACACATGAGAACCAAATGGAGCAAAATAAAAAAGGGGGTAAATTTGAAATTGAAAGAAGAATTGGTTCCTAAACGTTATGGGAATGATCTCAAATTACCTTTCCGGAGTCAAAATATTATAGTATTTTTTGTAGGTAATCTGTTAGGGAAGCTCTCTGGGGAAAATAATCACTCTCCGATGTCTATTTATAGTAGTTGTTGGTGAAGGTGAGGTTTCCAAAAGTGTCCATGGCACATTTTTGTGTATTTGATACAAATTTTCACTTAGTACAAAGGTACATGATTTGAAAAAAATTGCACCACCAAGGAGAGAAGATGTGTTTTGGAGCTTGTGTCACTTAAAAGCTCACTTGGTTGGTTAGGTGAGTGTTATGCACTCACAAGTCAATTGACCCCTTTCCATGTTGAATATGACCCATGACACACTTGGGAGGAATTTCTTCACCTTTCACCTTGTGAAAAAGTGCACGAGGTGCAAAAAAGTGCACCACCAAGGGAGGGAAGTGCATTTTTCACTTAAGTGACCAACTTCAAGTGTTAGGTGAGGGTTTTCCATTCACCCCTTCAAACTGCCCCCTCTCCATGATAAGTCTCACCCTTGGCACACTTTTCAACACATGTTGACCTTTAAACCTGGTGAAAAAGTGCATCAGGTGAAAAACTTGCACCACCAAGGAAGCTCTCCCTCTCCCGTCACTCACAACCTCACACTTGCTCCCTAGGGCATGTTTTCACTCACCTCACTCTTCACCCTTGTCCCCCTCCTCATGATGGCTATGTATTGGAGCATTTTCACCATGCTACTAAAAATTTTCACCTAATTTCCCCTTACAAAATTATTTAAGGGATATGAGATCTTCCTAGACCCATTTAGTAACCCCTAACTCACCCTCAACCGGGTTAAGAAAGAAGTGTTAAAGGTGGTAAAGGGGTGGGATTCCCTAACCGAGTTAAGTGGTGAATATTTTAAAAAACCTTAGCCATATTTTGGGATTATTTTCAAATTTTTATTGACCTCCATTTTCGAAGGTGATTCTTTCATGAAGAACCGGACACTCCTCATGCTTAAATCATTCTTTTCTCATACCTCACAAATCTTTGCTCTGATCTCCACAAGATTTGAATTGAAGCTTCCTACATGAAATATTTTGTAATGAGTGTTTGCATGAAATCATCCATTTTTTACATTCATTTGAAACTTGAATCCATGGAAAAATTCCCCTCAGATGTATAGAGTTGCAGTGAGCCAAATGAGCTAAAAATCGGAGCATGAGATCCTAAAAAAATTAGCTTTCCAATGAGCACTTTCTTACCCCATGAAAATGGGTAGGATTGGAGTTATGAAGGAATGTTATTTTTCTAAATTCTGACATGTCAGATGAAGTAAACATAGACATGCAATCTCACTTTTCATTTCATGAAGATTTGGACAAGAGAAACCCCTGAAAATTGGAGCAAAGCATCCCGATGAGAAGTATAATTTTTAGAGACCTTTTTCGGCCCGATCCAACACCCTGTGGCCAATGTATATTTTTATTAAGTTCCAATTCAAGACAATTATCGAAGGATTAATGGATTCAAGACACTCAGTTCATTCCTAGAGGAAAAGTGCTTAAAAGTCGATTCGATATTACCCAAACTATCAGATCTTCCGACGATCGAAACAATCCTTTTGAGCTTGAGATCCACTAACATTAATAAATTTGAATGAAAAACGTGAGGGCACGGTTAAGCTCAAACTTGTGTTTGAGGGAGATAAAATGATAGAGGCTCAGGCCTCTTTTTTCTTCATAGTAGGCATAACACATACATGTTATAACGTGCACGCGTTATTATTAGTGCAAAAATCTACAACACCCCTAAATGACCTTTAGATCTGCAGGTCCAAATTGAATTGGGTCATTTAGTGTGATTGCACAACATTGAATTTTCTCCAAGGTGAGAAAACTCTCCCAAGAGAAATATGGTTCTTACTCCTCTGTTTAGGTGTATGCATGAATTTCAGAGATTCAATACTAATTCCTACTCTAGATTCCAAGGAGATAGAGGTAAAAGATGCCAAAAAAGGGGAACAAAACTAAGCTAAACGGTGATACACCAAAGGGAGTGATGAACTTTTGTTTTGCAAATAACATGAGATCATAAGAATGTAGCACGAACACATGCTGTGATTGCCAAGAGATATAATGAAGGATTAGAAGACAATAATAACACATGAAAGGATTGAAAAAATCATTCCACAGAGAATGTATTATCATTCCCAGTTTTTAATACGATGCATTACTGATGGAAAGGAGGCAAAAATATGTGTTGCAACCTGTATGAGAGGTCTGAAACTCCACGAATCCACTTGCTAAGGAGGAAAGGGGAGCTTGTAAGAGAAAAACGTCCAAAAAAACAAAGGACCGAATGCTTTCCATTTATAGCTAAAGCAAGGAGAGAGAAAAAGAGGAGGAAGTAAATAAGATCTTCTAATTCAAAAATCTATCATTAATTCCTTTCAAATCGGCCTCAAACCCATCGAATCGACTCCTCTGCTTCTATTTTTGCGTGTTGGAGAAAAAATGATGAATTTGGTGAAACACAACTCTCAAAGCAATCTGATCTTGGACTAATGGCGTGAGAAGAATTTTAGGGTTTTTACCTCATCAAATTGAGTTGATTCTTCATCCTTGGCGTGTGGGAGAAAGCAACCATGGCGGATTGAGCAAAAACCGACCCATTCGAAGCAATTTGGTTCGCATTAAAGGCATGAAAGACGTTTCTAGATTTTTCTTCCTCTAAACCTACAAAAATGATGTTTTTATGCCTTAATGTATAGAGGAGATCAAGATCTTTCCAACGAGTCTAATTTTTCCCAAATCTGATCTTTGATCGAAAGATATGCCCATCTGAAGATTTAGGGCAAAATCAGGGCATAAATTTGGGCACAAATTTTGAGGCACAAATTAGGTCAAAAATGGTGGCAAATCAGATTTGAAAATGGGTCCATGGGGTCAAACTTTAATTTTTGCACTTTTGGAAAAATTTCCCAAAAATCTCCGTGGGTCCGCCACTCCGAGACATGTGGCGCTTCCCAATTCACTGATGGGATCGCGGGCTCAAACTTCACCTTTTGCCCTTTGATTTCAAATTGGGAAAATTTCCCAAAAACATCCGCACCCCACTCTCCGAGACATGTGTTGGCTTCTGGTTCGGTGCGGAGGTGCGGCCCAAATTTTTCCCTTCTCCTTCACGGCTCGCGGGCCGATTTGGACTTTTGAGCACTTAGCCAAAGAGGCTAAGTGTCAACAATTTCTCCATGCCTCCGCCAACTTGCTTCTTCCTTCCTCTCGTGGACCCGTGAGCCTACTTGTGACTTTGCGCCCTTCGACAAAACACCAAAAATTAGAAATCCTTCTGACGCCCGTCGCTCTGCCTTGACACGTGGCATCGTTTCATTGGCTGTGGGCCTGCCTTAGGAAAATTTCCCCTCCAAACTCCGTCGAGCCATAACTTTCAAAATATTTGGAGTTAGGAGGACTTCTTTACCTTTCTAGAAAGGGGAAGAAAAATCCTATCTAATGAAGCCATCTCTATGAATTTTTGAGTGCTTTAAAGTTTCAAAAATCTACACTGCAACGAAAGGAAGGAAGAATGAAGGCAAGTTATCCAAAACAAGCATGGGCTTATTTTGGATAACAGTTATGTCTCGGTAAATCCCAAAGCTGACAATTTAAAACATGATTGTGTTATAATAGAATGCGTACGCGTTTTTTTTTTTAGATTTTTGTGCGCTTTTTGGCCCCCAACTTCGTGCACTTACTTACCCATGAGAAATGTACTTGTTGAATATTATGCATTAAGAATTTGTGCTTTGTGTGTTTTGTTCCTTGTTGATTCTCATGGTGTCTTCTCATTGAATTCATGAATAATATTCTGGTTTTGAAACAATAAACTATGATTTACTATTTATAGTGTAAAACCCTCTCTCTACTATTCTCCTCACACCCCTCTTAATCATTTTCTTCCCCTTGTAGCTTCTACAAGAATTTTACCACAGTGTAGGAAGTACCCCTATGTCATCCTCACCCAAAGACCACCCACAAGCTGATAAAATAATGTACATAATATTTTGTGCTTTTAATAAATGGATTTTCCCCATTCAAGCAAAGGGACCTAGTCTTAGAGCGTTGGTGAAATCCCATAATTTTCCCTTGCGAAAAATTATTTGACCAAAAGCAATGAGCCCACTTACAAAAATGGCTAGAAGTAGTATTCTAAGGCCCAAAAATCAATCCATAAAGTGCAACCAACCTTTAAAATTATGAATAACCCAAATATCAATAAAGAATGAAATGTTGTACAAAATATATCATCAAATTCCTCCACCATGCAAATCACCACCCTAGGAGAGGGTTCTGATAAGCTAGAAATGGTGAATTTCTCAAGAAAATCAAATTTTAGCCCAAGTATGACCTCCGTGTGAGATCACCAATGAAGAGATGAGGGGTTTCGTCCTCAAATAAATTTCAAAGAGAGTTTTCATCCTCAATTGCAAGAGGGAAACTTCGTGCTCCAACTCTAACAATAATGTCCACCTATTCCAAGCCAAGCGACCCCCTTATATAACTAAAGGTGGCACCTAAAATCAAAAAATGATCTCCAAAGAGGACCGATCTCCTGGGGAGATATATTTCTCATTTTATTTTTCTTGCATCCCTTTTTAATTTTATTTTTAAGTCGGACATTGCACTTTTCCCACTATCTTTCTTTTTCATTCTTTTAGGTGACATATAACAATGAACATGCTAAATACAATATTTAAAAATACTTTCATTTTAATAATAATATTATTAATTTCCCCAAAATAGTGAATTGGTGGGCTAAACTTAAAATATTATTAATTATTTCTAATTTAGAAAAGGGGGCATTACATTCAATTAGTCTTGACATTGAATCTTAAATGATGTTTTTGCAAGTGTTTGTTGCAACTGTTGGAATCTAAATTGATCCAAAATCAATATGGATTAGCCACCACCACTATTGACACAAAGGTGAACTTTGGTGCAATACAACTTGTTGTGAATGCCGAGTTTAGTAGAAAAGTGTCAAAAACTACTTGGGGCAAATGACTAATTTAATGTTCTTTAGAGACTTAAAAGTCCTATTAAATAACTAGCAAAAAAATGTCATTTGGCATTATCTTATTCCATGTTTCCAAACAAAAATTATGTATCTAAACTATTTATTTTAATTTTTGGAGTACATTATTTGTTTTACATTTTTTTGGTAAAAATTAGTTTTAATAATTATTATGAACATCAAGATATTTTTCGCAACCCTTAAACTATCTTTTTAGAGTGTGTGCTTGACCTTTTATCCTTGTACTTTGTTGGCCCTCTTTCACATGCACTTCCCAATCTACACATGGTATATGGTGTTTACAAGTTTGCACAAAGTTAAATCAAGTGCTCATGAAAATGCCAATTTAAACCAAATGAAAGTACATGTATTTCTTGTAGTAATAATTAATAATCAAAACACTTTCAATTGAAAATTTAATCATAAGCATTTCTTTAAATGTTATGATAAAGATATAAATAAAACAATCCTAAAAAAATCATTGAGTTAAGTCACCCATCTAGAAAATAAAAAAATTGCATGTTGAAAATTCGAGTCAAACAAACATAACACCTCCGTGTATTAAAAAAATCTATCGATGAAGATTCTAAGCAACAATCAAATTTGAAAGGCTCCTATATTTTAATTTGAAGGGTTAGGTTAAGCTTGACCCTTCATAAGTGACAAATTAAACAATATATTGCCCTTCAATTGAAAAAAGAAAATCTTAATTACCTTTCAATATATATTTGATTATTTTATATAAAATAAATATGAAAAAGTAAAAAATATTAAATATTGAAAAATCAACTAAAAATCTTGAAAGGTAGTTAAATTAAATAATCAAGATTCAAAAAAGTAATTACATGTTCAACTTGCATCACTCAAAGGAAGAGGTTTGTGAGATTTCATTCTTTTCCATTCCTCATATACCTCATTCCAATCTACTATATCCAACTTTTGAGGTGCAAAAGAGATAAAAATATTAATGTGTCTAATGTATCTAAGCAAAGTCTAGACCTCTCAATAGTTTGAATGCGATTTAACTTAGAAAATCTTCGCTCACACGTTGATGTACTTGTTGGAAGTGTGAGAACTATTTTCCATAGTTTCATTAAATTAGGGAATGAATCTTTCCACATTTCATCTTCACCACATTAATCTCATGCCTTGAACATAGTCTTCTTCGGATGTGCTTTATGTAGATTCACAACAAAACTTATATTTTACTTCTCATATATTTTCTAGTCTTAATTTTTTCTTAGGGCTATAAATAAAATGTTCTTTGGCATTCAATGCCAAATTGTTGGTATAACAAATATAAGATTCCAAAAAGAAACAAACTCTTTGTTATTTGTGAATAAGATTTGTTAGACAATTTAGAGTGATCAAAGAAATTGTAATTTTCTAAAGCCTATTAAGGCTATAATAATAATCACAAGATATTTATTACATACAAAACAAATGTAAAACATATGAATTTTTCAGACCTCAAAAAACTAAATGTGGTTTAATATTACATACCTTAATCTATCTTGAATACAAGAATAATTTAGAGCATGGAGGAATCCTTAAATAACCCAATTATTCATTGATTACACAATACCAAAGTTGTTAACTTAGAGACATAACAATTAGCATTATTATCTTAACAATAATCTGAATACAAAATTAAGAGAAACAACTAATATTTAAGAACCCAATTTCTAAAATAAAATAAGGGCATTGAGAATAAAATCCCCAAATTGATTTAGTGGCTAGAAAAGCTAAAAACTAATATTGCTCTTATGAAAATAGAAACACTCAACTAATTTCTTATTTAGTGGTGATTCATCTTCTCCCTAGATTTTGTGCATGATTTGTGTAAAGTGAAAGTAGATTTATTTTAACACAAAATAGAAACTAAGTATGAGTTATGCACTACTATAATTATTCATTTAATAATTTATTTAAAAAATGAATCCAATATTTATAAAAATTAACATAACATTTAATATTTGTATGACAAGTGATTTTTAGTTAGCCCTTCTAATGAAAAATTAACATAAGTGACCTCATTTCAGTATTGACGTGTAATTTTAAATTTTAAATTTCTTTTGAAGTGTAAATTTTTAAACACCCTTCTATGACAAGTTGAAATACATTTGAAGGGCATTGACAACTTCAAATTTGATCCCCGATTCTAAGCTACTTTTTATATGTTGAATGCCAAATTCATCAATAATATGATTGATGACAAAAACCTTTTTGCCTTGCATTTTAGTGGTGGTTGTGCAACCGCCCATGTTGCTAGAGTGATGGTTGTGCAACCGCCCCTATTGCCGAAGCGGAGGTTGCACAACCACCCCTCTGACAACAAGGGTGATTTTGTCATCGTTTGACATGAAATTAATACAGATTGGTCTTGAGTTCCTCTTCCCTTCTTGCTAAATATAGTATGTTAATTTCTTCTCCTCAAGTCGAGCCACCGTTTCTTAATCGACATGTGTTCTTGACATCTTCTCCTCCAACAACTTATAAAAATGACACTTTTATTTGTATCATGGGTTGGGAAATTTGTAATTTTTGAAGTGTTATGTTATGGAAATTTAGAGAGGGTATATGCACAAATAGCCAGTTCTCTACTTTGTTTCCCTACTACTCACATCCAGATTACCTTCCCTGCACAAAGCCAACCATCTATTTTCTTGATCTTTTTGTTGATATTCATTGCCTTGCTCACCTGGATCAATTGGAGCTCATATTTTGGAAGGATATTGAAGTTGAGGAGACATTAGATGCATCAAATCATTGGAACAAGCTACCACAGTACTGTAGTGACTAGGTTGGAGTTGTATTCAATTATTTGAAGTTTTAATACATGCATTTATTTATTAGAAGTAACATAATCATTTTGTTTAATTTGTTTAAAGAGGAAGATCTCATCATTTCACATACATTGCAGTATTTAGTTTCAAAATATTTCTCGTATAAGATTTCTTCCCTTGATATCTTCTTCCCAACTTATCCCTGTGGATCTACTTGGGAAATTGGTTGGAGGAAGAAGTGAAAAATCCACATTTTAATTTTGTTGTTTATTTCTTCTGATTAGTTTAGAAGCAATTTTTCTAGGGGAAGGTTATACGAAAAAAGAGGAAATTACTTTTGAGAAGATTTTTTAATTTCGGAGGACTTGAGTAGAAGTTGTGTTAGAGGAAGTTTTGCTTCATTAGAATAATAACTTTTGAGTACTTCCACATTAGAGTAGTATTTCCATAGAAACCCACAACAGAGGAATAACCACACCCGATTATTCCTTGTTTTAGTTTATTTTATTAGAAGCATTCATATATTTATTTTTTTAAAATTAAATTCTTGCTTTGTCTGTAGAAGTAATTCTATTTCTTTTAAATATTCCAAAAAACAAAAACATTAGGAATTAGTTTATTTTTACTTTTTTTCCCCCAAAATCTTGTTAAAAACATTTAAATAAATTAAAATAGATAAATACATTTGTTTTATTTAATTAATGGTAAAAATAGATCTAGTTAATTAAAAGGGAAATTATTTGTCTTTTATTTAAACTAGATTTGTTTTTTGCATTATTTATTTAAAATTATAGTTCAAAGTAGTTTAAGAAATAAAAACAAAGCAACATGAACATAGTCATTAGAGGCTCATACTACCAATTCATAGTCTTTGACCACTTTTCGGCTAGTTTTATGACTTCCATTTTCCTCACTCATGAGTTGGCCCCCTCACATGACCATTCCTGGTCAGCCCAACCTGTAGGAGGATATTTGAGCCCATCATTCACCCATCAGGCATCGATAGATACCAAGGAGACATAGATTTAGGATTATGAGTGTTAATTTTTTAATCTACTCCTTTACCTCCATAGATTGTTAGCCAACTTGACACATTAAATGAACAACTAACCATATAGCTAAGCAATTTTGGGATAACCAAGCAAACCATTGAAATAGCCAACGTCCAAATCCTTAGTTTACTCTCTTTTTCATCCTTTGTTCACGTTCTCACATGATCCTCTTTAGAAGGAATATTTAGTGATGAATGAGAAATTTCCAAGAGTCGTCAGTAGGTCCGAAGCATATTTGGTCTAATGGACATAGATCGAGAGTTCCACACAACAATCATCCTTGATCATAGTATCACACCCATAGAGATTAGACAAGCCTTTTCCACCCTTGATGAGCAAGTTTCCTACTTGCAAGTTGATCGATTGGAGTTAGCTCAACCTTGAAATCTCGATCCATAATCATCCCCACCTATTCCATATCTATCATTTATATATATTCCATACCCATCTCATCTTCCACATTTCGGTTGTCTTGGCATGACCTCGAAGTCGAGTACACTAGGAATCATGTGTCATTTTTCCTATGTACAAATTTTGGTGAACCCGATGTGAAGGACTAGTTTCTTCTCATTTCCATTTTAGTCTCTTTTTTTGTTCCACCTTCTCCCTCTCCCATTATTTTATGGGTGTTCATACACCCCCGAATATGTTGGGTCAGGATTATAACAGGCCCATTTTAGGCCTTGAAGCTTATTATACTCATGTGAGTGCTCAACAATCACCCTCATTATCTAGGTGGGATGATAATTATTCCCAAAACTCCCCTCTTCATGTGTCTCTTCTATCCAAACATCAAATCCTTCCTCTAGTGTGAGGATTGAAGAGATTGATCAACCATTCAACCTATCAAGGCCCAGGTAGAACTTTCTATCTCCAACAACATGACATTTACTAGAGAAGCAAGGTCTCTACCCATGAGTCTTGATAAGGCCACAAATTAACATGTAATTTGATTTTACCCCATCTTATTTGTGACCTAATGAGGATCTTTTGGCATAGTTTGGCCAAAGCAATGACCGACTTAAAACCATAGATGGATATCTAGAAAGGTTGTAAGCATATACCAAAACCCTTTTGCAAAACAATGTTTCTTCTACCCTACTAAAAGTTAGAAAACATACCTCAAAAAGGGAAGAAATAAGTGAACAATTCATAAAGGGGTATCACACATACCCTTTGCAGAATCACACACAACATATGCCCCAAACAAGGGCCTCAACTCTCACCAAATGATGTTATTTTCACATTAGTAGGAAGGATTAGAGAATTAGAGAGTACTCAAACCCCACAACCAACTCATGTAATAGGGAAAAACACCAATCATCATGTCAATAATCAAATTTATACCCCTTTTACCAACACACAACCAATGTAACAACCATCATAATAAGGTTATCCAACCAATTCTAACTCGAGTGACCTTCTCACAGGGTTTGACACACTAGGATGGGTCTCACTCATCTTATGCTTATACCTATTTAAGGACCCAATAGGAATGATTTTCCATATGATACCCCAACAATGTGAGTTTTCATAACACAACCCATGAATGCATTCTCTAGTGTTACTCCTCCCTACATGCATATATATTCAAAATCTGTAACCGAGATGTATATATGTTCCCTAGTTCATTCACACAATTCCAAGGAACTCCATATGCCCTAGCTAATGCCTACACCATAACCTATCAAACTCCTCCTCCTCCCCTTTTCATTAAGGAACCTCAATGGTAGAATCCTATGTAATGGGAACTTATTACGCTAAATACTTGAAAGAACCCCTTAATTTCATTATACATGGGGTGTTATGCTTCCAACCATTGCAGATCTTCCTAAATTTAAAGGAGAGGGAGACCCCAATGCACATATCAAAGCCTATGCCTATATGCAATAAGAGAACTCCTCCCATGGGATGTGGTAGTAGCTAAGATATTTCCAAAGACCCTTGAAGGGATTGCTCTAGATTGGTATTATCGAATCCCTGAGGCCTCCATACATTCTTTTAAACAACTTGTTTTATGAATTCATTAAAGCTTTGACATGAATAAAATTTTACGCAAATGGGAATCAGGGAATTCCTACACATTAAATAAGAACAAAATGAATTCTACCCACTTCATATAGAGATGGCATCAAGTCCTCTATTCTTCCACGAGCACACCTAATATGGATCAAATGGAACTCTGTGACCTTTCCTTCACTCACTTAATCGAGAAACCAAGGAAGAAGTGCAGAAGTTTCCTTTCATAGTTATGAGGAAGTGTTAGAAGGTGTCTTCACATTGATCAAACAACTATTATTGATAGTGACGTAAGACTTATGGTCCTAATGGGAAGTTAGTAATTCCCAATCAAAACAACAAATTATCAAAAAAAAATGAATAATAACCAAGGGCCCAAAGTATTGAATTGAAATCGTGGTGTTACCACATATGGTGTTACCGACCAACAAAAGAAGCCTAATGTTATAAACATTGGTAACACGAAAAAAATAATAATAACATGGGGAATCAAAGAAATAACAATTCTATCCCCTTTATCAATGCAATTGATTTCAACCATCCTCCTCCAAATGCAAAAAACCAAGCCCAAGGTCAAAACCAATACAAAATAGAAATTTATCCAAGGGGCACCAATTATTACCTATAATAAATAAAACCCATAAAAACAATAATATGAGGATTCAACCAACAACAAAACCAAAACCAAAGGCCAAGGGATTACAATCCCAATTTATATTATGGATTTTTCACCATGTCATTGGTCATGATTCATGCACTTGTAGAGATTATAATAAATTTATTCAGAGGATCCTAGAGAATCAAAGAAAATTATTCATAGATATGTTCTTAGGAAACCTAAGGGTCCCCACAACCTGGTTATACAAGGACCTATTGCACCTCAAAATGCAAACTTGGGAATCTATCGGGATCCATTCCCTAAATGTCTGAAAAGATGAAAAATAAATCCTCAAAATATGAACAAGGGTATTCCCATAAGGACCCATGACCATGAAGCTTGAACTTTTGAGAATTCTCAGGTTGCCCCCAATCTAGACCAAAGAAACAAAACAAATATTGTGGGATTGGTTGAATTAGAAACAAAGTCAAAATCAATGTGATGACTCAGACAAGAGAATATACTTCACAACCTCTCCATGTTTATCCCCTTTTGTAAGATGATACCCTATAGTCCCTAACATTGTAGGAGCATATGACTTGATTATAAGATCTCAACAAGACCTTTTCTCATATTTATTTTCTAGATTTGTTGAAGAATTCTCCAGCCCATCATTCTGCCTTGTTAGATGCATTAGGACTTGCCATTTGATCCATGTCATGCATCCTCCCTAAGGCAAAAATAAATCACATGATTTTGACATACATCCTCAGGGAAAATGATAGGATACTTCCAAGGTTTGTGTTTGACATAAGTAAGATGCCTTCTACACCGAGATAACACAAAGAGGAGATCCCACATTATACTTACAAGTGTGGGTCTATAATAATTACGTCAAGAGATTCATGATTGATGATGGGGATGTGGTGAACATAGTTCCTTTTTTTTTCTGTAAAAGTTAGGATATGGGGAGACCAATTGCTCTTCAACTAGAAACATTACAAGGCTATGATAGCCTTAAGGCCACTTTGATTGGAACCATAGTCCTTCTAGTTTCCCTCGGACCAAGACCATTCTAACCAAATTCTATATTATAGATAGGGAAACAAACTATAACATGCTTCTAGGAAGACCATGGATTCACAGGATGAAATCCATTCCTTCCACTTTATTCCAAGAGATTAGATTTCCTCATTTGGGTAAGATCTTCATCACTCAAGGATCCTAAACCCTTTCAACATACATTAGAAAACCTCAAAAAAACCCAGAGTTCATTTTGAATTTTAACTCCCCACAAACCAATTAAACAAACCACCTCCTTGAAGGAATTGGTTATGACCACAAAGTGGGTTCAAAAGTTGAAGTTGATAAACCAAAAACAATTGAAGTTACAGAAAAGAGTGATAATAAGATTCATTGTGGTAGAAACTATGTCCACCAAAAAAATGACAGAAATTGTAAAGCTCTTAGAGAATGACTCACCCATCACTCTCCTTTTGACCCACAAGGAATTGGAAATCTTCTCAATCTAGCCTCTCTTCCTATTGATGATCTTGTAGATATATGTATGGTAGAAGTATTAGAGGTGCAAGAGGAAACTCCCAAAAATAATGTAGGCTCTGTTTTTTCCCATAACTATTTAATGACTCCATTATGATGGAGCCAAATATTTGTATGATACATGTACAGTTTAGGGGTGATCTTAACTTCTCCAAAAGGGAAGATCATGCCCTTTGCTTTCAAATTAGACTTTGAATGCACATTAATAATGGGAAAAGTATGAATCCTTTTTTAGGCCTCATTATTTTCAAGAGAATGGGAGAAAAAAAACATTAAAGTCTAGGAGATTCATAATTGGTAGCCAATCAAGTTTCTAAAGTTTATGAAACTAGAGTGGAACATCTCTAACTTTACAAATTCTGTTGTATGTGAGATAAGTAAATATTTTGACTTTATCTCCATTGAAGCAATCCCTAGGGAGAGGAATCGATTGGATGACTCTATGGACTCTTCCTCTTCTCACTTCTTCCCAGATGATAATTTAACAAAGATCAAGTTTGTTGTATCCATGAAAACCGAACCCCTAGTTTAAAGAATTCCAAACATTGTAATATTATCCTATAGAAAAAAAGGATGAACATTCACACTATGGACTTTTGCTAAAATGACAGAGGAAAATTTGGGTTTCTTACATGCGTACAATGATCTCCCTCCTACGCACCATAAGAGGGGATTTTCTCTTATTCCCACATCCCTTATCTATTTTGGAGATAATATTATTTCCATCCCCTCCTCTCAAGACCTTAAAGTTTATGAGGTGGAAGAAGAACCTCTTGAACTCCCCTCTCCTCAGAATTTCGAAGAAGGAAATGCCTCTTTGATAGAAGACACGATTGATATAAACATTGGAACAAAGCGGACCCTAAGATTTTGAAGCTTTGGTTCTTCACTATCTATAGAGGAAGTAGAGGAACATATTAAGGTCCTTAAAGATCATTCTTGAGCTTTAACATTTAACTATAAGGACATGACATGAGTTAATCCTAGCGTAGTAGTTCATAACTTGGTAACCAAACCGATGTTAAACCCATCAAGCAAAAATTAAGACCAATGAAGCCTAAGGTTTCTTTAATGGTCAAAGAGGAAGTAATTAAACTCCTATATGTAGGGTTTATAAAGCCAGTGGACTACTCTATGTGGTTATCCAACATCATCCTAGTCCTTAAGAAAAAATGACAAGATAGAATCTGTATTGACTTCAGGATATTAATAAATCTTGTCGAAAGATGATTTCTCACTACCATCCATAGATGTCATTGTTGATGCAACTATTGGGTATGAGTTTTTTCCTCATGGATGGATTTTTGGGTATAATCAAATAAGAATATATGAGGAAGATATTAGACCAAGAAAAAATTACCACACCTTGGGGACCTTTATTACGTAGTCATGCCTTGACCTAAAAATGTCTAGTGCTACTTATCAAGAGGGAAATGAATTACATATTCCATGACCTCATCCATAAAATCATTAAAACTTATATTCATGACCTTATGGAAAAGGATAGAAAAGAGGGATCACACTGATGTCCTCCATATCATTCTCTCGCTTAATTGAATATGGTGTTACCTTGAATCTTGATAAATGTGTTTTCAGAGTCACATGAGGAAATATATTAGGTTACATCATTTCCTCACGAGGAATTGATGTGGACCCAACAAAAATTCATGTAATCCTTGAGATGACTCCACCTATGGATGAGTCTAGCATCATATATATTTCTAGGAAAAGCTTGGGGAAATCCAAAGATTTGTTTCTTAACCTCACCTACACCATACATCCCATCAATGGTATGTTAAAGAAGACTATTGCAACACCTAGATGGAAGAATGTCACAACACCTTTGAATTGAAGTGAAACACTTCCTCCTTTCTCCACCTACTCTCATGCCACCTAAGTTTGATCGTCCTCTAATTCTTTATTCTAGGGTCCAAAAACATGTTGATTACATGTATGTTGGCAAAGAAGATGATGATGGTCATGAACGTGCTATTTATTTCATTAGTCATGTACTTCTTGATTATGAGACTTGATACACTCAGGCAGAGAGAGAATGTTTAGCCATTGTCTTTGTGACCAAATGATTGAGGCACTACATGCTCAACCAAGAGACAAGGGTCATTTAAATCTAACAATTACAATGCGGAATTTCTTGAATTAGGAAGCCTTATCTAAGAAATTTGGTAGGTTCATAACACTCATGAATGAATTTAAACTTACTTATGTTAACCTAGAAGTTAGTCAAGGGAAAATCATTTTCGATTGGCTAGCTGACAATCCCTTGGACTTTAGCGAACTAGTTGACCTTGAATTCCCAATGAGTGTATATATCACATTGAAAAACCCAAAATCTCATCATGCCCATGGTATTCTAACATAGTGAACTATATTATGGATAAACTTACCCAAAAGGGGCTAACTCACAACAAAGGTGAAGACTCTGTGTTATAACTACTAAGTATGTCATCATAGAAGAAATTCCATATATCAAAAGGCCTTGATGGCCTATTACTTAGATGTGTGGATGAAGAAGAAGTGGAAAATATCCTTTTTGAATCCCATATGGAGTCTATATGGCGGGCATTTTGGAGGCATTTGACTACTCAAAGATTCATGGATGGGATATTTTTTTTGCCCACTCGAGCATGATGTCATGGAATATGTGCAGAGATGTCAAAATGTCAGAATTTTCACACGCCATACATATCCCGGCTCAATCTGTAACCTATAGTCACACCTTGGCCATTCTCTACATGTGGGGCTTGGATTTAATAGGAAATTATCTCCCCTTCCACAATGATGGTCACAACTTTATCATTATGACAACCAAATATTTTATGAAATGGGTTGAGGCCATGCCTCTAACCATGGTGCCCAACTTTTCATAGTGAAATTTATTTTAAATCAAATCATTTGTAGGTATGGCATCCCACAAGTCATTATCTTTGATAATGGCTCTTCATTTAAGAATGACGAGGTACATGAACTATGTGAAAGGTTAAAATATCTCATCACATTGCCTCTTTATATTATCCTCAAGCCAATGGTCAAGCCGAGGCTACGAATAAAATGTTGAAGTCCATCCTCCTCAAAATAGTCAAAGAGAACAAAAGGGATTGGCACTTAAAACTATTCCCATCCTTATGGGCATACAGGGACTTCCATCATACACCGACATGGGAAACTACCATTTTCCCTAGTTTTTGGTTCATAAGCAAGTTCCTACCTTTAGAGGTGGAACTCCTAGTCTTTGTGTGTCTTTACAAGGCATATTAGATGAAGATGAGTATATAAATGCATGATTAATAGACTTAGAAAACCTAGATGAGAAGAGGCTTAGAGTTGAACAACATCATCACATTTATGTAGACAAAATGTGTCAACAATATAAAAAAAAAGGTTTATGAACATCCCATTTAGGTGGTGATCTTGTGTTAAGACTCGATAGTCACATAGATAAAAATATTAGATAAGGTCACAAATTTAGACTGAATTGGCTAGGCCCCTACCAAGTAACTAAATATTTCAAGAATGGTGCCTACCTTTGTGCACTTTAGAGGGTGAGGAGTTCGGTGAATCCTTCAACTCACTTCACCTAAAACATTTCTATATATAAATATTACATCTCCACACTTTCCTTATTGTGTTTGCACCATTTGTGTCATTTACATTATAATTATGTTTAGATTATACTATGGATCTACTTATTTTTCAAATGATTTTAAAAAATCTTCCTAACAAAAAGTTTCTTCCATAACAAGAAAGCTTTAAATTTTCACATGGATCATATCTTATAAGCCCATCTCAATCTTTGGTGATGAGCCCTCACATATTACTAGTTCTTATCTGGAGATGAGATGGAAAGGGAACAAATATCATTCCCAACAAAAGACCTCAATCTTACAAGAATTAGGTAAAATAAAACAATATATATATATATATATATATATTCTTATATAATAATAACCTAAACCTTTCGTCCATACTTCTATATATATATATAGGATTTGGTAGGATGAAATGCCCATCTTCCATCATTTTACCTTCTTTGGTGATGAGCCCATGACCTTCAAGACATGGGGCAAAATGTAGGGGGTCATTAAAAAAAAAAAAGACTTAAGCCTTAAAGCAACGTGGAATGAAAGTGCTTGAATATATAAAATCCCAAATGGATAATTTAGATGCCTATGTTAGGAGAGACAATTATCCTCTAGCTAGATTTTGCCAATCAATAGGCCACCCACAAGTCTAAGTCTAGTAAAGGTTTATAAAGTGTAAATCATCTTGAATTTGGTTAGATAATCTTGATTGGAAATGAACCACAAGTTCCCAAGTAGGTCATTGTTAAAACTCATGTCTCCCTTTTCATCATTCTCATCTATACATTATTCATTCATATATCTCACGTCCCTCTTGGCTCTTGGTGTTGAGCCCTCACATCTTACTAGTTGGTTGCATGGGTCAAGAGTGGAGTGAGACATCTCATCATTACATCATCAATGACATATTTTGCCAATGGAATGGAACGTTTAAGCATGATTTGAAAATAAGTTTCCTAGATATAATTACAATTTGTGTGTTTTCATATCTCATTATGTTTACCATACTACACTATCATCCATACATTCATTAAAAATTACAAAAACATTGAACATTCCTAACTATCTAAAGTGCACAAATGAAGTAGAGCGTAAAGAAATAAATGTACAAAGGAGTGTCAAGCCAAAAGAGTTTGAGCCAATAATATATATATATATATATATATATATATATATATATATATATATATATTAGTTTTAGTATAATGTCATCACACCAAAGGATAAGTGTGGTCAAAATGCTCAATCATGAGCAAAAACCCCAAAAAAACAATATATACACAAAAATGAGATCAATCAATAAAGGCACTCGGCTATCCATCTCTTTGAGATCCCCTGTGAGGTGGCGGGGTTGAGGGCTCCTACTATGGATCATGTGGACAAGGTCTATATTAGGTCCAACGTGAGAACTTCCATTTGTTAAACAATGGGAGTGTCCATATGGGAGTGCCCATGAGAATGTTCATGTGAGGTTGTCCGAATTGCCAAGTAGCCCCACCTTGAGTAGATTCATCCCCTCTTTAACATCTCTTGGTAATCCTCAATTTTGCCATGTCAACAATACGATAATCTAGGTCCACATCTCGAGAAATTTCTCCGCCACATGTTGGATGACGCAAAAACATCAATATGACAGTGACCGGCACACTGGCCGGGAGTCCTAGGTATGCTAATAAGGTGTCTCGAGTCGAGCCAAACCTAAGTTATGGAAAACATGTCAAGTTGGTTTGCCTAATAAACTCTCGCTATGCCACCTGTAGTAGCATCTAAAAAACACATGCACACACCAATGGATTAGAAAAACAACAAAGAAAAAAAACATTACTAACATCTAAACAAGTAACTCTAATTTATGAAGTAGGGGAAAGAGAATCAAAGTTACTCACTAGGATCTCTCTCGACCCAATCAAGATCAAAGTCTCCTCCTCTTCTCTCTATTTAGACTCCTCCTCTCTCCTACCTTGCCAATCATGGTATGATCTCTCCTCCGATCCAGATCTTATCTTGCCTCCTCCTCTCCCCTACGGGTGCCTCACCAATCTGTGAAACTACAAGTGGATGCTCCTCCTATAGTGACATGTAGGTGCGGCTCCAGTGTCCTAATTGGTACCCCAGGGACTACTACTATCCACCTCAATCTTTGCATGCGGCTAACCCGTGCCTCTCTTGGTGCCCCTAAAAATAGTCTCAACTGTAGGAAGGGAATCAATATACAACTTACCAATTTTTGAGGCACCATGTCACTAGATGAGTCTCTTACACCCACCATGTCAATTAATGTGTGGTGTTATGTCCATGCAACGAGTGAAATCCCCTCCTCTCTCCACAATCCTAACATATTCTGGTATGACCCTACAACCATATTTGTTGTGGTCAAAGATACTACTGCTTGTGGAGTGGCTTTTTGGGTGCCATATCCACCCACTCATTGTCCTAATGCTAGTTGGGTCTCCAATCTCTATACCCCTCGAATAGGGGATAACCCTCTCATGCACCCATGACATCACAAGTGTAGGATGGTTGAGTGACCTAGCCCCACATCTGACCACAAAATATAAGTCATGGTAGGTAGTCATCGGTATGTCCATGTCCCCATGCGAACACTCTTCCATGTTGTTTCTATGCTTTAATAGGTGCCCAACAAAATAAAAACTCATCTCCTCCCTTATCCCCAATCAGATAAGAGACCAATATATCAATAATGACCTTATGCAAAGTAGGAGTAGGGGTTATCTCCTCTCGATACCAACCTCAGGCCTTGCTTGGCACTCGTATCGAGTGCCCCTACATCCCCAAAGATATCACCCACCGACAAACCTCATCCAATGAACTAACGCTTTTAGCGCTAGTCTCTCCTTGTAAGTAATGGGACTCCCAAAGCATCCGGTAGACATCCTCCAAAGTAATCGTTCACTCTCCATGGACACTAGGGAATCAGAAAGTGTTCTGATCAACATCCCAATAAGTCAATAAATCGCAAAGAATCTTGCTGCTAGCTGGGGGAACCGGTCTAGTCTAGTGCTAGCCACCGTGTCCTTGCTCTCTCCGGAAGGCCTATCTCAGCTTGCATCAATAAAGGGAGCACTCATGCAAGCCACTCCTCTCGAGCTCTGCTTCATCGAACATAAACACCCTGCACTAATAAGGAAGCAAAAAGAAGAACATTAGGCATCTACTACCAAGTAATAAATTTGCAAGAAACTCAAAGTAATAAGAAAAAATGCACAAACGTCAATGCTTTGCTATTTTAGTTTTTACACTTGACGATAGTGCAATTGCCCCTCTTGGCAAGGTGGCAGTTGCACAACCACCCCTTTACGTAGAAAGGCAAATGCACAATCACCGTGGCATTTGTGTAATCATCGTGGTAGTTGCGCAATCGTAGTAGTGGTTACACAATCATTGTGGCGGTTGCATCATCTCGCTTTGTCAAGTTATGCACCACCCGTTGGATCATCTCACCAACTCGCCAAGTCATGCCCTTATATAGCCATAAATTCATAAAACTCAAGAAAATTACCAAATTTCTTAAATCAAAGTACATGCTCTAAAAATGTCTCCCTAGTGGTCATTTTGACTGTACAATTATTGAAAATTCCCTTAGAGCTCATTTCGAGAGAAAAACATTATTTAGGGAAAAAATACAAAAATGCTTATAACTTACCCGTTCTTGAGCCTTAGCTACATCGCGATTGATCCGCCACCATGATCGGAATCCTGAATCATCATTTTGACCATATCATGCACGAAATGGTCACCATAAATCCATAGCCCCAAAATAGCAATGATGTATGTGACAAATGATTTCTAAAAATAGCAAATTGTGATATATATAGTGTTTTAGCTTTCTAATGATGTTTTGGGTGAGAATGTACAATGTTGACACTGGTGGAGCAAGTAGACTTCTAGCCCTCACACAAATGGTAGTATTTTTGTCCTTTTATTTCAAACATTTTTGTTAATTTTATTCATTATTGCACTTGATTCCCATATCTATTTTACAAGTGGCGGTGAATCTCCTCTAGCTTCGTTATCGACGCACGGTCATATAAGGTAATTCTCTGACCCTCCCATTTTAGGAAGCGCCATTATCTGAAACCATGTTTTAGCCCATTCATGGTTAAAATACTCCTCTTAAGGGACAATATGTATGCACCCAAAAATTACATGGTGCTACATGGAAAGTGCGATGCATGATCGGATAAGGTAATTCTCTAACTCTCCCATTTTGGGAAGCGCCATTATCGAAACCATGTTTTAGCCCATTTATAGCTAAAATACTCTTCTTAAGGGGCAATATGTATGCACCCAAAAATTACATGGTGCAACATGGAAAGCGCGACACGTCTCTGGTGATGACAAAATCTCCTTCCAAGATAAAAATGAGATTTAGATCCCTTCTCTCCCTTGCATTCCTCTTTTGACTCAATTTAACCCTTCGCTCCAAGTTGTGGACTTCCCCTTTGCTCGCAAGCTCATTTGTCGGACCTTTCGCCTTGCATTTCAAAGTGGCGGTTGACAACCGCCGCTAAGGTAACAAAGGCATTTTTGTCAATCGACGTGAAATTAAAATACATGTTTTTGAATGTGTGTTTTGATTTCAACGTGATTTTCTCTCGTATTTCTCGGTCAAATTGACTAAAATTAGGCTTGTTGGATTAGTCTTGAGTACCTCTTCCCTCCTTAAATAAATATGATTATGTTGATTTCTTCTTCTCAAGTTGAGTCACCGTTTCTCTACAAAGCCAATCATCTATTTTCTTGATCGTTTCTTTGATATTCATTGCCTTGCTCACCAAGATTAGTTGGAGCTCAAATTTTGGAAATAGATTGAAGTTGATGAGACCTTGAATGCATCACAACACTTGAACAAGCTACCAAAGTATTGTAGTGATCATGTTGGAGTTGTATTCAATTATTTGAAGTTTTTGATACATAACTTTATTTATTATAAGCAAAAGAAATAATTTGTTTAATTTCTAAAAGAGGAAGATCTCATCATTTCCCGCACATTTCAGTATTTCTTTCCAAAATATTTCTCGTATAAGATTTCTTCCATTGATAACTTCTTCTTGGCTTACCCCTGTGGATTTGCTCGGGAAATTAGTTGGAGGAAGAAGTGGAAAAATCCACATTTTACTTTTGTTGTTTATTTTTCGATAAGTTTAAAAGCAATTCTCCTTGAAAAATAGGGAATTACTTCGAGAAGCTTTTTCTATATTAAGAGGAAACAAATTAAAAGTTGTGTTAGAGGAAAATTTGCTTTATTGGAATAATAATTTTTGAGTACTTCCACATTAGAGTAGTATTTCCAAAGAAACCCGCAACAGAGGAATAACCATACCCAGTTATTACATGTTTTAGTTTTATTTTATTAGAAGCAATCATAGATTTGTTTTAAATCTCATGTCGTAGAAGTAATTTCTATTTCCTTAAAATATTTAACACAATAACATCAAGAATTTAGCTATTTTAATTATTTTTTTCCAAAAATCTTGTTAAAAGCATTTTTAAAAAATTAGAATAGATGATTACATTTGTTTTATTTAATTGATGGTAAAAAGATATCTAGTTAATTTAAAGGGAAATTAATTCATCTTTTATTTAAACAGACTTGTTTTGCATTGTTTATTTAAAGTTGAGTTCAAAATAGTTTAGGAAATCAAAACAAAGCCACAAACATAAGCATTAGAGGCTCATACTAACAGATCATAGTCCCTAACCACTTTTCAACTAGTTTTCTAGTATCCCCAGATTTCATCTTGAAATTTGTGACTACCCTATCCGAAAAAATTCGTACTTTTAAAATAATGGGTCGTTTTGTGTTTTTATTGTCAGAAAGTTCTTGTATTGCGTCAAGATATTCCCAAAGAGCCATATTAGCCATTTTCGCCAAATACCCAAATGCCCAAAATTGTTATATTCTGTCGTCGGGATTTGTTTGCGGGAAATTTGTATTTAATTATTTTGAGCCCCGTTTGAGGCAATTTGTGCTCCGATTTAACCCTGTTGTGATCGAACATATCATTATTCCTATATACCATAAGGGTTTTAACTAGGAATAAGTTCTGGGCTTTATTTGTGACTTTTGGCAATTTTTTGTGTTTTTGTGTTTTCCGTTTTGTTTTCTGTGAAATTTCTTTAGATCAATTCCTTTGCCGGTTTGGCCTAATTCCCGCTTTGGAGTAACCGGGGATTACATACGCACGTTGTGCGAAGGAAGTTGCCATCGAGATCTCGGGTTCACTGGGAAAAGACGAAGTCATGCACCAAAAAACCTCTTTTGGGTTGGCCGCATTTTTGGAAAAAGAAGAATTGAAGTGAATCATGAGAAAATTAGAAGCAGCAGGGAGGTGAAAATTTTGTACCGCCAGCAGAGTAATTTTTTCCATGAAAGCAATGCCACTTAAGTGACAATGAGAAAATCAGAGGCAGCAGGCAGGCATGAATCTCTTACCTTCCTTGTAGGGTAAAAATTCTCATTGTGAAATAAAAGAAAAATCACTTAAGGCATTGATGGAATTTTCAGGGTTGCCTTGTAGGGTAAATAATCTCATTGTCATGTGACTTTTAAAAATAGAAATTCCTTATTTCAAAAAGTGTGACCCACCTTGGGTGAATAATAATGCATTAAATAAATATTTGTTAATATTTATTCACCAAATTTCAGTGCCCAAGCTTGTGGAAAAGTCAACAAAGTGAAGTGGAAAAAATAATTTAAAAATAGAATTTAAAATTAAATAAATTTAATTTATTTAATGCACTCCATTTGAGAGAGAAATAATACTTTTAAAGTATTAAATGATTAAATTAATTCCTATTTTTAGTTGCTAAGGTTAAAGCACACCTTTGTGAAAGCTTAAGTGGAGTGAAGGGTGGATGATTAAATTGATTAAATTTAATTTATTGGATGGTTGTCCTTAAACATGCAATTTTAGCACACCTAGTTAAAGATAAAAACATGATTTTTAATTAATTAATTGCTAAGAATAGGAAGGCAATTATTAATTATAGAATTATGAAGGTTATATAAGCATGAGCTGCCATAAGGATGAATTAATTAATTCACAAGTAAAGAAGTGCAGCCAGAGGAAAAGTGTGCCCCATTTGAAGAGGATTTTTGTTTCAAAAGAAGGTGAAATCAAACTAAAACTTCCAATTTTGGCGCATGCATTGAATGAGGTTGATTTGTGTTTGTATAAGTGATACAGGCTCGGTGAAGTTGGAACAAATTTATGCTCACTTTGCATGCAAATAAAACATCATTTTTGGGGTAAAGCAGACTTAAATTATGCAGATTTTTATGATTAAAATTCATTGTTCATGTTTGATTGCCATCTTTGTATGAAATAATTGCAAGAATTTGTTACAGGTGCTTTACAAAAGAAAAGGAGCTTTAATCAATGTCCAATACATTGAATATATCCTCTGAATTTGAAGAATTATCCAGATCTGCACCAGTTTTGAAGAATTCCAGACAAATAAGAAAAAAAAGAATTATTTAGATAAAGATAGACAAATATTGCTCCAACCATGGCAAAGCGAGATGAAAGAGAAAGCTCAGTGAAATCATGCGTAGCTTCTAGATTTGCTGAAGTCAATAGGCCCAGATCCAGATCCAGATCTCATAATTGCAAAAGCTTCCAGCACAAAGGCTTCATCCTCTTGTTTCGAATGCAGCCCGTGAAGAAGTCAGTGCATGGAAAATTCCTTCCAAGATCTTGTGCATGTGCTTCCAATCTTCCAGTTGAAACCTTCATTGAAGTTGCATTCACCCGGAGTGCTTTCCAGAATTTTTAATTGCTCATATGCAATTAAAAATAAAAAAGATGAGTTATTTACGGCAAACATTGCATTGATGCATGTACTAGAGAAGAACTGCAAAAGCTTCAAGGATAAGAATGAAGACATGTCAAAGGCAATACCCATAAGCAAATCACGGTCACTTGTTTCCGTGACGCTACTGTGATCCAAACTTGTTTCCGATCCAACTACTCCTAGTCTAGTTTGGTGAGAATCAAAAAAAAGAATTACCAGTGCGACGCAGACATAAAAAAAGACAAACTGCAGTTTTCCTCTTCATTCTTTCCTCCAACAAAATAATTGAGCGATCAATTAAATTATACAACTTAAGTGATTGGTTTAAATCAATTACTTGAAGAAGTCAATTACTTGGAGATAGGTGGCAGACGTGCAAAATAGAAAGTTCTATTTTTAGTTCAGAAGTCATACATGTCATGCAAAGAGGAATTCCAGGAGGAGATTGTCGTTGTTTCTTTCCGACTTCCACATGTGTCAGTTCAACTAAAACTTCCAACTTGTAATTGCCCTCCACATTTTATAAGTAGAGGAAGAACTTTCGGGTTAATGATCGAATTTGTAAGCAACAACCTCGCATTCCAGGACTTTGTCTTTGAAACTCTTGAGAGCCACTTCAAGCAAAGGAATATACAGAAAGCATTTTGGAGAACTTTGTGTCATGGTGTATTGTGTTTCTTACTTTTATATCTTAGATCTTTTAGTGAACTTTGTGTTATTTCAAATCTAGATCTAGAGCTACATTTGCTTATAATTTTGTGTTTATATCTATTGGTTTCTTCTATGTGCGTACAATCAACTTTGTTATCTATTGATTGGAATGTACATCTTACCATTTCTTCGTGTTTATATAATTCTCTTTCCTTTTTTCTATAAATATTTCATTTCTTTTGAACAGTTGCTTACTTGTTGCAGAACTGTTCAATTATAGTTCATGAACTGAGTAGTTAAAGTAAAACCCCATTTAGATATTAACATACTTTAATTGACAAATCGCACATGTGGAGCTTCACCGGTAAATGAGGGAGATTTTTCTCATGATTGCCTAGGTTTTGTGCTATGCAGAAAATTTAGCCAACATTTTCCAACTTCCATTATTTTCACTCACGAGTTGGCCCCCTCACATGACCATTTCTCAACCCACCGTCAACCTCATAGGAGGATATTTGAGCCCATCATTCACCCACTAGACATTGATAGATACCAAAGAGACATAGATTTAGGATTACGAGTGTTAGTTTTTTGATCTACTCCTCTACCTCCACATATTGTTAGCCAACTCAATGCATTAAACAAACAACTAACTATAGCCGAGCAATTCTAGGCTAACCAAGCAAACCAAGCTAGACATCCAAATCCTTAGTTTGTTATTTTATGCCTTCATTCTCGTTCTCGCATGACCCTCTTTGGAGAGGAATATTTTGAGACGAATGAGACAATTTCCAAGAGTCTGCTACTGGTCGAAGCATATTTAGTTTGATGGACATATATCGAGAGTTGCACACAACAATCATCTTTGATTGTAGCATCACATCCATTGAGATTATACGAGCCTTTCCGCATTTGACGAGAAAGCTTCCTACTTGCAAGTTGATTGACTACAATTAACTTAGCTTTGAAATCTCAACCCATAATCATCCCCACCTATTCCATATCTATCTTGTATCCATCTCATCTTTCACATTTTGGTTGTCTCAGCATGACCTTGGGAAGTCGAGTACACTAGGAATCCTATGTCATTTTTTCTATTGTACACTTGGCTAAATTTAGGCTTGTTGGATTGGTCTTCATTTCTTCCGGAACATCCCTTGATTTTGGTAAACATTCCGGTGCTGCAAAATCCAAGCAATGCCACAAGGGATGGTGTGATCTCCCAAGACACTCTAGGAACCTCAATGACATACCAACACCCACAATGGTAGTTAAACATTTCAACATTAAAAAAACTTTTAAAAATAAAATAAAAAAGTAATCTAATCTATCCTAATGAGTTGCAAACAATGTTTTAGTTTTGCCATTTTGCTAATGATATGTACTCCTCTCATGCTAATTAATGATTATATTGTAATATATATCATCATCATGTACTCTTGACTTGAATCAAAAGCATTTTGTTTGTCAAAGTCGCAACTTAGTTTCAAGGCTGCAATGTGCATGCTTATTGTTGATGCATCATTGTATCATTATCAATTTATCTCAATTCTAGGTTAATGACTGAATAATAAATACAAGATTTTGCCTTATGTGATGATTTACTGGATTAATTGTTTTAGACTTTAAAGTTTCAACTTCAAGTCTTAGTTTATTTATGTTATATTTATAATTATAATATAATATAAATTTTATATACTATTTTAAAATCTATCCCCAAAATCTAGGAAATTTTTGCCTTCATAGAAACCCCATCCCTATATCCTGTTATCAAGGAGTCTTAGGTAATTATGCATTTTTAGTCTTCTACTATAAACTCCAAAAACATGAATTCCATAGTAAAATGGAAAGACGCTCCTATTACCCAAAATGCAATTACATAGGTCAATAGGTTTTTTCATGCAATACCCTTACATAACTGGGAAGGAAGATTCATGCACTAAAACTACTAACATGTAACATTTTGACAGACATGAAAAGTCACATTATATTAGCTTAATGTTGTGTGTAACCACTAGCCAGGACCCACTAAATACATTGGCCACCAGCTACCACACAAATATTCTCAATTAAACATTTTATTACATCTTTAGCAAGCCTTCCCATTCAAAAAGTGAGGCCTACAGTATGTGTCATGAATAAATGGCTATGTACAATAATACTCTCTGAACATTACTGCCAAACTAGTAATTAATAACCCCTTTAACTTTACAGCATAATCAGCATCTCTTGATGCCATGGAACAATAGCAGTGTACAAGACAAGAATTGTTGCTACATATCAATTGGCCAATTAACTTGCAAGACAAGTGGGAAATCACTTGGAGTATATATGCATGCGGCATCCTGTGGTCAAGTATTTTCAGACAGGCTCGGCTGATATATTTGGAGAAAATTTTTACTTTTACAAATCAGTTTTGGCCATCCACGAAGTCCAGCATGCACTTCCATCTTTCCTTCTGCATGAAGACTAGCAACAAACTTTTAGGTAACCATCTTCAGTACCAACAAGGAAGAGTCGAGAAAAAGGAAGAACATTTATGGTTGATATGGTTGACAAATTCTTCATCCCACGGTCTGCTGAATGTAACTTCTGAGGTAAAATGCATTGTTGTTGCTGCTGCTAGATTTAAGACAAGATAGACAATCAAAAGTTAATTGCTTTGACAATTTTAAAGCAACGAGACTAGAAAATTAGGATTAAAAAAATATTAAGGAACTCCTGTCCTCTAATATTCAGCCCAAACACTAGACCTGAAAAATGTTAACCTTATATTATACAACATGAATAGTGCTGTACACAATAACAGGTGGACACAATATTATATCCATCAATTTAAGATAAATGATGCTGCATAGTTCCCTGAGACGGGGGCAGTGACGAAGGACGGGGGGACAGGGTTTCGGGGACGGCAACTGAAATAATTTTGGGGGACGGGGACGGCATTAAAAATATATAAATATTTAAAATATAGAGATATTGTGACTAAATTATATAAATAAGCTGAAACAAAACCATTTGTGATTTAAATAAGGTGAAACTTGAACTCATAAACATCAAATACACTTAATACTCATGATTCTTTCAGAAGTTTGCAAGAAGTTGCTTGGTCCAAAAAGGTACAAAAATTGATTTTATGAAAATAAGAATATTATTGCCATCAAATAGAGCCATAAAATAATTAGAGAAAGATAAAACGGAGCCATAGAATGAAATTTTTTGCTACTACATCTTCCCGGACCCTTTGCAAAAATGCAAAAAAATTCTGTAATTGTGATTTTTTCACCAAAAAGCAAAAAAATGGTTTGTGGGGGACAACGCATCCCAGGACGAACAAACCAAGAATTTACAAACACTTGAATGTGTGTTTTGCGTAACACTGCCAAGCATGAACAAACCAAGAAACAAACTAATTTCAATCAGGTTGATATTGGCTATTAAACCAAACAAGTACAATATTATCTAATAACAAATTCCATTCAAAATACCTACGGTGGAAAGGTGATTGTATTGATATGATGGACTCTTTAGTGAAAAATGACTTCAAGAGTCTTTATGCATTGTCCTTGAAAATTTACAAATTCATTCTTGCTGTGAAAACACAAGACATGCAAGCAAAGTTGCTCTGATGGATGGTCATAAAATTAAATGCATTATAAGGAAAGGTGTTAAAATATATTTGAAGCAAAAATACTACAGACTTGCTGGATTTAAAGCTCGACAAAGTAAATGATAAAGATACAGAGAAATACTGGATTTCTGGCTAAGCCAAGATGTAGTACTGGGGCTGCAAAATATGTTGCCTGCCTGTCATGTACTTTCATTTATTAGCCAACTCTTATTGTGCAAAAACATTAGCACTATCTATACAAGGGAAAACCCAAGTGGATATCACCATATATTACATTATCAAATCTTATAGATTTCGAGATCTACCCAAGTGGATATCATCATATATCACCATATATTACATTATCAAATCTTATACATTTCGTTATCTTATCTTATCTTGAATAGGGCTGAATATATCTTATCTTGTAAACATTGAAAAATATATCAGAGCAAGATCAAGCCTTGGATAACACCAGTTTACTGCATAATTGTATTACCTTTTTGGTCATTATCCGCTACATATTAACCAAACGACCACTCTAACTATGGTCACTTTGGAACTGTGGTTCGATAGCACCAATATCCTAGATAATTGTCAGTTCTTGTGGTTTGTAAAGTCCAACACACACCTGCATGGCACAGTTCCATGTCTGGGAGAATAGGTCCTAGATACTTCATGCATGCCAGCTTTTTAGCCTAGGATACTGATTCAAACCAAAAACACAAATTAAACCCTATAAGTTGCTAAAAACTCAAAAACATTAGATAAAAGTCTCCATTTCCCACCTTTCATTACTTGACATGGAGACTTCTTCAGCATCGCAGGACCCATAGTGTAGCTGGTGGGAGAGGCAGTGGAAGTGCTACAGCTTGTGGTTCTAATGAGCCATATCATGATGTTGATGTTAATGCTCTCGATGAAGAGCAATGTGATAATGAATACTAATTTTGATGTAATAATTAATATTTATCATGAAATTTGGCATTCGGTTAGCATTATCAATTTATCAATAGTGTTTTGTAGTTATTTTGTTTTTTATATGCATACTATGTGGTTAATTCCTGTTTATTAGGAAATTTTTATTTATTTTTGATATATTTATTTGTATGACTGTACCCAATCCGTACATGGGGTGGATAAAAAATTCTGCACTAGTGAACCCAATTCGCCATACCCGAATCCCTACACAAAACAAACCAGCTACTTAGGTTTTAGCCCCACAGACTGCTACACACCTTATGGGGTTTGAAACCCTGGAGTCAATGCTCAAGTTTGATAGTAAGACCATCACCGTGTGCTGTTTGAAAAGACAATATAGCACTACATGTGCTACTATCATTTGAGTTGTGAATAGGTACGCAGAACCTTTCAGCATTCATGATAACATATTTATTAGAGATGTTTTATGCCTTTTGTACCCTCTAGCTAACCTTGTTAACCTGGGAGTAAGGTGCTCAGTAGAAAGTACACCTCCTAACACATACTAATTAACAAGATGTATCCTCAACTAACTTCCACATAAGATCACACCCTTTGTGCCAGAGCTGACCAGGTTATTCAAAAGCAACCAAGTCCAGAATTGTGAAACAATCAAGAGGATAACCAATAACATTGAAAGGGCTGTTGCATTGCATTTTACAGAAGTACTTTGCAGGAAAATCCTTTAGGAACACCATCGAAAGTATCTTATTTTAAGCTGTGCCCTTAAGGAATCCATCCAAACTGCAATGAGCAAGTACAAGTAATTTTCAAATTCCCCCAAAAGAATTGATGCTTTTGTTCCTATGGAAAACACTGCAGCCATTGTGGTTCTTACCCTTGATTTTGACTTTTAAGACCCCATCTCACCCGAATTTCTTCTTATGACCTGAATTCTGTAACTACTCCTTTTGTTCAGTGGTGATTTGACTTCACAGCACTTTCTTTTATCAGCCTAGACCAATATCTCTGTGCACAAGGGTTGTAACAATTTTTAGGGAGTATAATAGATCCCAAAGCCCTTTTGGCTCAACGACTATCTTTCTAAGAGAACTTCCCAATAGGTACTATTGGAAAATAATGAATAAAAATACAACAAAAAGGGCCATTTTTCACAAGCAGTTAGGAAAACCAACAGAGATATATGGCTATGGTTTCTGTGTTCAATGAATCAAATAAGCATTTCATAGAGTGAACAGGAAAATGAATAGAAATTTCTTCCGTTCACCTTATCATACCATCACTCCATTAAAATGGAGTTTGATTTGATGAGCAAGGAAGAGAGACAAGAGCAGGAGTCATGAGTACCGTACAACCTGAATGTCTCCAACTTGACCGATAAACAATTGCTGGAATTTGGAAATAATCAAAACAACATGGAAAATAACTATAGTCACCTCTACTTCTCAATCCTTTCTTCAGAAATGGGAAGAGGCCATGGAGGCAGTTAAGGAATTTCTTAGGATTTATGGAAGAGAGAGAGCCTTCGCAAGAAAACGAGCCTTTAGCTATCCAACTTTTTTCAGATTTTGCTGAATGATTTGTGAAATGTAATGGACTTATAACTTATAAGTTGATTGGCATTTTGTGATGTACGATATTTGAATTGCAATGGCTACTAATTAAGCTTAAAGATAAAGATGAGCTTGTTTGGGCCTCTTCTCGAGAACCGAACAAAACACACTTAAGATAGCTTCTTTGGCAAAAGCTTTACTATTTCACAGGTCCTTCAAAAAGTGGAGTGAGCGTGAATAATTTTTGTGAGCAATGCTCCTGAATCTATTCAACACTAAGATACCGATACAGCAGAAAACAGTGTAGGGTATGGATACGGTGCATATCCGATACAGAAATAGCACGGATACAGCCCCAAATATGCCCAAGAAACAACTTGGATGGTTTGGATAAGGCCGGATATGTCTGCAGACGTATCCTTACCATCCAGGCCGTATCTGGGGTGAAAAAAATCTATTTTTTTCAACTTTATAACATATAACAGCAGAATATAGGGTAGGATACGGATACGGAGCATATCCGATATAGATATAACACGAATACTGTATACACCTAATTTTTCACTTTACTGACTTTTGTTCTTCGCAGGCATCATTGGCACATTAGCTTCTCCAAAGCGGCATCCTCAAGAATACTACCGAGAGTGGGGGTAGCCAAAAATGGTGGTGCATCCTTCACTGGTTGCATTGGGCTGGTTAGCAATGGTACTTATGAGAGAGCTTTGATGTGTAGCCCAATTATATCACACTTCACATGTTTTCATACCTCTATAGTTGTCTTTTATAACCTCCTTACGACATCACCTTATCATCCTCCTACAGTCGCCCTCGTACCTACTTCCAGCATACAATTCTTTGTCATGTCATCCCTTTCAACACCTCTGAGTTCCCTCCATCAGTTTGACCTACTTTTTGACTTCCTCGTGACTTGGCATTTTACCATCTAAAGGTATCAACCATGGTCAATATTGACCAGCGAGTAGATCTGCCAAACAAATGGTATCGATCATGGCCAATACTGTTGGGTGAGTAGTTTTTTTCACCAAGCTCTGTGGAGAATTGACATGCACAAGCAAGACAAAACCCCACTGAAGACTGCAAAGAAATCATGTGTGCATGCAACCCAAAAGCCCGTGAGGATCTATGGCAGACGTTTCAGATGCGCAAGCATGTCAAAAACCCGCTAAAGATTGTGTTGGACTTTTCAAGTGCACGGGCAACTCAAAACACTGCTAAGGTCTACACTAGAGAAACCCACGGTGCAAAGGCAAACAAAAGTCTGCCCTAAACTACAACGGAGATTTCACATGCACGAGCAACCCAAAACCCCACCAAGGTTTGAGGTGGGAAATTCACATGCAAATGCTATCCGGAACCCCACCAAAGACTAGGGCAGGGAACTCACATACGTGGGCAAACTAAAAAACCATGAAGGTCTACAAGGGCGAAAAAGTGAAAAGGCAGGCATGTTGACTTCTGACAAACCAATCAAAACTTGCCACGTGGCCCAATTTAAAAAAGGAGTGCGACTAATTTTGAAGGATTAATTTTTGCTTCAAGTTTAATAGCGTGGGTGGGTGGCAGATATCTAGTTTTTGCACCATATCTTTTGATATGGGGCACCAAATCAAGCAAAGATGGATTCTCTGGAAAGCTCCTAGAGAATGCTATTGAATGCAACATATCTCGAGCCCCGAACCTCTGTGTTTTAAGAGCAGGTTGCAATCAAATCCCTAGGGTTTTTTTTTCTTATTAATGCAGGGTAGAGGAAAATTTGGAGCTCGAATAGAGAAAATTGATCTCTTGGGCCCAACAATCACTCGATTGAGTGTCACATTCACCAAGGCACTTGCCCATTTGCATCAGGTTAGAGGTCTGACATTCCTGTCATAGGTATTTTATGATTGGGAGTTGGATTTGCAATAGTCAATACTTGCAACCATATTTTGGGCGGGATTTTGGCTTCCAAGATTCAAATTCTCCCTCTCTTTTCTCCTCCTTTTCTTTGCTCTATAAAATGCAAAGTATATTCATTGTAAAGGGTTCTTCTCCCTTCGAATGTGAGGTGACTCTGCTCTTTTGAATGCTAAATATTTTTGGGTGTCTTACTCTTAACCTTTGTTTCTGACTTCTACAAGGCTCCCAATGCCTCTTTCATAACTGTAACATATTTTACAAACTCCAAACATTAATAGAAAAGTTGATTGTGGCTCATATTTTCTCTTTGATATTGTATTCTTGTTTCTTGCCTTCTGTTTCTTAGTGAATATAGTGTGTATGTTATGCATGCAGGGTTTTTGATTCACTATGTTGTAGAAAAGATGACAGAGAGTGATCCCTGAATTCTTCTAGTGCATCACCATTTTTTAATTCCAGTTTTCTTCTTATCCCTTTTCCCCTTGCGAAGTGTTGGCGTAGGATTAGTATAGTGGTTAGTATTAGAGTAGTTAGGATAAAATTCAGCTTTCTCTGGAGGTCTGCCTCGAAGGAGCCAAGGTCCCACACCTTAGAAGGCACTCCCAAATGTTGTTGTTGAGGTACCAATTCCCCATTTTGGTGTCTCTCGGGGCACATTTCCAGCGGACAATAGTTTTCTAGCACGCCCAGTGGGACGACTCTTTCTCAAATAGGAAGTCAAACTCATTTTAAGTGCAAGAATTAATGATTATTTACTACATTTTTGTGTGTTTTTAGTTACCTGGTTTTTGAGTCATTTCAAGCACCTGGTGACTACAATATGCTCAGTTTTGTAGGCCCAGACCTCCATTGCAGTATATGAAAAGTACTCAGACAAGAAGAAACATTCCAAAGGGTGAGAGCTTTGAGTTTTTGTAGCTGTCACCAAGAAGGAGAGGCAGACCTATTCTGAGACCTGCATCCCCTCCTCCCAGAATTTAGTCCACACCCCCACCAAATAGCTCTCCTCGCATCCCTTTGAGAATTTTTCATCCACTAATGCCCATGACATTGCAGAGAAACCAACCCTTTGTGGCATTTAATTGAGGCAATCCTCTAGCCTTGATTACTTGGAATGACATTCCAGCCTCAACTGTAAAGTGTATTCCATATTTTAGTGGTGAAATTGTCCTTACCCTTGCTAAACATATCAAGATTGTTGCCAATATCTATTATCTGCACCACATAACCCAAATGATGTCATTGTTAGGCTTCTTGTTTACTCTTTTAAGGGGAAAGCTCTAGACTGGTATAGAGGTTTGCCTCCTAACTCTATACACAATTGGGATGAACTGGGAGAATGCCTGTGCAACCACTTCCAAGAAAGAGGTGACAATTTGTCATTGATGGAGCAACTTGCTACAATTAAGAGAGCACCCACAAAGGTAATAACTTATTTCAATTATATATTCAAAAACATGTGATAGAATCCCACTCCTATTGAGACCATCTCCCCATACTGCCTTCCTCTATTATCTCAAATCCTTAAACTCTTAACACTTTTGCCATGATAGAAACCATGGGAGGAAGAGTATTTCCAGATGTTTATGCCACCTCCATCATAACTGAAAGCAACCTCATACAAGCAGGAAACTAACCCTAAGGCCTCCCATGCCTATATTCCTTGGAATAACCACAGTTGCTCCAAGCCATCCCCAAGAACCACCTCAAAAAAATTGCTCATATCCCTAGTACATCTGCAAATGAATCAGATGAGTTAAAGACGTAGAACTATGGCCAATGACCTTACTTCCCTTAAAAGGTAGCAAGCTCAATTGGCTCCTAGGCCATATCAGCCTTATAACCCTACATACCAACAAAATAGGATGCAGCCGCAAAACCAAATTGCTCCTACCAAACCCTCTCTACAACAATTTCCAACCATAAAAAATCCAAACAAAGCTATAGTCCATGTGCAAAACAATTTAGCTGAGGATATGAGGTAGTGCTACCCTTATGCACAACCTCATGACACAAATACTTGTCCTAATGCAACCCTAGGCCGGGCATTGACAGTGCAAGGCTCTTTGTTAGAGCAAAGTCAGGTTATAGAGCCATCTCAACCTTCTATATCTGTAGTCATTGAGGAAAGTCTAGTATGTTGGCAAGAAGGAGACCTTTGTGCAATCAACCAAGGTGAGGGACGCTTGACCAAACACCAATTGCAATCAAGTTATAACACAAAAAGAGGCTTTTAGAGACAAATGTGCAAGCCACTCAAGACCCTATGGTGCCAACATCCAAAGACAGACAACCCTTCTGCAGATGGAGGTCTGAAAAAACTACATGGAGGGCAAGAAGGGCAACTACTTGCAAAGAGTTCTCAACCCAAGGTTTATCAACCTTTGATTGAGAAACGGAAGAGGAATTGGACAACATATAATTTGCATAAGTTTCTTCTTGTGCCTTTGAATATTGTGGCGCATATGAGGAAGACCAATGTGAATGTCACAATGTGTTGTAGGAAGCTTTGAAGCAATTCAAGCATGTTCTAAAAACTCAAAGGAGACCACTTAAGTCCCAACCAGTTTATATTAGACAAGTGTGACAGAAGTGAGTAATTTTTCAAAGCCTCCTCCCTTTTATGTATCTCTCATCATTGGCAAGCACTTGGTCCACAATGGCATGATTGACTCTAGAGCCAATAGCTCTTTTATGCCCAAACAAATAGCTGATGTGTTAGGAATCAAGTATGACCCTGTCAACAAAGGAGTGGTTCAACTAGATGGGATTGTTGTAAAAGCAGTGGGAGTCATAAGGGGCCTCAATCTGACTTTGCATGTTTCCCTAGCATCACCTGTGTCTCAAGATATTTCAATCATTGACCTTCCTCCAGTGTTTGCAATTTGTTTATCTAGGGACTTCACGGCAAAGGTGGAGGGTTACCTCTCATCTGACTGGTCTCATATGCTCCTGAAAACAAGGTATGCCACAAAAATATTATCAAGGCATAACCTATATGCAATTTCCACATTGAAACCTTGGACCCAAGGGCTGTAGAGGCAAACTGCACCATTAATTCAGAAGTAGAGGAAGAGCAAGCCCTTGAGCCTCTTGAGCCCAGAGGAAAGATCCCCAATGAACAGCTGGATGAGTGGGCTCATGAGAGGTGGAATTTTGACACTTATGATGCTTTTGAGGAGAATGGCCTTGGCACTTATTGCATTTAAGAAGAAGACTGTCAAACTCCTGGTTTGCTGAAGGGGGAGGAGGACTTGTAAGGCATGTGGCAGCTGTACTTTGATGGATCCAAATGCAAAATAGGTGCAGGTGCAGAAATAGTGCTAGTGTCACTTCAGAAGGAGAAGACCTTCTCACATAGGCTCCAATTCAATCGCACCAATAATGTTGTAAAATATGAGCCCTTGATTCGCGGGCTGCAAATTGCAAAAGGGAAGGATATTAAGTTGTTGTAGATCTTTGGAGACGAAGAACTACTTGTCCATCAAGTAAGATCACAATGCTCTACAAAAAATTGCTACTCAAAGCATACAGGTATAGGGTATAGGATCTCATAGAGGACTTAGATGCAATCAACCTTCAAGCTGTCCTTAGAAATCAGAATACTGAAGCTAATAGGATGGCATTCATTAGAGCCCAATCTGACCCCCTAGAGACCTTATGAAGAGCTCAAACCAGCATGTGAAGCTGATTATCAGATCTGCTGTACCGGATAATCATCACCATTGACAGATCATTAAGAGTGACTGGCAGATTGTCAATTTTATACAGCAAGAAGCAGAGTTCTCCAAAGAGCTGCGGCCCAAATTACAGGAATGTTATGGTGACCAAATCATTCAACTAAAAACAAACAAGCTACCCAAGGGGTTGGTCACTTTGGAGAGAGTCCTTACCCGGATGACCAATACAAAGGGCAGAAAAGAAACATGAAGATAAGAGTAGAAGATTACCAAGAGGTGGACATTTCTCCGGGAAAACATCTCAAGCTTGACAAGATATTGTAATGTCCCCTTTTTCGAATTGATCCAATTGAAGGCTTCTTGCCCATTCTTCTTCCCATGGGCAAGAAGAAGATGAACAAGGGAAGCCCTTGGATTATATTTAGTCTTTCTTTAATTAATAATTATATTTTTCTTTTGTATTTCCCTTCTTAAGTAGGTCGGTTGGGTTGGAGAGCTTTTAATATAAGCTTAAAAGATGAAATAAGCTTCTAAGGAGGTCAGTCTTGGGAATTCCTCCTTAAAGACTCTTGGCGCCACCATAAGGATATATAAGGGGTTGCATAGGCTCATTTTGGGCATGTTTTTGGCTAATATCATTTTATCTCTTTGGTTCTAGAGCTGGTTGCTCTATTCCAATCCACTAAGGGGCAAAAATCCATTAGTGTGGCAAGCAAGGAGGATGAAACCCTTCCTTGTTGAAGGTTGGAGAATGAAAACTCTCCAATTTGGTGGTGTTAAGGACTTCTACGAAGACTATCTTGCTGGTTGGGCAGCTAGGGCATTGAAGGAGAAGAATATCAAGGGTTCTTCATCACTTTGGCACCCTCTCCTAGGGTGGTGACTTGGGTAGGAGTGTGTTTGGGTGCCTTCTAAGGAACGTTTTGGCATTTCAAGTTGATATTCAGACTTCTCCAAATTTATAAGGCTGATCTATCACTTATTTGGCATTTATTGGGGTTTGGAGACCTCATTTTCAGTCACTTTTGAGAGCTGTACTTCTGCTGTCATTTAATTAATTTCCAATTGTGTTTGTGGTTGAGTTTTTGAGTGATAATTGCCTTAATATATTCCTAAAGTGTGTCTACATGTTGTAAATGATGTTAATGGTGATATTTTGTTGAATTATTGCTCTTTCCTAGCTGTTGTCCTAAAAATCAGACTTTTGTGCACTGCTGTTCCATTTTTTTAGTTGGCTAGTATAAAAATCAGAATATATTTCAGTTTGGGTTTGTGTGATTTCATTGTTTTTGTGGTTCAGCTAGAAAGGGACATTACAGTGGTATCAGAGCTTCGGTCTTCCCAGCCTTAGGGTTTCATGCAAGAGGGCAATAAGGGTTTCATTTGCTATCAAAGGAGAGAGAAGAAATCAGACCAACCAAGAGAAGAGGGTAGTATGGCTCACCAAGATTCATAAGAAGCCAAAATTGACAAGCTCATTGAAGGGCAAGTGAGATTGGCGGATACTATGGACTTGTTAGCCCTAACCCTTCAAAGATTTCATGAACCTAGGGTTCATAATGGAGAGGGAAACTCGGAGCAAATACTTCACAGCAGCCCCAAGGATCAACTCATGGATCAACCACTAGGCCTACTTTCCTTCCAAGGAAAGAAACCATTCCGGAGGTGGGAACATGGCCCTTCCAAGAGAGATCCAGGAAGCAATTTCACTTGCCGAGTTCATTGGTGTAAGCAAAGGAAGGTCTAAGCCGGAGCCAAGACAAAATGCGCCACAAAAAGAGGTTCAAAATGCATTGGGTAAGATGTCTTTCTCTATTTTTGATGGTTCTAATAAGGGGATAGCCTGGGCATGGATTCAAAAATTGGATACGAGGGGATTGCTCATGAGTGGTGGTTCCATGGATTGGTTACACAAGGGCATAATAGTATCCACTCATATGATGAGTTTTGTAGAAGACTCATTGGAAGGTTTGATAGAGTTGACCCGGAAGTTCACTTTTGGGAACTTGCACAATTGAAGCAACAAGGCATGGTGGAGGAATATGTGGCTGAGTTTCAGAGGCTTTCTGTAATGATTATGGATGTCACGGAGAGAAGACTTGTTCTATTCATTGAGGGTTTGACTGAACCACTCAAGGGTTTGGTAAGAGCCTTTGATCCATTGTCTCTCCAAGAGGCAATTAAGAAATCTTTGGATCTTGAAGGTGCTGCCCCAAAAACAGCAGCAATCAGCAGACAGCCCAAGGTATTTTCAAGTGGAGGACAGCCCAAGGGACCCTTGGGACAGCCTAGAACCCTCTCTTGGACCAGCCAAAGAAGCCTTTCCAACGAATGCCAATTATTCACAAGGAGCTGTCCAAAACTAGCAAGGAGAGACAAGAAACGAGCTAAGGAGGAAGAATTTGTGCTTCTCTTGCAAGGATCCATGGTCTCCCGGTCATCATTGCTTAGGTAAGGGTAATGTGCATTACATTGAAGTATTTTCAAATTGTGAGGATGAAGAAGTTTGTGTGGATGAAGCAAAGCAAGTTAATGCACCAGAAGAAGATCCAAAAAGTTTGGATAGCACTCTTGCTACCTTGTCTGGTGCACCTAGATATCATCCATTCCAGGTGAAAGGTGACCTACAAGGGCAAAGGGTCACGGTTTTGATTGATAGTGGAGCTACTCATAATTTCATTGATGAGAGCTTGGTGAAAAAAATTGAGATTGAAGGCTGAAAATTTCAAGGGGTTTAATGTTATGGTAGCGGATGGCTTTACACTTCCATGCACAAGAAGAATACCTCAGCTCATGCTCTCTTTGGGAGGGCACAAGGTAAAGGATGATTTCTATGTCATTAATATTGGTGAAACTGATATGGTATTGGGAGTCCAATGGCTACATTCTTTGGGTGAATTTACCCAAAACTACCAAAGTATGGAGCTGAAATTTAAGGTAGAAGACAAGGAGGTTGTGCTACAAGGTATGAAGGGTGGAACTCCTCAAGTTGTGACCGCCAAAAGCATGGAAAGAACCTTCAAAAGAGGGCAAGTTGCATGGGCATCTCATTGCTCGGTACCCAATTCCAAGGATTGATGAGCTAATTGATGAGCTACATGGAGCGGTTTTCTTCTCCAAGATTGATTTGAGATCCGGGTACCACCAAATAAGAGTGAGAGATGAAGATGTGCACAAGACCGCTTTTAGGTGTCATTTTGGGCATTTTGAGTTTCTTGTCATGCCATTTGGGTTAACCAATGCCCCGACCATGAATCACATTTTTGGTAAGCATTTGAGGAAATTTGTGCTAGTTTTCTTTGATGATATTTTGGTATATAGCAAAACATGGGAGGAGCATCTCCAACACTTGGATAAGGTGCTGGAAATTCTAGAACAATGTCCCTCTATGCCAAAAAAATCCAAGTGTGAGTTTGGAATGACTGAAATTTTGTACTTGGGGCATGTTATCAATGCACAAGGGGTTCATGTAGACCAACAAAAGATTCAGGCCATCTTGGATTGGCCAACTCCAACCAACATATCACAATTAAGAGGATTTTTGGGTTTATGTTGCTATTATAGGAGATTTGTGAAAGGATTTTCACAACTTGCTGCTCCTTTGACTAATCTAACACGAAAGGGAGCTTTCAGCTGGTCACAAACAACCCAAATAGCTTTTGAAGAGCTGAAAAAGGTGATGTGTTCTTGCCCGGTACTTGCTGTTCCAGATTTTTCTATGCCATTTGTACTTGAATGTGATGCTTTGGTGAAGGTATAGGGGTTGTTTTGATGCAAAATAAGCATCCCATTGCATATGAGAGCTGGAAACTCAAGGAACATGAGAAGAATTTCTCCATCTATGACAAAGAAATGTTGGCCATCATGCATGCATTGATCAAATTTATGGAAGGTTTGTGGTCAAAACCGACCACAATAGTTTGAGATTCTTTCTTCATCAAAGAAATTAAATGACCGGCAACAAAAGTGGGTAAGTAGACTCCAAGCATATGATTTTGACATTGAATATGTCAAAGGGAAACACAATGTGGTAGCGGATGCCTTGTCAAGGAAGCCACCTCCTATCTCTCTTGAGGATGTGGAATTACATGATGAAAAGATGAAGGAGACCAAGATTTCAGATCAGCCAAGCTTGCAATTGCTTGAGGCAAGCAATTTCGGGAAGGGAGGACTGTAATGTCCCCTTTTTCGAATTGATCCAATTGAAGGCTTCTTACCCATTCTTCTTCCGTGGGCAAGAAGATGAACAAGGGAAGCCCTTGGATTATATTTAGTCTTTCTTTAATTAATAATTATAATTTTTTTTTGTATTTCCTTCTTAAGCAGGTCGGTTGGGTTGGAGAGCTTTTAATATAAGCTTAAAAGATGAAATAAGCTTCTAAGGAGGTTAGTTTTGGGAATTCCTCCTTAAAGACTCTTGGCACCACCATAAGGATATATAAGGGGTCGCATAGGCTCATTTTGGGCATGTTTTTGGCTAATATAATTTTATCTCTTTGGTTCTAGAGCTGGTTGCTCTATTCCAATCCACCAAGGGGCGAAAATCCATTAGTGTGGCAAGCAAGGAGGATGAAACCCTTCCTTGTTGAAGATTGGAGAATGAAAACTCTCCAATTTGGTGGTGTTTACGACTTTTACAAAGACTATCTTGCTGGTTGGGCAGCTAGGGCATTGAAGGAGAAGAATATCAAGGGTTTTTCATCACTTTGGAACCCTCTCCTAGGGTGGCGACTTGGGTAGGAGTGTGTTTGGGTGCCTTCTAGGGCACGTTTTGGCATTTCAAGTTGATATTCAAACTTCTCCAAATTTATAAGACTGATCTATCACTTATTTGACATTTATTGGGGTTTGGAGACCTCATTTTCAGTCACTTTTGAGAGTTGTACTTCTGCTGTCATTTAATTAATTTCCAGTTGTGTTTGTGGTTGAGTTTTTGAGTGATAATTGCCTTAAAATATTCCTAAAGTGTTTCTACATGTTGTAGATGATGTTAATGGTGATATTTTGTTGAATTATTGCTCTTTCCTAGCTGCTGTCCTAAAAATCAGACTGTTGTGCACTGCTGTTCCATTTTTTCAGTTGGCTGGTATAAAAATCAGAATATATTTCAGTTTGGGTTTGTGTGATTTCATTGTTTTTGTGGTTCAGCCCTAGAAAGGGACATTACAATGTAATGTCCCCTTTCCCTCGCCACAGGCCCGAGGGCCAGTGCGGGTCCTAACCCTAGTCATGCCCAAGGGGTTACGGACGCTATGAGCTATTGGGTATGAATATCTAGTCCGTTATTATTTTCCATTGACAGGGTTATAAAGTGTTTTCGAAGGGACTAGGTATTATGTTTTATCGTTGGAAGGGGCCACTTAACTCCTAATGTTCTAATTTTGCATTGGGGTCACCTTTTTGGGCCATGGCGACTTGAAGGGGGAAAAGTAACTTTAAGTTACTTTATTATTTGGGTCTCCTCTAGGGGAAAGTGCGACTTGGGGGTTTTAGGGTTTCCTTAGCGTGGGAAAAGTTATAAAAGGAGAAGAGGGGTGAAAGGAAAATCATTCTTGCATACACATTTTCTTTGGTGATACTTGATAGTGAGCAACTGTTGTTTGCTTGTTTCACTTGTGGAGTGAATCCCACAAGATCCCTAGCTTCGGTGGTGAGAGATCCACTCCTAGCTAGAAGGGCACTCTTCGGTGGTGAAAGATCCATCCTAGATTGCTAGGCTCTTGCACCTTTCTGATTTGATTTGCAGTCATCTTTAGGTAGGGTTTTCCAAGGGCAGTTTCGGGAAAATCACAATAACTTTCTGGGTTTTTCTCCGTTTGAAGCGAAATTCGTTGTGGCAGCTAAGGAGAGGTTCTTTGACGAAACGACAAGGTTTGTTGAGGGTTTCAGCCATTTCTAAGCAAAAACGACCTGTTTGGAGAACTGCAGGCCCTAAAATTTAGGGTTTCGGTGGAATTTTTCAGATCTCGAAGGTTGGCCTGTTTTTCTCATTTTTTCATAAATTATCTCCATAATTTCAGCATTTTATATTTGGTATTCGAAAATATATGAATTTTTCGGAATACTATCATTTTCAGAGCTTATAAAAAAATTCCTGGCAGTTTTCTATGTTATAAAAAATACAAAAATAGTTTATTATTGTTAGTTATTATTTTTGTCAGCTTCCTGTGAAATTTGAAGTGTTTTGGGCAAGTATTTTTCAAGATATCATATTTTTATTGTTCGCTGCCCTATTTCTGCAAAAATCAGAAAAAAATCAGATTTAGTATTTGCTGCAAATTTCTGTATTTTGTCAATTTTTTGTAAGATCCCAACAAGGGATATTTCAGTGGTATCAGAGTTGTTCCTCCAGCCTGTTGGGGTTGAAAGATGGGAGACAGAGACAAAGACAAAGTGAAAAGATGGGAGGAGACTGAAACAACTGTTCACCAATTTGGTGAAGCAACAGAGACTCACTCTATTTGAGCCAGCTCATGGAGAGGTTAGCACGGGGGTAGGATTGAGGCTCATGTGGAGAAAGGAGAAGCTAGCAATATGGGACATCATGGTAATAGAGGTGAGAGTGGACATTGGAACAAGGGTCCCCTCATGCTTCTACCAAGCCCTGGGACTCCACGAGCCTTCTTTCTTGAAGGATCCGGAAGTTTTGCAGACACAACAGCCCGCAGACGTTGTGGATGAGGAATCTTGTTGGGAGAAGTACCGGACATTGAGTGAGGGTTTCCGGGACAACATGCCATTTCAGGAGTATTGTAAAATGAAGATTGGTAGCAGGCCCAAGAGAGATTACCAAACACAGGTACCTGAGTTTTAGAGGAGATTGGGACAAATCTCTATTCCACACTTCGATGGCTCTAAGAAGTGTACCGCACAATCTTGGATTCAGAAGTTGAAGACTTACTTCGACTTGAATCCCATGCGCGAAGAGGATGCAATTAAGTTTGCTATCCTACACCTCGAGGGAGATGCTCATGACTGGTGGCATCATGGATTGATCACACAGGGGCACATGCATATCACTACTTATGCAGATTTTACACAAAGGTTGATGAGCAGTTTGACAAGAGGGACCCAGATAGGCACTTCAGAGAATTGACTCACTGAAAGTGCAGTTCTCTAGATCAAGCACATGCAGATTTTCAGAGGTTATCAGTGATGGTATCTGATGTTTCAGAGATGAGGTTGACTTCACTCTTCATGGCAGGATTGACTGATGCTTTAGCAGGATTTGTGAAGGCATTTGAGCCTTCCTCCTTACATGAGGCTATTAGGAGAGCACGTGATTTGGAGTTGTCCACTCCAAAATCGAGGTTTCCCCCTCGAATTCAGCCTAAGGTATTTCCTTCGAGAGCTGATGGTTCACAGCCGAAGGGGCCCCCACCTAGGCAGGATACAGCGAGGAGACCATTTGTATCGAGAGAGGACAGGAGGAGTTGAGGCGAAAGAAACTATGTTTCGATTGCCGCACACCATGGGTTCCAGGACATGATTGTAGAGGAAAAGGGAAGGCCCAATTCATAGAGGTCTTTGAGGAGCGAGATGCTCAGGAGTTGGAGGATGAAGATGAAGAGACATTGGATAGTGCAGGGGTCGAACAGGAGGAGGAGACTTTTCCCCATGAGACTATTGCTACCTTGTCGAGTACCCCGAGGTACAAGGCATTCAGGGTCAGGGGAGTATTACAGGGTCAGAGAGTAGTAGTACTCATTGATAGTGGGGCAACCCACAACTTCATTGATGCATCTTTGGTAGAGAAGCGGGGATTACAGGCAGAAGACTTTGAGGGCTTCAATGTAGTGGTAGCCAATGGTGAGTCCATGAGATGCATGCAGCGAGTTCCGCAGTTGAGTATCACCATGGGTAACCATACAGTTACCGATGACTTCTATGTGGTTGGTATTGGAGAGACCAACCTTGTGCTCGGTGTACAGTGGCTCCATTCTCTTGGAGAATTTCAGACTAACTTTTAGACGATGGAACTCAAGTTCAAGTCCGAGGGGAAGAATGTAACCTTGAGGGGTTTATCTTCAGATGCACCCAAGGTTGTTTCAACAAAGAGGATCGAGAGGATTCACAGGCACAATGGGGTTGATTGGGCAGTACAATGCTTGGTTTCTACCAAGAAATCAAAGGATGGACAGCCAAAGTATCATGTGGATATACAGGGGCTATTGGATAAGCACAGTGCAGTTTTTAGTGACATACCACCTGGTGTACCTCCAGATAGGGGATTTGAGCATGTGATTGAGCTTGAGGACACTAGACCAGTAGTTACTACTCCTTACCGTCACCCCAAACGGTTTAAGGATGAGATTGAGAGGACTATCCATGAGCTTATTGACATGGGACACATTAGGCCGAGTTCCAGTCCTTTTGCTTCTTCGGTGGTATTGGTGGAGAAGAAGGATGGGACCATGCGGATGTGCATCGACTACCGGGCATTGAACAAGAAGACAATCAAGAACAAATATCCAGTGCCACGTATTGATGAGTTGTTAGATGAGCTACAGGGGGCAATCTATTTTTCTAAAATAGATTTGCGATCTAGATATCACCAGATCAAGGTTAGGGAGCAGGATGTGCATAAGACCGCTTTCAAATGCCATTATGGACACTTTGAGTTTCTAGTGATGCCATTCAGACTGTCTAATGCACCAGCTACATTCCAGTCTTGCATGAACCACGTGTTCAACCGCCATTTGCGGAAGTTTGTATTGGTTTTCTTTGATGATATATTGGTCTACAGCAGGACTTGGGAGAGCCATATCCGCCACCTTGATGAGATATTGGGAATATTAGAAGCTAATTTGCTATATGCAAAAGCTTCTAAATGTGAGTTTGGCATGACAAAGTTGCTATATTTGGGATATGTGATTGGTGGAGGGGGAGTAAAGGTGGACAGAGAGAAAATACAGGCAATTTTGGATTGGCCGCCACCCAGGACATTGACACATCTGAGGGGATTCTTGGGACTGTGCACCTATTACAGGAGGTTCGTGAAGAACTTCTCACGGTTGACTACCCCATTGACAGATTTGACCAAGAAGGGAGCTTTCGCTTGGTCAGAAGCAACACAACAAATTTTTGATCATCTCAAGGAGGTGATGAGTTCATGTCTCGTCCTCGCATTACCAGATTTTTCTCGGCCATTTGTTCTAGAGTGTGATGCATCAGGTGAGGGGGTTGGATCGGTGCTTATGCAGGATAGGCATCCCATTGCTTATGAGAGTCGGAAATTGAGCCCAGTGGAGAGAGGGTATTCGATTTACGACAAGGAGATGTTGGCCATCATGCATGCCTTGGCCAAATTCAGACAGTACCTTGTGGGCAGCAGATTCGTGGTACGTACAGATCACAATAGTTTGAGGTTCTTTTTGGGGCAGAAGGATCTCAACGACTGCCAAGCAGAGATGGGTGAACAAGGTACAAACGTATGACTTTGACATAGAATACACTAGAGGTAAGAATAATGTTGTTGTTGATGCTTTATCTAGGAGGCCTTACCTTACTACTATGCTGAGTTCTATGTCCGAGATTTCAGCAAATTGGAAGGCTCACATACTTGTTGAGTACTCCAAGAATCAGTTTGCATGCGAGATCATGGATGGTATTATCAAGGATGACCGATACAGGGTGGTAGATGATCTCAGATGAGGATCGGATTTTCCTTGTACCGGGGTCTAAGATGAAGGACAAGATCCTTCGTGCAGTACATGATACGCCATTAGCTAGACACCCCGGATATTTCAAAACATACAGGTACATCAGGGAGAGATTCACTTGGAAGGGGATGAAGGACGATGTCCTTAATCACGTCAGAGAGTGTATGGTTTGACCAAGAAACCAAATCGGAGCATTCTTTTCCTGCAGGTTACTTCAGCCTCTTCCCATCCCTGAGCAGAAGTGGGAGAGCATATCGATGGATTTCATCACAGGACTCCCTATGGTGCATGGGCACAATTGCATTTATGTGGTAGTTGATCGATTGACCAAGTATGCGCATTTCTTTTCTCTACCCAAGAAGCATGAGGCAGCTGACGTGGCTCAGGTATTTTATACAGGGATTTTTAGGCTTAATGGGTTGCCTAAAAATATTATCAATGACAGGGATAAGATCTTCATGAGCACTTTTTGGTAGGAGATATTCAGACTTGCAGGTACTGAGTTGACTCCCAACACGAGCTATCACCCTCAGACTGATGGGCAAACGGAGATTGTTAACAAATGGATAGAGGGCTATTTGCGGAGTTATGTGACCGACATCAGCAGGCATGGATTAGATGGTTGCATATGGGTGAGTATTGCTACAATACCACATATCAGATGAGCATCGGCATGACTCCTTTCAGAGCTTTGTATGGATACGATGCCATGTCATTTGCTGATTTGGTATTATCAGATAGTCGGGCTCCCAAAGCTCGGGATTGGTTACAGGAGAACCAGGATATCCTGCGAGCTCTTAAGGAGAACCTCCAAAAGGCGCAGAATCAGCAGAAGGTTTATGCGGATCGGCACAGGATAGAGAGGTCCTTCGAGGTAGGAGACTTGGTGTTCCTACGTCTACAGCCATACAGGCAGTCGTCACTCAAACAAAAGGGGGCAGAAAAGCTAAAACCACGGTTTTATGGTCCATACAGGGTAGTTCAGCGAGTGGGTGCAGTTGCATATGAGTTGGATCTTCCAGAGCACAGTAAGATACATAATGTCTTCCATGTGTCATGCCTTAAGAAGGCACTAGGACAACACATTGTACCTTCTATAGAGTTGCCACCATTGGACGAGGAGGGGAAGCTGGTTTTAGAACCAGACTCTATTATTGAGGTCAGAAATGTGAAGAAGCTCGGAGAGCAGAGATATTATAGAATACTTCGTACGATGGAAGGGTTTGCCTCTTGAGGATGCTACTTGGGAAGGAGAGTAGATTCTACAGATCCTAGTTTGCATTTGCTTGGGGACAAGCAAATTTTGGGAAGGGAGGATTGTAATGTCCCTTTCCCTCGCCATGGGCACTCCGAGGGCTAGCAGTGCGGGTCCTAACCCTAGTCATGCCCAAGGGGTTACGGACGTTATGAGCTATTGGGTATGAATATCTAGTCCAATTACTATTTTCCATCGATGTGGTTATAAAGTGCTTTCAAGGGACTAGGTATTATGTTTTATCGTTGGAAGGGGCCACTTAACTTCTAATGTTCTAATTTTGCATTGGGGTCACCTTTTTGGGCCATGGCGACTTGAAGGGGAAAAGTAACTTTAAGTTACTTTATTATTTGGGTCTCCTCTAGGGGAAAGTGCGACTTGGGGTTTTAGGGTTTCCTTAGTGTGGGAAAAGTTATAAAAGGAGAAGAGGGTGAAGGAAATTCATTTTTGCATACACATTTTCTTTGGTGATACTTGATAGTGAGCAACCGTTGTTTGCTTGTTCCGCTTGTGGAGTGAATCCCACAAGATCCCTAGCTTCGGTGGTGAGAGATCCACTCCTAGCTAGAAGGGCACTCTTCGGTGGTGAAAGATCCACCCTAGTTTGCTAGGCTCTTGCACCTTTTCAGATCTGATTTGCAGTCATCTTCAGGCAGGGTTTTCCAAGGGCAGTTTTGGGAAAATCACGATAACTTTCTGGGTTTTTCTCCATTTGAAGCGAAATTCGTTGTGGCAGCTAAGGAGAGGTTCTTTGACGAAACGGCAGGGTTTGTTGAGGGTTTCAGCCATTCCTAAGCAAAAACGACCTGTTTGGAGAATTGCAGGCCCTAAAATTTAGGGTTTCGGGTGGAATTTTCCAGATCTGAAGGTTGGCCTGTTTTTCTCATATTTTTCATAAGTTATTTCCAGAATTTCAGCTTTTTATGTTTGGTATTCGAAAAGATATGAATTTTCCGGAATTCTATCATTTTCAGAGCTTATAAAAAAATTCCTGGCAGTTTCCTATGTTATAAAAAATACAAAAACAATTTATTATTGTTAGTTATTATTTTTGCCAGCTTCCTGTGAAATTTGAAGTGTTTTGGGCAAGTATTTTTCAAGATATCATATTTTTATTGTTCGCTGCCCTATTTCTGCAAAAATCAGAAAAAAATCAGATTTAGTATTTGCTGCAAATTTCTGTATTTTGTCAATTTTTTTGTAAGATCCCAACAAGGGATATTTCATACGATACACCTCCGGATCAGCAATAGGTGTTTGTCCACTTGTGTCAAAGGTATGATGATATTATTGTTTGGACCTATGATGACCTTAAGGGGTACAACCCTAAGATCATCCAACATACTATTCAATTGTCCCTTGATGCCAAACCCGTGAGACAAAGGCAAAGGCCTAACAATCCTTAGATTGAACCCCTCATGAGAAAAGAGCTATCAAAGTTGATTGAGGCTAACATCATTTTTTCAATCAAGCATTCCACCTAGGTAGCAAATTTGGTCTCTGTAAGGAAGAAAATGGCAAAATCAGGTTGTGTTGACTTTAGATGTGTTAACAAAACCTCTCTCGAATGACCATCACCCCCTGTCGTCCATGGATCAAATTTTGCAAATTGTGCCTAGGGCTGAGAGGTTTTCACCTTTAGACGGTTTTTCTAGTTATAATCAAATCTTTGTCCAAGAATCTGATCAATACAAGACAGCCTTCACCATAAAGTAGGGTACCTATGCCTCTCGCCAAAATGCCTTTTGGATTGTCGATTGCGGGTGCTACCTTTCAAAGAGCCGTGAATTTGGCCTTTAAGGGTCTGATAAATGATACCATCCTAGTCTACTTAGATGATATCATTGTTTTTACAAAAAAGCGAGCGCATCATTTGGATCACCTTGAGAGGACCTTCGACAAATGTAGGGAGTTTGGAGTATCCCTAAATCCTAAAAAGTGCATATTTGTTGTCCATGAAGGTAGGCTCTTAGGCCATGTTGTCTCAAAAGAGGGTTTATCCATTGACCTTGAAAGAATGTAAGCCATCCTTGCCCTCTCCCTCTCGTCCCATAAGAAAGCACTTCAATCTTTGCTTGGCAAAATCTTTGCAGGTATGGTAAGGCCCATCACTCTAATGCCGAAGTAAGGTGTTGGTTTCAAGAGGAGTCTAGAGAGGAAGAACAATTTTGAGCAGATCAAGCAAGCCATTGCCCAAGCTCCAACTCTAATCAACCCCAATATTGATAAGGACTTCATTCTCTACACTTTTGGGGGAGAGAAAAACACTGCTCCTCCTCAAAGACAAGAGAATCCATATGGTTTAGAGCAGCCCGTTGCCTTTGCAAGTCAGCATCTTAAGGACAATGCGCTGAGGTATAACTTTGTTGAGAAGTAGACTTGAGTAGTGTTTAGGGCTCTCAAATACTTTAGGCACCTGGTCTTCAATAACAAAATCAAAATCTTCATCACTTGGCCAAGCATCAAGCAACCGACGATGAGTGCAGAGATCAGTGAAAAGAGAGCAGTTTGGATCACCAAGATAATAGACTTTGATGTGGAAATTAAATCCATGAAGCTGATTAGAGGGAGATGTCCCAATACCTTGCTGAAGATCAACAAGCCTCTCAGGAGGTTGTTTATGCCCAAGAAGAAGAAATTGCAGCAAACAAAGGTGTGGAGTGCAGCTGGATTCAAAACATGTCAAGGTATCTAGAGACTGTTGAGCTGCCCAGAGGATTTGATATGACTAGGAGGATACATTGCAGGTTATGAGCCATCTCATATCAGCTGATTGGTGGATTCCTCTTCAAGAGGAATGTGGAAGGTATGTTATTCATGTGTGTAGAACTTGAAAATGCTGGGAAAATGCATGGAGAGTGCCACCAAGGTTTCTTAGGAGGTCACTTTGCAGCCCAAACAACCACAAGAAACATCACTAGGGAAGGTTACTTCTGGCCTACTTAGCTTGCAGATGCTTTCAAATGGATGAGGGGTTGCAAGGAGTGTTTGTTTTTCACTGGGAGGAAGAAGAAGGCAACCCTGCCCCTTCAACCTATTGCTGGAAATCAACCCTTCTTTCAATGGAGAATGGACTTCATTGGCATGGTGAATCCTCCTTCTAAAGCTGGTCAAAAATGGGTGCTAACTGCCACTGACTATTTCACCAAGTGGGTTGAAGCTGTCCTAATGAAAAAGGCCACTGAAAATGTTGTACTGGACTTCCTTGAAGGGCTGGACACCATGTATGGAGTTCCCACACTGCAATCACTGATAATGCCAAGGCATTTGATTCGGTTGGGGAAAAAAGATCACTGGATTTTCCTTGAGCTGTGTGGGCCACGTGGATTTGAATACATCCTCCAGTTACTACCCTGAGGGAAAAAGAAAATGGCTTCGCTGAATCTTCAAACAAAAATCTTGTAAGGATAATGAAGAGAACCATGGAGGAGAACCAGAGGCAGTGGCATACCAAAGTTAGAACAGCACTGTGGCTGATAGGATAACACTTCATGCTAGTGTATGGCAAGGAAGCAAGTATTTCACTCGAACTTGAAATCCCAGCCCTTGAACTAGCTCATAGGTTAGAATTGGAGCATCATGGTGCTAGAACAATCAGAATTGCAGAACTTGTGGAGTTGTAGGAAGTCAAGGAAAGAGTCAATAGCAAACTTCAAGATCACCAACAGGTTGCCAAATGATGGTTTGACAAGAAAGCTCATCCCGGGAAGTTCAAAGAAGGAGATTTGGTGCTTACATGGGATGAAGACAGGGTCAAACCTGGGAGGCACGAAAAATTTAACACAATTTGGAGTGGCTCATACCAGGTCACAAAATGCAAGGAAAGTAATGTCTTTGAATTAGCAAAGCTTTCTGGTGAGCCTCTGGCTATCCTCATCAACTGGATATGTCTCAAGCAATATCCATGAGTCTACTGCAGGTATTTGTATCATATTTGATTAGTTTCCCCTTTTTGCATTGTTTCTCTTGTGTTGTGTTTTCCTTTCTATTTTGTTTGTTTTTTAGCCTGCCTTGTGCAGGCCTGAGCTCTGGTACAGCTCTGGTATATTCTCTGGGCCTTTCCCAAAAAAAAAATTCCCATCACAAGTGTTTCTCCTAGGTTGGTTTGTTTACAGTTTGTTAAAGGGGCTCTGCTTTTTACATAACAAGTGTTGTTGCACACTGCATATTTCTTTCGAAATATGTATGATTTGTCATTTTGTACATAAGTTTTGTTGAGCAATAGTTTGGAGAGTTGTTTAGAGGTTGATGCTGACAGAATGTTTAAAACAAGGAGGGTGCAAATCATCTAAGAGGTTTCTAAACTCCAAATTCAGAGAATTCAAGTGTTTAAAGGCTGACTCTATGCCCAATGAATGCAAAAGCTATCGTGTTTTCGTTTAGCAGGTAAATGACCTGAGAGTTTGCCAAAATGAGCTTTTGCGTCACTTTTGGGCAACCGGAGTATACTAACCCTTGTTTTCTCCATTTTATAAATAAATTCAGTCTTTTGAATGATTTCAGCTTGCAGAGGCTTTGACTATTTGGAGGGCTTAAAATTCCAAATTTTGCTTAAATGTTGGAGCAACTAGACCTTGGCAAACTTCCGAAGGTTCCAAGCACGCATGCAATTTGCATGTAAATCGCACTCAAAACTCCAGTTCCGCTTTGGTTGCATTCCTTTGATAGGCAAACTTCTAAAGGTTCCAAGCACGTGTGCAAATTGCATTCAAAACTATGATTCCCACCTTGGTCTATTCCATTTGTAAATTGGGCTTTCAAGGATTGGAAGCATATTTGCAATTTGCTACGCAAAGTCTAGATCCCAAAATGGTCTTATCCTAGTGTTTTGTGGACTTTTGGGACTGCCAAGCACATTTGCATGCAAATTTCTTGATCCCACCGAGCTCTGCGGAGAATTGGCATATGTGATCAAGACAAAAGCCCACTAAAGATTACGGTGAAATCATGTGCGCATGCAATCTAAAAGCCCGTGAGGGTCTAAGGAGGCATTTCATATACGCAAGCAAGTCAAAACCACCCAAAGATTGTGTTGGAATTTTCGAGGGCACAGGTAACTCAAAACCCCGCCAAGGTCTACAACGGGGAAACTTATGTGCAAAGGCAACACAAAATCCCACCCTAAACTACAATGGAGATTTCACATGCATGAGCAACCTGGAACCCTACTAAGGTTTGAGATGGGGAATTCACGAGCAAATGCAACCTAGAACCCCACAAGGGACAGCAATAGGGAAATCACTTGTGCGAGCAACTAAATAACCTATGAAGGTCTGCAGGGGAAAAAGTGAAAAGGGCATCCACGTTGGCTTCTGACAAGCCAATCAAAACCCAATGGAAAAAAGGAGGAAACTATAGTTGGAGCATTAAGTTTTGCGTCAAGTTTAATAGTGCGTGTAGGCGGTAGAGCTTTGGTTTTGCACCATATCTTTTTATATAGGGCACCAAATCAAGCAAAGGCGGATTTGTTGGAAATCTCCCAAAGAATGATATTGAATGGAACATATTTTAATCCTTAAAACCTATGTGTTTTAAGAGCAAAGTGCAATCAAATCCCCAAGGCCATTTTTCTCATTAATGCGTGGAAGAGGCAAATTTAGAGCTTGAATGGAGGAAGTTGATCTATTGGGCCCAAAAATCACTCGATTGAGTGTCCCATTCACCAAGGCACTTCCCATTTGCATCAAAGTTAGAGGTCTAACATTCCTATCACAGAATTTTGCGATTGAGAGTTAGATTTGAAGGATTTAATACTGCAACCATATTTTGGGTGGGATTTTGGCTTCCAAGATTCAACTTCTCCCTCTCTTTTCTCCTGTTCTTTGCTATATAAAAAGCAAAGCATAATCATTGTAAAGGGTTTATTAGACCACAAGACTTAATATTAGGCTTAAAATTAGCATTTAGTTAATATTAGTTAAGTGATAACTAAAAAGGTTGTTATCGCTTCAACCATTTTGTAATCATCTCTCACATGATAAAATGACGGACACAATGAATAACGTGTGCATTCTAGTTTATATTCAGCATTCTTTGTACATTTTAATCTTTCTTTATTCTAACATTCGTATCAAAGCCCTTGGTGCTCTAAGGGATTTGCAGATTGAGGAGAAAGAGAAGAAAGAAGCATTTAATATATTTTTGAATGCATATAAAACATATGGCAGAAGTTTTAAGCTTCAGCAAGTTTCAAGCTTGTTTAAGAGAATACACAAAGTGGTCGAGTACGGGTTGAAAAATAATCTACAAGTGATCGAAAGGGTTGGATACCCAAAAATCCAAATCCCATTCCCACCATTACGGGGTTGGAAAGACTTTGAAACGAGATCAAAAAACCAACAAACTGCTGCACAAGCAAAACCAGGTGCGAAATAAAAGAATAATCATGACCAGTCCTATTTAGAGCACAAATCACTGCCACCATCATTGTCATCAGTTCAAAGCTTCAAAAAGGCATAAAATACAATTGTGATTTGACCAAAATACAACAGTAGATATTTTCAAAGGGCAAAAAAAAGAACAAAAAGATGGTTGTAATAGAAAATACGCAAATTTCAAGCAATAAAATCATATGTACAGTAATGAATGTGGTGATATTTCAAGGGTCTTGAAGGGCGCACACAAATTTCAAAGAGGTTTAAAAGGGAAAAAATATAGACATATACTAGGGCACTACAGTTGCGAAAATACAGTCGCCATTTACTAGTCGCGAGGGTTAAAAAGGGCAAAAATACATATATTAACTAGGGCACGCAAGTTTTTAATCATTAAACGCCATTCAAAACACAAAGTTCAAATTCACCATGTTTGCAGTTGAGGGTATTTATCTTCACATTTTTGGTTGCACAAATTCATACATTAAAAACTCTTGCATTAAATTCCAAGCCAAAATCAGAATACATAATTGTTGAATTTATTTCTGTACTGCAAGTCAGAATATCACTTTCATTTTTGCTGCATTAATTTGTGGATTAGAAATTAAAGATAGTGTGTAAAAATAGATGACGGGAATTTAATATAGCCATTGCTGAAGATCCATTGGATGCTGAAAGTGATGAAGAACTCACTAATAGAGAATACGTATTTTAAAAGAAGCCCCACACTCAAGACAACGAAGGATCTAGTGTAGGTAAAACTTGACATGGATGGCTGCCCAGATAGTTTGGGAGTCTGTGGATCTCAGGAATTTACCCTTACGAGGGTCATGAGACAACTTGATGGAGCACTATGGGAGTAGCTCAATATGGATGGTTGTCCAACAAGAAGGGCCGAAGAATAGAATCATCCGGTAGCTATAGCTATGTATGGTGGGCATCTATCTATGTATATATAGGATAGGGGGTCAGGAGATTATATAGTTTGAGAGTATGGGGAGGTGGAATTGAGAACTGGGAATTCAACTTGAGAACTACACCTTTACAAGGGTCAAGGAGGTAACTTGATGGAGTTCTACTTGGTCAAAGCATTGTTTTTTTAAAGGGAAAAACTTATGAAGAATGTGTGGTCTTTTTTGGTTATGTTACTTATTTTTTTGTCAATATGTTCTATAGTGTAAGCCTTAAGAGGGGGTATTAGAATATAAGGCTTATAATTAGTGTTTAGTTAATATTAGTTAAGTGTTAACTAATAAACAATTGTAACCACTTCAACCATTTTGTAACCATCTCTCACATAATAAAATGATAGACACACAATGAATAACATGTGCATTCTGGTTTCTCTTCTTTCGTTCTTTATACATTATAATCTTTCTTTATTCTTTCTCTCTCCACATATTCTATCAATGGTATTAGAGCCGTTTGAGTGTGATGTGACTCTACTCTTTGAGTGCCAAATATTTCTAAGTGTCTTAACCTCTGTTTCTTATTTTTGTAAGGCTCCCAAAGTGCCTCTTTCATGACTGTAACAGATTGTGCAAACTCCAAACATTAATAAAAAGCCAATTTTGGCTCATATTTGCTCTTTGACATTTTGTTCTTGTATCTTTCCCTTTGCTACTAAGTGAATATAGTGTGTGTGGGTTATGCTTGTAGGATTTTTGATTCACTATTTTGTAGAAGGGCTGAGGGAGAGTGATCCCAAATTCCTTTGGTGCATCACCATCTTTTATTCTAGTTTTATCCCTATCCCTTTTCTCCTCACAAAGTGTTACCTTAGGATTAGTATAGTGGTAAGCATTAAAGTAGTTAGCATAAGAGCCATCTTTCTCTGGAGGTCTGCCATAAAGGAGCCAAGGTCCCACATCTTAGGAGGCATTCCCAAGTGTTGTTACTGAGGCACCAATCCCCCATTTTGTGTCTCTCAAGCGTACATTTCTAGTGGACAAAATTAGCATTATGACGGGCATTAGGGTTTAAGGACATTCTCTTATTCCATTCCTACTTGAGTATCTTCTACATCTCTTACCTTTCACGATGTGCTCTCTTGATCATTGCTACCTCCTCTCTCGATTTTTCCTAATTACCTTAAGAATTTTGAGTGTTCCATCCTAATAACTTCTTATTTTCAGGATTGTTAATTTGGTTGATATCTTTTCTGGCTAACACCTTGCATCCTTTATACTTATAGGCCGATTAGTCTAACGACCCATTTATAACCTACTTATGACCTACCTACTTCTTATGACATGGAAAGATACGAATACGACACGTATCGATACAAATACAACATGGAAACGGCCTCAAGTACACCCAAGAAAAATTCTTGACAGTATGTAGACATATCTCGGTCCGTAATATCTAGACCGCTCGTGTTATATCCTGGTTGTATTTGGGGCGAAAAACAAATTTTAAAAAAATCCATTTTTTTTTCAACATTAAAACATAAAATGACCCAAAAAAAAAGTTTGAAAAATTCAATGAAACCCTAAAAATCAGTAGGCTCTGAATCTTCACGTGATCATCCTATCCATCTTGGGAACAAATCGACCTAGAGAGAACAAGCACAATTGACTCACATACTCTTTTATCCGATCACTTGCAGCAAATATTCAATTCTGGACAAGGAACAATTGTGAGAGTAAATCTAAATCCCATCACAAATCTGATTTTCAATCTTGTGTTGCTATAAAACTAGGAAATAAGATAAGTAGCTCTTGATGTAAATGCAAACATAGACTCAAACATTCTCACTTATCATGCAATTTAACATATTACATACCTATTTTATTACACACATACTTTTGGCGATATAAATGAGTTAGATGTAGGACATACAAGCTATACATTATCATGGATACCCATATGCTTTGTAGTTTTATTAGCCAACGTTGGGGGCATGCCTACATGGGGGCATCTTGCATTACTTTCAAGTTATATCTCCTCATGCTAGTCCATTGATGATATAGACCTATTTAGACTACTTATGCATGTTTTGCCCTTCTTTATACATTTTATGTGCTTCGTTATGGATGTACCATGTTTTACTTGATGTTGACATTGTTTAACAATATGTGCTTACATTGCTTGATTGTAATGTCCCTTTTTGGGGGACTTCCGGAAATGACCCAAAGCTGGTTGTGAAGGACTGAAATCAGAACTAGGGCAGACTGTAGATGACTGAAAATTCACTTTGAAACCCTCAACACGCTGCCAGCACTTTGCTCCTAGGGTGGCGACCTCTTAGGAGAAGTCAAACACACTTTTCTAGGCACAAATCTCACTCAAACCTTTAGGAATATGCTCAGAATTTATGAGAAATAACCAGCAATTATTAGATGCAAGAAAACTAATTTTAGAAACCCACAAGTGCTATTTTTAATTTATCATGCAACCCATCCACTGCAGATTTAAATAATAATTTCCATAACTGAAATATCACTCAAATACACTCAAACAATTGATAGAAATGGAAGATTTCACCTTTAGAAATTATAGAGAATCCAATCATGCAAATTGTTCACATAAAAACCAGCCACTTCACCCAAAACACTCTCCCAAGCAAGTCGCTTAGGGCATAAATCAGTTGTAACCAGCAATGATATTGTGGGGTTTCGTCGACACCAACTTCTCCACAAGGGGTTTTGTCCTTGGGAGGGTCTCAATAAAGGGTTTTCGTCCTTGAGAGAGATGGAAAAGGTGCTTAACAAGCAATCCTTCACCACGATATGAAAATTCACCAAAAGCATGATTCATTAATGGCCAAACGACCTCCTTTTATAACCACAAGGAGTGCTTTACAATACAAAAATGATGGCCGACCCCTTAAGATAAAGTGCTTTTAAATATCTAATTAGTATTTGGAGCCTACATGCTCAAAATACTTTTATTTCCTAACTACTTAAGTTCTTCTATTGGAGCACTAGGCTTCCCAATAGGATACATGATAATAATAAAAATAACTACCTAAACAACAATAAAAATGTAATCCAAATCTTCCCCTTGCTTTCTTCCTTAGACCCACGGGGAGAAGAATGGGTTAAGGTCTTCAAAAATCAGCCTTCAAAAAGGGACATGACATTGATCCAGGATTACTAATTATTCCATGCTTACTACCCATTACTGATTCTGTCATGTTTGTTGATCACTTACTATTAAATTACATGTTTTTGTGTACCCCATGCTTCCTAATGATTGTATGCTTATCACGTGCTTGTTACTAATATTAGATACATCATTGAGTCTTCATGTTTGTCAAGTCATGTTTATTGTGTACCCCATGCTTCCTAATGATTGTATGTCGTCTTTTCAAGTGTTGTCATGTTGGGCCTGTGCCTGTGCCCGTGTCAGAGGATCCTCTTATCATGTCAAGTCATGTGTGCTTACATGCTTCTTGATGATGATATCAATTACAATGCTTGCATGTGCTTGTTGATGTGATCTATATCATGCATATCTCCTTGCGATGCTTATGTTACTATGATTATACTAATTTTCCATGGTCTTTATCTTGCATTTCCAAATATATGATGCTATGTGACTTTCAGTTATACTTTGTTGATTACTTGTCTCAATTTCTAACTATGCTCACTTATGATTATGCCTTGAATGACAAGTTTCAGACTTGTTTTTTAACAAACATTTTTATTATTATTAAAAATCCAACCATGTCTTGTAACATGTTTTAAATGGTTTATCTTTATATATTTAACACATGATCCATTTAACTCTTTCTTTTGAGATGAGTCACTTGCAGGCACTTTTTTTTCTCTCCCTCGTCTCAAAAGGGGGCATACAGTGGATTACTTCAAAAGTTCATACAAATTTCTGACAGAGTACTCACATACGATCAAACTCAGTGACATCCTACATGACTTATAATACCAACCTCTTTACCAATTTTACCAATTATTACCATGATTCTCATCTATATTTACCAAGAGGCGCTAATCTTACCAAATTTTTACCAATTTTACCAAGATTTTTCACCCAACTTTTCCAAGAATTAACAATGTTACTAAGTTTGCAAAGTTGGTCTGCAACGAGATACCCAGCCATGGGTATCCCCAGCGCAGTTATCTGGACACAGTAGCCTTTGTTCCTCTCCATAGTTATTTAGCCACAACAGCCCGTTTTGCCACAACACACAGGTTAAAATCTCCGAGATATTGAGGTCTCCATACCAAGGAGCAGTTTGTATGACCTCCTCTTTGATAAAGGTTACCCCTCCCCAAAGAGTTTGTGTGACCTCTTCCTAATAAAGGTCACCTATCCATATTAGGCGCAATTTAATAGATTTCATTGTTGACAACAGGGGTACCTCACCACTCTCCAAGAAGTTACCATTATGGAAACACAATCCGATAGACCATGTGTAGTTGTTCTTGTGCTCAATTCTTTCAATTTGCAAAATTCAACTCTTTTAAAATTCAAGTATAAAACGTATACATCTTTATTAACATTAATCTACTTCCACTTTCCATGTGTTGCAGGCTTACACATTGAATTAGTGTAACTTCCAATTACATTCATACTACGATTGAAATTTTTGGTTTGCATTTTTCGATTATTCTCTCAATCCAACATTTGGCAATACTAGATTAAAAGAGGGACAATCTATAGTACCCCAAATTTGGTCTGTGACACTTGACAGAAACACTTTTTGCACCCTTTCTGACATTTGGTCCACTACTACATATTTGGCCTTACACATATTTGCTCATTCAGAACACCATCTACCGCACTAGGTTTGTCTCCATTCTTCGAATAGGCAATATCAGAACTACTTACAATCTATACAGGAGTCTGTTTACAACCCTCACAGACATCTCTCCACTTTCAGTTTTGAGTTTTATGACCTTAGGACATGTTCATGGCCCTTGGACAGGTTTGGCAAATGAATCCATCGACTTACAACAAATCCATCGCACTCCTTTCCAACGGTCATCTTTTCAAATGCGTAACTTGTCTTAATCAACCCAGGCATGATTTTAAGGTCAGTTGTGTGGGAAAAAGAACAAAGGCCTTTGATAAATACATATGCACCCTAAGCCATTTCATCATCAAGACTTCACTCCTTTAAGATCACTATTTATAAAGAAAATATCCTTCTTGAATCTTCCAGGAGCAGCTCTAGATTAGCCGAGGCTAGAATTTGAAGCATGCAAGGTCTCAAAGTATATGTTGCCAGGTGTCAAAGCTAGACAAATGTATTCATTCTGAGTCACATATTCTATTTGCTAGTTGCATCTCTTCATAGGATGGTGGGAGGACTGAAGCACTTATCTTCTGAGTAGTCGTACATAGGCAATGCTCAACCATCATTGCGGTGTGTTGAGGTCAATCCAACACAGAGTTCACCCTTTTTTCAGGTCAAGCATGCAAAGATCAGATTTGGGCACAAGAAGAAGGCATTCCAGATTCTATCACACTCATTTAGCATTCCATATTTACAAAGCAAACTGTCACACAAAGGTGAACCTGTACCGGAAACCAAACATCATCAAATAAGCCCAGGACGGAATCATAGCCCCTAGATAGGTTTGGCCTAGAAACAGTCCAAGGCAGACAAATTCAGCTTCAAAAGCGTTTGCCACCCATAAAACCGTCCACAACTCATTTCCAGACTTCCAAATTATTTGTGCCTCTTGACATCTTCATTTCTAGGTTCTGTCCAGCATCTGAGCACAATTTTTCACTCTGGTTTGTTTTGTTTCTATGCCTTAATCACAACTTTATTATTTCTAGAATGAGCAAATTGTTCTAAATTGTCAAATTCACATCTGATTAGAGCTGCCACTTATTAATTTCTGAATTATTGCTTTCCTTTTAATTATTATATGTTTAGGAGCAATTTAGTTAAAGCATAGTATGAGAGAGTATTGAGACAATACAGGCTAGCACAAGACATGCCTCCCAGCCATTATTATATCAATATGGTGCAGGTCACGGAAATGGCTCAGAGGGACAATGAGCAAGACCTACCTAAGATTGCACGTGTAGATCATATATGGTACAAGGAGTATGAGAGACATCACAACCCTTGGGTCAATAACACAGGAGCTGCAGCGGGTTGGCAAGCATGGCGGGTCAGGTCCATCTCGCACTACTATTTCCACCACAAGAGGAGAGAGAGACGAGCCTGAGGAGCACTTTGATGAGGAACCCTATGCAGAGGGAACAATGGAGGAGCCCCTAAGGGTTCCTCCAATCTACACAAGAGAGGACCTAAGCTAACAGCCATAGGTTCTAGGCAATTAGATCAAACAATCAGACTTTATTACCATTAATTAATGTTTGGGAACCCATTAATCTCTACTTAATGTGAAACAGTGACAGTTGAAATATGGACCACCACCATTGATGTTACTATTAGGATATTGACTCGAGACATATTAGAAAATATTTCAAGATCACTTGGCGCAAGATGACTTCAAAGAAAGAAGACATGCTTATCTATTTGATCAAGTCTGCAAGGTAGGGCAGTGTATTTACAAACCATTGTAGGTTGGCGCATGTGAACACAAAGTTTGTCCAAGCACATGTAGAAAACAAATGGGCACAAGCACAAATCTTAGTCCGAGGCACACTAGTATCTCATGGGGAGAAGAGTGAGAAAAGAGATGGGGTGACCATGCCTCCAACTATTGACCTAGTCACATAGACCAGTTTTGCCCAATATGTGCAGCTACAATGATAGCAGCATGGTTTAATCGAGAATGCAACATTATGGTATTGAGACACCATAAGGTCAAGATTGAGGATCAAGACACATAGTCGAATAACTATGTCCAAAACATCCCTGACCCCACAGGCTAGCAAAGATGGGCGAGAGGATCCTTCCCCAAGGCCTAAAACATGATTTGTATGGGCCACGTGCGCCTACGTATTTTAGTAACTTATGGCTGGCTGAAACATGTAATCTTTTGATTTATGTATGTCTCTACATGCATTTATGCAAACTGATGTGTAAAATGTCTGTGCTCTACTACATTCACAAAGTATACAATCTTTTTTCAATCATAATAAAATGATGGCATTGCAGGATAACATAGCAATAAGCCATCAAATGAATAAATAGCACGCATAATGAATACTTATAGCAATCAATGGCCAAATAATTATATCTATAATAAACAATGTTCCACGCGGACACATCCCCCCCAAAAGTGGCATTTCCGAGGACAGAACGCCCTGAGGATTTATGGACATCTCGGAAATGTCCCTTGTCGTCCCACCACAACCACCGGCAGACAAAGGACGTCCACAAAAAAATAAAATTTACATCGAACGGGGACAGTTAGGAGACTTGGGACGCGTCTCGAGAGACTTGTTGAAGTCCCTCAACCATCTCAAAGACTAGTGAATCGTCCCCGCTACAAAAAACAATTTTTTTAATTAAAACACTTTTTTAGATGTTTTTCCCCAACGCTAACCCTAATAGTTTATGGGGCCCCACTAACGCTTTAAGCACTCAATAAAACTATAAATGAACCTCATACCCTCATTCCAAATCACAAAACATTGAGCAAGGCTGCAAATGCAAGAGTGAGAGCAAGCACTGATAATGAGAGTAAGCAAGGTTGCATGAGTAAGAGGTTGAGAGCATTAGCAAAAGGGAGAGCAACAACAAAAGTTTGAAGAGAAAGTCCAAGTCTTCATTGATCAAACATTCTTAGTTTCAACACATTCATCAAGCATTACTTCAAGTTTGGCGCTGAATTTGGGGATGATTGGAGGCATTGGGCCATTGGCCAATTGTATTTAAAATTTGAATGTAATCATCATTTGGAATATAAATTATGATATAAAATTAATATATTAATATTTTTATTTTCATTGTTCAATGCAATGTGTTTAGTATTTCAAAATTTTATTTTTTATTTCTTATACATTTATTTCTAACTAATTTTTTAGGTACTAAATATATTTGCATCGTCCTCCCATCACACTCCCCAAACCTAGGTCATAGGTCCCCTCGTCCCAAGACTCCATGGAACATATAATAAACCACATGTAAAGACTTGAAATCAAAGGCAACAATTAAATCAAATGAATAAAGAGTGTTTTTTTGCAAACACAAGGAATTGGTTAGCAAAGCTATTCAACAAACACTAATTGAACCATAATCGTCATAAGATATATATAGTGAAGCAAAAAGATAATCAAAAGTAAGTACATGATGTTTAGGAACCCGTGCATCTAGAGATAGTAAATCGTCATCTTAGTAATCATTCTAGATACAATGATTCTTTTTAGGCTCATATGATTGTCTAGAAATCATAGGATGTAATGATTGCACCCTTGGGTGTAGATCTATGCACTTCTACCTTGTTTGTCTTGCCTTACGCATAAATCTTGGTTTTTTTGTGGTGTTTCTTTACATACAATTTCTTCCTAAATTTGTTCTAGTGGAAAACTAATGTCTCTCTTAATTGTAATAATTTGACCTTAATGTCTGAATTTTAAACAATGATGTATAGTAGAAAGAATTGCTTTCATTGATGTATCGATGGGCCACCAAGTAAAATATTATATGATGCATTAACGAGTACCACATGAAATAATCTTTGAATTGGCTTTGGATCAACTGTAATAGGAAAGATAAAATGACCTCGGGGCACTCTACCCATACCATCATATCTGTAGTAACCATGTAAGTGTATGCTAAATCATCAAGACTAAGTCCAAGACCATAAATGAATTGTTCAGTTTATATATTCAAGCTTGGGCCATTATAACCATCATGCCATCTTTTTCATGACCATTTAGAAATTCTCTTATGAATAAAGGTACATCATTTGAAGCGCCAAGTGGGATATCATTCCTCATCTAATCTGAAGAGATGTTTTCTTTTTCTATATTGAATAAAAAATCCAATAAAATCATCGAGTGGGTATATTCCATAGTACCTTGACACATCATTGTAATTCGGTTTAAATACCATTCATGACATTTTCTTTGTCATTTGATTTATTGTTGTGACTTTGTGAATCCACAAATGCATTCAAATTACTGCTTGTTCCATCCGATTGGATAGGATTCTGCCAACAAAGCCTTGTATCTTATGTTTCAAAGTAATGCACCTATTTGTAGAATGCTATGGAATTCTATGATAAACACAAAATGCGTTTTCATCAAAATATTTAGGCAACATTCTTCAATGGTCAAATTCCCTTAATGGATGTAAAGTAACCATATTACATTCAAGATTTCTCCTCTAGACATTTTGTGGACTTTTGTTAAGTCTAGTGAATTGCCCACACTCCTTTTGTTGAGGTAACATAAACTTTTTGAATAGTTGTTCTCTAGCATTGACTATATTCTTAGCATCACATTTAAGTTAGAACTCATTGACATGCTTTAAGTCTTAAAGCTCGTCTTGTTTGGAAAATTTGAGCCATAAAAGTTGAAAAATTGGGCTCATACTTGAGCATACATGCATCGAGGAGTTTGACTTCAAAGTTTGTAACATCATGACAAAGTTTATCAAAAGAACGATAAGTGTTGGAGACCACTTTGTCTTTAATGATTGGAAGCAAACTATTGACAAAAATACTTTGGATTCCACTATTTGGTAGTTGATAATTCATCTTGGTAACCAATAGCCTTAAAGCGAAGCACATACTCAAATAATTTTATTTAATCTTTTTAAATTTGTACAAATTTCACAAATGTGACTTTCATACCAATGTTGTTTAAAAATAAACTAGGTCGTCATTCATGAAGGTTGTAAAATGATCAATAGATCCTATGTTGTTTAAAAATTAGCTAAGAAGTCATCCACTTAGGTTGTAAAATGGTGAATATATCCACATGTGTCATGTCCCTTTTTGGAGACTAGCGGATTTGAAGACCTTAACCCATTTTTCCTCCCCATGGGTTTAAGGAAGCAAGGGAAGACTTGGATGACATTTTCTAAGTAGATATTTTCATTATTATCATGTATTCCTATTGGGAAGCCAAGCGCTCCAATAGAAGAACTTATTTAATTAGAATATAAAGTATTTTGAGCATGTAGGCTCTAAATACAAATTAGATAATTAAAAGGTACTTATTATAAGGTCGGCCATAAGTTGTGATGTAGCACCCCTTATGTTATAAAAAGAGGATGCTTGGCCATTATGTCATATGTTGAATCTTATTATTTCTTTTGGGTAAAGGTTGTACCTTTCCTCTCTCTCATCAAGGACAAAAACCCTTGTTTGAGACTACTTCAAGGATGAAAACCCTTGATAGTGGAATTTGTCTTGGGAACAAAAAAACCCTCAATCAAGGATATTTGGAATTATTGAAGATCTCAAGGAATTTGGAGCCGATATCTTTCTATCCACCATAGACAACTTATATCATGAGCATGTTGGATATGTTTTGATGGATGTATGGTATGGGTGGATTCTTGCTGTTTGGATGGACTTACACTAATTATTAAAGGTGAAAAAGCATCTCATTTCCTTGCATGCTTTTTGGTGAGCCATTTATGGAAAGGGTCCTAGGAAGATGTAGTAGCAAAAACTTGCATGTGCCATAACTTTCATTATGTCCAGAGGTGGTTTTCTCTAAAAGTGATATTGCTCATGCATAGGTCAGATTTGGCAATGTTTGAGAGGAATGTTGAGTTGATATTTGCATTCTTCATTTGCTTATTTATATTTTAGAATCCCCAAAATCCCAAATTTCATGAATTTTGGAGCTTCCCCCATTATGGTAAAGTTATGAATTTTAAAGTAATTGTAGGTCAGATTTATGAGTTGATATTTGCATTCTTCATGGTTTTGAACCCCAAAATTACAAAAATTCATATCTTGGAGCTTCTAGGTAAAGTTATGAATTCTATAGGGTTACTGAGAAATTCATATCTTCAATTCTAGGGCCAAAAAATAATTTTCCTTCATATTTTGATTGCTGGTAATTAATCAGAATTTTTGAGATTGATTGGGCATATTTTCAGCGAGTTTAGGGCATCCAAAAGTGATTGGGAGTTCCCAAAACAGGTCGCTGTCGTTGGAAGGGAAAAATTGCAGGTTGCCGTGTGCATTTTCAGTCATATCCAGCCCTCGATAGTCTGGTTACAGCCATCTAAAAATTAATATCTGTCATTTCTCATTCAGCCCTAGCTATTTCGAAAGTCCCCCAAAAAGGGACATTACAACGTGGTAAAGGATAGAACCAATCAAGTGCATAATCCTTCAAATTTTTTAGAAATAGCTTAGCTAATAATTTGTCATCATGAGCAAAATTTAAACAAGAGGCATAAAATGCTATTATGTGATGAGAAGGATCTCCCTTTTCATTTAACAACTCAAATTTTGGAGTTATGAAACCCATTGGAAAGGGATATGCAAGCACTTCATAAGTTAAGGGGTTTGAGAGGATAACATTGTATGTCACCCCACCATTAGGCAATTGAGAACCATGAGAAAGAGTTTTGATTTGATTTTGCAAATCGCATAATGTTTGCATCACAATAGGCATTTCAAGATTTGCAATAGAAGTAGCATAACTTGGAAGAGAAGCAGGTTGTGAAATAGAAGGTTGTGAAGCATATTGTTGGCCATTGGAACAAAAATATGTTGTTGAGAAGTAGGAGGAACATTGGACATGAAAGAACTTTGGAGAACATAAGACGGGATAGAGGCATGTTGAGAAGTTGGAAGAACTTGGGAAGCAACAACAATTTGAGAAATCAAAAGAATTTGAGAAGCAAGAAGAACATATTGAGAAATATTAGGAAATTGGGAAGAACCAACATTTTGAGAAAAAGGAAGAATTTGAGAAACCATATTTGGAATAATAGCAACATTGAAAGCAAGTGATACTTGAGAATCAATTGAAATGGAAAAAAATTGAGACATGACTAGGAGAAGGTAAATTTTGACATGCCACATTTTTCAATATATTAATGTACGTCGAGGTTTATTGTAACATATTTTCTAAAATGGAAGCATTTTGAGACAAGACTATGAGAAGGTAGATATTGACATGCCACGTTATTCAATATATTTATGTACATCAAGGTTTTTTCAGTAAGATATTTTATAAATTCTGCAAGATTTCAAATCCTATCTCATTCTTCTAGGTAAGCATCATGTTCATAGTCTTCTTCCCACTCATGCACATTGCCTATTTGAGATCCATTACAACATTATCATTCAAGGAAGGATATTTTGATAACATATTTTGTAATAGATAGATTTCTAGAATTTTTCAACTTTTTGAACAACATTAGATATATTTCTAGATTTTTATTCTTTTTCAACATTTATCTCCAATTGAACTCAATATAATGAATAAATTTTCAAATGGGATTAGGGTTCTTAGTTCTAAGAACTTATGATGACCTCTAATTGAAATCAACCATGTAACATACACATAAGTAGCCTAGGATTTCAAAAACAAATTAAACAAATTAGCCTAGGGCTTACAATTAAGCACAAATAACCTAGGGCAAATTAGGTGCAATAGAATTAACCCTAGCAAATGTAAAATGAATTCAAATTTGACACTATGTGAAACAAGATCTAACCCTAGGCATAGATTGGATTTTTTAAAACCATTAAGGAACATACCAAATAGTTAACCCTAAGAAAACCATATCTATCACAAGATTTAGCAAGATCTAATCCTAGAAGAGGTGTACATCAACACAAGATCACCAAAACGTATTACAGATAAATGGATTACAATTATATTTTACACAAATATCCGTTGCATTTAATTAAGCGAAACTTGAAGGGGTGAATGTCCACACAAGATCACCAAATCGTATTATGTATAAATAGATCACGGTTGAATTGGGACACAAATACCCATTGCATTCAACTAAGTTAACTAAACATGTGCAAAAATAGTAATCAATTCTAATTAATTGATTGCAAAGCCAAAAAAAGGAGGTGACATGCAAGGTTTAGGCTTATATAATTTTATTTCATAATTTGGTAATAGTCGTCGAGAATGTACTAGAGGAAATGTGCACCCACAAATGACACGGAGCTGACCCATAAATTTTACGACGAACAAAGAAGTTTTCCAAGATCATTTGTACTCCCCGACATTGAACGTGTATAGAGCATTTGAAGGATCTAGACAAAATGCAAGACAAGTCCAAACTTTTTTATAACTGTATTTGCCTAGTCCTAGTTTCCAAAATCTCCCCCAATTCCCGCACTTTCACTCTAATCACTACAAACCAAAAATTCTTATTCTTTCCGTACTTGGGCACATGTTACGTGGGGATGCATCCCCTAGATTTTGGTGGCGTCTTGAATGTTTTGGGGACATGGGGACTTGAGAGGGACGTTCCAATTTTTTTAAAATCTTTCAAAAGTATTTGATATTTTTACTTTTATAATGTTATTTTTACCAAGAACATCAAATTATAATCTTGAAAGTACCTAAAATACATTAAATACAATTTAAATCCCTAAATGTCATTGAAAAAAGTTAAAATATTGAAATAGTAATTTTTATGTATAATTTTAAAATTGTCCCCTTAGTCCCCAAAATTTGGGAAAAATTTTGCCATCCAAGAAACCACGTCCGTCCGTACCCCCATCCCTACGTACCCCGTCCCTTCGTCCCGTGACTTAGGTAACTTGCTTGGGCAACAATATCTGAAAACTCAAGGAAAAACATGTTTTTGGGCCTACGGTAAACCATAGAGTAGCAAAACTATCTTCATATTTGTCGAACCTCTTGACAACAACATCGAAAGCAACAAACCTCAATGAGTGGAGTAGCTCTAATAGCAAGAAAACATGAGTGGAGTAGCTCTACTAATAGAAGAAAACATGAGTGGAGTAGCTCTAAAGCAAGAAAACATGTGTTGTGGTGTGTGTCTAACATGAACTTGTGTGTGCTTCAATGAATTCTGTAATGATTACATGATTTTCTAGAATACTTGTAAATGCTCAATAGATTCCTATGAATAATAAATGATTTTTTTGGATCTCCTTCTATCTAAATGAACTAGAATGCTTGTGTATTTATAGATGATTGAATTCAAATTAAAAGCCTTATTGGCGCACTAACAAAGTAATGACTAAAAAGCGAAAAAGTCAACACAACAAAGACGTGTGCACCCTAATTGAAGGGGGCCACTAAAAATTCCTAAGAGCATCACTTTTTGCTCCAAACAAGGCTACCCAAAACAATGGGAAACATAGAGAGGAGGAGAAAGGGAAGAAGAAGAAGAGATGATGACAACCCATAAACACCAATAATGTGTAATTTGGGCCAATAATAAATAAGTACACGAGCACCACATAATCATGCAATTTAACATCTAATAAATCCATAGGGGTCATTGTTAGGTGTCTATAGAAATGCAAAGCAAGTAAGAATAGAATGTATGCCTTCTATGCATATAACTTAAGGATGTATGATGAAAAAGAATAATTCAATCATTTGACTATGACTAGCTATATTGTCTTAATGAATCTCTATAAGAACTCGAATGAGTTGTGTGAATATGAGGATATCAATGAAATGATAGTAGATGATGGAAAGTTGTGAGCATGGTAGAAATGCAGTCTTGCTTATCATTGTTCATGAGAACGCCATATACGTTTTACCTCTCACATGATAAATTATTTGAATTTTTAATTCGCAAAACATCTTCTACAATAGCCATTGAACACTATTGTTGAGGCTCATAGACAAAAGAAAAAATATATTTATGTCTCCCTTATAGTCATCCTTACTCATAATTAGATTAAAATGGATGAGTTTTGTGATCCTAGTATGCAATCCTTCCACTTGTATGTTTATTGAATGAATTGTGTGCATTTATAATGCATGTTGCATTGTTGGCATGAAAGCATGCATCAAAGATGAAATGAAGAAGCATGCAAAAAGATAGGTAACATTTTAGTATTAATTGCTCTGGGAGAAAACCACTTTGCCCAATAACTATGTAAACTAGTACATATTCCACATAGACCGCAACAAACATTTTTCCTTCATAGTATGCATTTATGACAGTTTTCATCTTCTCAATCATTGATTCCATGCCATCATATATCTCTCTCAAACATGGTTGATCCATGTTAGTAAAGTGGATCATACTCATAATGGGCTTGGTAAAACTCTAGAAAGTACTCTACATGATCTAACCAATCATCATCTAAGATCAACGCCTTCACTTTTTGGGCTCGTTCAGTTTTTGACTACCTCCATACAACCCATAGGCTGGAAGTGACCATCTTGCTAAGTGCCTCTCGCACCTTCACAAGTCATCTCAAAATCATTGTGTTTGATTCAAATCAAATCTCAACAGCCTAGTAAGAATTGAAAAACAAAAATTAAAAAACTTTTGAGTGCTATATTTTTAAAACTTACATTATAAATAAAAGAAAGATAGCTTCCCTTACCTTTGGCAGCTCCAAATGCGAGAAGGATCTAAAGATGCCTTACGACTAGTGATGATTAGTCACAGACATTTGGATCTCTTCACCCTCAACATACACTTAGTTAATCCACTTAATATTAAGTGATTTTTTTAGTATTATTAATTTGAGTGAATAGACAACACAAGGTGTCCAAAAAAAGTTCCCATAGCTTTGCTTCCATGAACATCCCAATGGCTTTCAATTCTTAGTGTGTTTCTTATGACTTAGACAACATTTTGAGGCCCTGCCATCTCAATGGCTTTGATGAGGATGTTGGGTCACAAACATTTGGATCTCTTCACCCTTGGCATACACTTGCTTAATCCACTCAATTTTATTGGCCAATTTTTTCAGTATTAAGTTGAGTGAATGGACAACACAAGGTGTCAAAAAATGTGCCCATACCTCGCCTCCACTAACATCCCTAGGGCTTTGCACTTTTTAGTGTTGTTCATTATGACTTGGACAACATTTTGAGGCCCCACCATCTCAATAGCTTCAATGAGGATGTTGCCAATGAATTGGGTATCCTTCACATGCCCCTCACAATCAACTGCTCTCAATAACCTTTTTCCCTTCACGACATACTACAACTATATTAATCAAATGTCGGTTTCTTGCATCTTTCCATCCATCAAAAATAATGGACACTCTCATTGTGGCCCGTGATTCTCTAATTGGCAAAACAATGAGTTTTCCACTTTTTTTCCTTTTCCAATAGGGTGGTGCAGAGCTTCTCATAACCTAGCCCTTTGCACCCTTTGGAGCCTTGTTGACCACTTTCGCCAATTTTTGTCAATATGGTGACTTGAAAACATTGAATGAAAAACCATTTGCATACACGCATTGCATAATGTGCTCATTCGTGCACTCATTTTGAAAGGAACTTTCCAATGGTCATTTTGTCCTCTTTGGTGAAGGAGGTGAATCCTCATTTTGCATGGAGGGTGTCGTCCCAAATGGATATATCGAAACCACAATTGGAGAGCCAATACAAGATGGGGCAACAAGTGGCCTCATAGATTGAGATGAAGTTCCTTTTTTCAGACAATGAATGACCCGTTTTCATGGCATAAGCTGCTTTCACATCTTTTTGTTCCTTGATGTACTCCAAAACTTTTGCTATCGGGGCCCTTATATTGTTCTTCTCTTTGCAAGTTCTAATGCAATGACCTGGTATTGCACACAAGTCGGATTTCAACCAACTATAGGAGCCTTTGAATTCACCATGGCAATCATGGCATCGCCAGACAAAACACCCACTACTTGAAAGATGCTTTAGCATTGTGGCATGCCTCCATAACGGTGAATTCCGATCAAATTTGAACTAGGATTGGTCAAAGAAGGTGAAACTTGTTGCCATTGCAGTAGTATTCTCTTTAGTTGCACCTACAAATTTAAAAAAAACCATAACGAAAGAAAACATAGCCTATGTATGTGTCCATTGTTAATTTAAATAATTTAATAAATGAAAACAGTTTAAAATTTTAAATTGAAAACAATAAAACATCAAATCCAGCATGAAGTGTGTGAAAAGTGAAAACAAATATGAAAACAAAAAAATAAAATAAAAATTCAAAGTTAAAACCTTACCTTCAAAGAATTATCCAAGAATGCTTCCCCTTTCAAGCTCCTTAATCACCTTGGCAGCGAATGGGCACTCATACTAGCATAGGAAAATGATAGCAATGCTTCTTGATTAAGTTTCAAACCTAAATGAGAGCCTAGAGAGGTAAGTTTTTTTCCTTTTGTGTTTTACTTTTTGTTGGCTAGATTTTTTGCATAGCATCAAACCTAGCGAGTCATGAGATAAATCTCCCTCATTTAACCGGTGAGGCTCCGTGTCGATTTGTCGAAAAAATGTGTTATTATCTATCAGGGGTTTTACTTTAACCACTTAGTTCATGAACCATAACTAAGAAGTTCTACATAAAGTAAGCATTTGTTTAAGAAAGGAAAATTATAGACGAAAGAGGTAAAGGAAATACAGAGAAGAAATGGGGAAGATGTGCATCCCAATTAGTAGATAGCAGAGCTAATTGCATGCACATAGAAGAAACTTAATAGATTTGAACACACAGAATTATAAAGCAAAGGCAGCTCTAGATCCAGATCTAAAATAACACAAAGTTTACTTAAAAGATCTAAGATTTAAAAGCAAGAAACACAGTACGCCGTGACACAAAGTTCTCCGGAAACCTGCTTCTTTGTATTCCTCTGCTACAAGTTGCTCTCAGGGGTTCAGCACAAAGTCTAAAACACAAGATTGCTGCTTACAAATTCTGATTGATCATTAACCCGGAGGTTCTTCTCCTACTTATAGAATGTAGGAGGGAAAGTACAAATAGAAGACTCAAACTGAACTAAAGTATGAACAACAAGTAAAGATGACATTTGGCAATCATCCTCAACTAACTTCTTCTTAAGTGACACATGTATCACTTAACTAATAGAATGGTTCCACATGACTTCAAGTAATGGTTGCAAAACCAATAACTTAGAAGTTTTACAATTTCATCCGGGAACATAGAAAATAGAAGAAGAAAGAATAGAAGAAGTCATGCCAGCTGTAATGTTTACATCTTCTTCTTGTTCTGATATCTGATATACTTGTCGAACATATAATTCAGCATCCTTCCATCTGTTTTAGCCACTGCTTCCTTCTCTATCCTGAACTGCAGCAACCCTCCATTCAACACTTTCCGCATGCTTCCACCTCTTCCAAACTTGGCCCAAATCTCATGAATGTCCTGCCGGCGCCACCGATCACTTGATAGAGTTCATCGTGAAAGGCTTGGTAGCTTTATCAATTCTCTTTTGTACCATCAGAAGAGAACTTTCCAGGGAATCATGCACCTCATTAGAAACAATCCGCACGTATGAAGTAACACCTCCATCCACTCTTTCCTCAGTGAAAGAAATGATCTTGTCTGCAGTAAATCGATGTTCTACTCTCAAGCGCCTGCATCCTTTTCAGCAAAACTCTGCAGATCTCCAAACGGAAAGATACTGCAAACTCTAGTTGCTTCCCCTTCTCGACTGATCCATCCTAGTCAATTTGTTCTGCAACCAATACATCTCCCGGTGACTTGTTGATCTCGGCCAAAATACTCAGGTTACTCTCTGCAACTGTATTCATGCCTTCTATGCTTTCCATCAGTTGCTTTAGTTGATTTGTTGCATCATTCATAACCTTTAGGCGGGCTGGCACTTCCCAAGTTGCACGAAGCTTGACGAATAATCAGATCCTTCCATTCGTCAATAGCCTTTACTTGATTGCTTGCATCTTCCATTTCCTGCATAAGATGATCACTCACCTGTTCTGAAATGGGCTAAATGGAAGGTTTAGCAACCTTGGCTATGATCTCACATAATTGAGATATTTGCTTCTGCAACTCTTCTTTCTCCGCCTTTTCTCTGTCAAGCCTAAGGAACAAAGCATCCAGAACGTCTGCGTGTCCCGCTAATCCTTCGGTGGTAGCTTGCCGAGGAGTGGTATTTTGGTCACCGTCGCATCTTCTACGCCGTGAGCTCCTCTTCTATCTTTCCTTCCGCATGAAATTGATATCTCAGCAAACTTCTCTCCGAATCCTGATGATCAACCTAGAAGTTGCTTTAGCAACTTTAGGCCTTCTGTCTCTTTTGCTCAGATCCTGAAGTAGCTGCAAGTCATGCTCCTCTAAGTTCATCTCTACTCTTGCTTCCGGAACCAACTGCAAAGCTAACCATTCCGAGAAGTTACTTCTCGGGGAGTAAGAAGTCGCTGAGTGCACTACCATCTCCCGCTCTGCATCCTCTCCGTCAGAAAGTGCCACGGTGTCATGGCTGCCATCTTCTGAAACATCCAAGGACAAAGCTCTTTCGAACTCCATCATCTGCGCAGCCTTCAACATCTCTTCTCGGGCGGTGATGAACGAAGTGGTGCGGAGAGAAACGAAGCGTTCGCGGATTGATTAAGGCATGGAAGCATCTTGCGCTGCGGTGCGATAGTTGGTGATCTTCTGAGTCTTTGGAGAAGTCGGAGTCAAAGCTATGGTCGTAGAAGTGGTCTTCTCTTTCTCTTGAGATCTTCTGTGTACTTTCAACTTCTCGGACCTTTTGCTGCTTTCTCCTTCATGCTTTCATTTGAGGGAATCTCCTGCGCCGAAGTTGCCCGTGATTTGATTCATCAATACTTCATCAAGGCAGTATCCCTTCGTCAGCAGCCACTTGAAGTATTCACCAACACAGCTCCAGATCTTTCTTCAATTGAATGGCAGCCTCCAATGTTATCCTGCAGTATAGCTTTATCTCCTCCCATTTGATGGTAAGTGTCAAGTACCACGTTCCCATCATCTTTAAGATCCGCAGGTATCCGTGCTAGTCCAAAGTCGAACACTTGCTTGCTGATAGCTGCTGAAATCTTTCTTTCTAACCTCATACTCACTTCTGCACTTCATCCAAAAATCTTCTAACGAAGGCACATGTGCGTACTCCTGGGAGATTGTCTTCCTGGCTACTCCAAATGGATCGAAGTTAAGCCGTGCAGGGAAGAACTCTTGCTCATACTCGGATAACATTTGCGCTTCCATCCCTCGAGCTCTGTGAATGCTGATGCAACTGTAATATCCCACAGTGATTGGGAAGAAGCCCGTAGACTTGTGCCGTTTCGACTGAAGGTCGTGTAACTCCACAAGTTGCCTGCTCAGCTCCATGGCGATCAATCTATCACTCGGATACCTGGGCATCTTTATTGGTTCTCCAGAAAAGCCCGTAACCCTGAGGTATGTGAAATCTGCAAACTGGATGAATAAACTGCCAATCTTGGACACTGCTTCCCACGCTTCCTTGCTTACCCTGTGAGTCTTCAAGTCTTTGTCAGCACTGCGCAGATGAAATCGTAGAATAAGTCATCATTGATCACTTTTAAGTCCTCGCACGCAGTGCGAGTAAAGTGTGGGTAGCACTCGAAAATGGGGTGCTTGGAAAGAACACCACATCTATCCAAACTTGGAAAAGACACCTGTGAAGCTGCAAGATACACCAAGTATGAAGTCATCTTGAAGTGAAAGTACGCTTCACATTCGAAAGTTGCTCACCAATGTTGCTTGCTAATAATTTCGACTAATTGATTATAGAATCAACCTTGTTGATTTCAATGGTCTGATGAAAGCATACATCCATGTACGGAAAGTGTAGGCATTCGCTTCGCCATTCAACTGCGCATAGCAATTTGACGACATCATCTACCTCCGCACCAAATTGGACCGTGGAAGAGTTCTGGGAACTTTGAAGGGGATCTAGGCTTCTTCATGAACCGGTTGTTTATTATACTCACGCAATCAGCTCTATGTTTCTAACATCTCGTCAAGCATCCTGAATGCTAATAAAAGTCACCACCTTTCGCACTGGAATCTTCAGACAATAATTGATGAACTCCGCATCCAAACGAATTATCGTCTTTCCCGCAACATCACGCACTGATCTGGATGAAGGATGATAAGATCTAGCACACTCCATCACGAACTCTGGCAATTGGGCTGTACATGGGAAAGCTGCAGCTCGGATAATTCCGCTACTTTTGACCGCACGCATGAGTGAAGTCTTTCCCGCTCTGGATCTATCAATCAAATCAGAAAGAGGTTCTGGGCCTAGATCCGTGTCTCCTATGTCTGCAAGTTTGGAAGCAATGCATGAATCCATCGTGCTCTCTTTTTCATCTCCTTTCGCCATGGCTTTGTCTATCTTCGTCTGAATAATTCTTTTTCTTCTAACTTGGCCGGATTTCTTCAATACTGGTGCAGATCTGGACAATTCTTCAGATTCGGAGGATATTTGCAATGTATTGGACATTGATAAAAACTCATTTTCTTTTGTAAAGCACCTGTAATGAATTCCTGCAATTTATTCAGACAAAAATGGCCACCGGAGCATGAATAGTGAATTTAAATTATAAAAATCTGCACTTTTCAAGCCTGCTGCCCCAAAAATTGGTGTTTAATTTGCACATAAAGAGAGCATGAATCCTTTCAATCAACACCTGAGCTCCTGTAACACCTGTGAAAACAACTATGCAGACAAAGATCAACCTCCTCCAAAGCATGCGCCAAATCTGGAAGCTTTTAGCCTTGTTAGCACTTTGTCTGAACAAAATCCTTCCTCTAATGGGGGCGCACTTTTCCTCCTGGCTGCAATTCTTTACCTGTGAATTAAATTATTCACCCATATGGCTGCCCATGCTTATATAACCTTCACAATTCTATAATTAATAATTGCCCTAACAATTAAAGGCAATTAATTAATTAAAAATCATGTTTTTCTCTTTTAAAAATAGCATGTTTAAGGACAGCCATCCAATAAATTAAATTAATCCAATTTAATCCTTCACACAGCACTTCACTCAAGCTCCACAGTGTGCTTTGACCATAGCCACTGAAAATAGAAATTAATTTAATGTTTTAATGCCTTAAAAAACATTAAATAATACCCAAATGGGGCGCACTTTTTGAGAGGAAGAGGGCAGCCATTAAATAAATTAAATTTAATGCATTTAACTCCTTTCTTTTATTCCATCTTTGACTTGTTGACCTCCTCCAAGCTTGGGCGCACTTTTTGAGAAGAAAGATTAATAAAAATAATCAAATTTAATCCTTTTAATCTCTCACCAAAGGGGGCACACTTTTTTGCACATGTAATTCTATTTTTAAGAATTTTTTCATAATGGGATTCTTTACCCTGCCAGGCAGGCACCAAAATCCCGTGATCCACTTAAGTGATTTGACTTTGACAATGGGATTATTTACCTTGCAAGGCAGGCACTAAAATCCCATGATTTCACTTAAGTCACTTTCCTTTTATTATATCATGGGAATTTTTACCCTGCAAGGCAAGCAATAAATTCCCACCTGCCTGCAGCCTCTATTTTTCCCACTGCAACTTAAGTGACTTTTATAACACGGGAAAAAGTACCCTGCCAGGCAAGTATAAAATTCCCACCCTGCCTGCGGCTTATATTTTTCCCATCGCAGCTTAAATCCTTTGTTTTCCAAAAATGCGCCCATCCCCGCAGGGGCTTTTCTGTGCACGACTTCGCTTTTTCCCAGTGATCCAGACCTCCGATGGCGACTTCCTCCGGGCATAATGTGCGTGTATGTTTTCTAGCTGCTCCAGGCCAAAAATCGGGCTTACCCGGCGAAGGAATTGCTCCAGAGAAATTTCACAGAAAACAAAACGGGACACCACAAAAACACGAAAAATTGCCAAAAGTTACAAATAAAGCCCAAAACTTAAAATAAGTTAAAATCCTTCTGGTACATAGGAATAATAACATATTCGCTCATAATAGAGTTAAAACAGAGCGCAAATAGCCTCATACGGGGCTCAAAATAATTAAATACAAATTTTCCGTCAGACAAATCCCGACGACAGAATAAAACAATTTTGGGCATCTGGGTATTTGGCGAAAAAGGCTAAAATGGCCCTTTGGGATTATCTTGACGCAATACAAGAACTTTCAGGCAATAAAAACAACAAACGACCCATTATTTTAAAAGTACGAATTTTTTTGGATAGGGTAGTCACAGATTTCATGGTGAAATCTGAGTGACACCACTTTTGTTTTATGTTACCTCTTTGACTTTTAGGGTTCTCACTATGTTTTTATCTTTTTTTATTGCACTTTATGTTTATAATGTAGAAAAAATAAAAAATAAAATTAATGTTTTAGGCTCGGAAATGTGGCATAAACGGCTAAGGTACGGTGGGAGGTCCAGTATGGTCGGGTACATCGGGTACAACTGCATATTTCTGCCATACCCAATCTGGGTACCCTAGGGTGCGTGTATCAGTATCATAGAATTAGACTATGACAACTTACGCAGTGTTCATCCACATGTAATAGTAATTCCTATGAATTTCGCAAAAAATATGGCATTTTGCAATGAGTTCTAAGACAATGGGTTTGGATCGCAGTTTCAAAAAAGGCGTTCACCACCTTTTGTGGCAATATCTCGAGATGTTTTGTTTCGAGTGAAATTTTGCAATGACCATAGTAGGAAAACTCGCCAAAACCAAAAACTCGCCAGACCCCCAAAAAAAAAACTCGCCAAAAACTCGCCAATATTCGGCCAATACTCGGGAATACTCGGCAACTTAAAAAATACTCAAATTTCTTTAAAAAACATAAATTTTAAGCAACACATAGCTACAAAATGTATTAAATGAGCCCATAAAATGTTGGAGAAGTGTTTTCTATTAGATTTGAATACAAATACAATACAAAATCGCATCATCATGCGAATACGACAACCGGCTGATACTAGTCCCCACACTCGGCTGCGTCTCCACGCTCCTCCTAGAAGGCTGCGAATCTGGCTCGATCATGGAACTAGATGATGGTGCTGGTGGCTCCTCTGCTGCATGTTGGAGATCACCTCCAAAGATGTCATCCAGTCCAATATCTCCTCGGAGTCCTGCTAGTGCTTCTCCCTCCATAGCCTCCCTCTCAAAAGAAGCAATCTCGTCTGTTGTGAACGTAGGGTTTTCCTCTTCTTGCCCAGGCCACTCACGGTATGGATCTATCTCATCCAAATCAATGAGCTCCACTGATGTCGCCTCAACTTTTTTTGTGCGAAACCGGAGATTGTATTGCACAAAAACCAAGTCGTTGAGCCTTTTTTGAGTCAACTTGTTGCGCTTCTTCGTGTGATTAGTCCGAGCACGGGAGAATACTTGTCGAGTTTTGGCGAGTACTCGCCGAGTTTTGGAAAGCTACCCAATATTTTTAATTACTAATCTGTCTACAGGCAATCAAAGCTCATGATTCTTTCAGAAGATTGCAAGAAGTTGCTTGGTCCAAAAAGGTGCAAAAATGGATTTTATGAAAATAAGAAAAATATTGCCATCACTGCGTGGAGCTCGAGAAAATATGCACTTTTAGAGAAAACGACACCTGAAACGGAGCCACAGAATGAAAGTTATGGCACATGCAAGTTTTTGCTGCTACATCTTCCCGGACCCTTTCCAAAAATGGCAAATTTTTTTCTATACTTGTGTTTTCTTCACCAAAAATCCAAAAAAGGAAAGAAATGCTGTCTTTGGCGAGTTTTGGCGAGTTTTTGGAGTTTCGAGTATTCCAACTATACTCGGCGAGTTTTTTTTTTGCATTTTTGGCGAGTTTTCCTGCGAGTTACTCGTTTAGCATAATTTTTGGCGAGTTTTTCTAAACTCGCCGAGTTTTTGGCGAGTATTCCATCTATGGCAATGACAATTATTGTGTGAAGTTTTGGATAGAACTGCATGAAACTTATTGTTTCCGATGTTTCGGATGTCTCTATAGGAATCAGGGATAAAGTGTTGAAGCCAATTCAAGAGGTTGTTTGACGTCATTTCAAACTAAAAATTATGAATAGTGTTTAGGAATGAAAAAGGAACATGACGGTGAAAATATCACATTAAAAACATCTTCAAATAGTAAATTGCAGCAATTGAAACTGGCCTCTCAGTCTTTACTTGCAGTTCACAGTTTTAAGAAATGACTGTCAGGGGACTTTTGAAATACAATTTGTATGGTCAAACGAAGTTATATACTGCCAAAAATTTGTAGGAATGATAACGAATGCCAGTAAAAAAATGGTCTCGAATTCACAGTAAATTGTGTCTATAATCAGAAGAAATAACCAGTTAAAAAAGGCATCTCAGCCGTATTTTACAGACCTGTTTTTAGCCACTTCTCCAGTTTTCAAAACTGACTGATGGAGCAATTTTGAGATGTAATCTAGGTGATGATTTTAGTGCTAGAAGGTTGAAACATTGTGGAGATGAAAATAAATGAGAGGAGCATGTTTTATTTGTTGTGCAGTAAACAGTACTATTAAGCAGAAGAAATCATCAAACTAAAATGGCCTGAGCCATTTATGGCTAGTCAGGACTTGGCTATTTTTGTAGTTTCCAGAAACAGGTTCGCAGTGTTTTGGAGTATGTTTTAGTATACTTAGATGAACCGGTGTTTAGAAGAAAATTAGTAAAATCATATATGGTTGTCAGGGAAGTGGATTGGGATAAATTTCACATTTTGGTTTCAGAATTTTGGTTGTAACAAGAGTGCTGACAAGCCAAAAAGAGAATAGAGGAACGCCATATCATATGTCGGGATTTTGGCCTTTATAGAGAATGTTGATGTAACAAAACCCAATGGGCCGAAAATGAGGAAAATACATGGGGATGCACTGTCAGGCAGCAATCTTACACTCCTACAGAGTGTAGCTTACTTTACTACTGTCAATAAGCCAATAAGTAATCCGCACCCAATATTTTGTAATGCCACTAAATATGTTTCACAAATTTTAAAAGTAAAGGGATTAACGCATAAATATGCAGGCTTCCTTAATCAGGGCTTAATCCAATATATTCCCAAATCTACATCCAGAGACTCCATAGGCGGGTGGAGACCAATTGCTCTTCTAAGTGTTGTTTACAAGATACTTTCCAAAGCACTCGCCCTTTGGGTGAGAAGAATCACTAGCAAGATTGTCGGGAATGAACAAACAGATTTTGTCCAAGGGTGTTTCATTTTGGATACTGTTTTATCTACCTGGGAAGCTATGGATTGGGCGAGAGAGACAAGACAACCAATTCTTTTCTTGAAGATAGATTTTGATAAAGCCTATGATAGGATAGATTGGTCTTTCATCACTGAAATGCTAACCTGTCTTGGTTTTGGATTGAAATTTGTGAAGATGGTGAGCACTCTATTCTCTTGTGCTTCCTCATTTGTTTCTGTCAACAATGTCCTTTCCCCACATATTGTGCTTCATCAATCCATAAGGCAAGGCTTCCCTCTAGCACCTTATCTCTATGTGCTTACAGCTGATGCATTGGGATATTTATTGGAAGTTGCCCATGTTCAGAATAGGGTGAGATGTATTTCTTTGCCGGATGGTTCGAAACGCTTAGCAATCATTTTGCAAATGACTCTCTTCTCTCCATTCAAGCAACCCAAGACTCAGTTGATGGAGCCAGAGATTGCTTGGATTCATTTTGCACAACTTCTGGGGCTATTGTCAATCATCATAAAACCGAATTTTGGCTGCTTGGTTGGGATAACCCACCTTTTGGATTGTTACTGAAGGGTCCTTTGTCCACGCAAGAGTTATTGTTAGATACTTGGGCATCCCCTTCGGGTTGGATCTCTCTCCGGTCAGCATGTGGGACTGGGTTCTCCAACGTCTTCAGAATAAACTTCTTCATTGGCTGGACAAAGACCTTTCTTTGACAGACAAATTGACAATGTCAGGCAAAATACTTTAGGCCTCTCATATATTATGTTTCCTATTGGATTCATTCCAAGACACGATTTCTTTATCTTCAACGAATTTTAAGATCATATTTGTTGTCCAAATAAGGTGACATTAGGTGTCTTCCTATGGTTATGTGGGTTGTTTGCATCTTACCCAAGGAGACTAGATTAGGGTTAATTGACATTGCCACTCAAGGGTGTATTCTTACAGCCAAGTAGGTGATCTGTTGCTTGGAGGGATCTTTTTGGCAAGTTCTTATGGAACACAGACTACTTGCTGTCTGACATTTAGGTAGAGTCAGAGGTTCCTTTGGACTGAGATATTATTGTTGATCCTCATAATTTCCGGATTGAAGGCTCTTTCATTTTAAAGAGTATTTGGGTTGCCTAGAGAAGAATCGCTAGTTCGGTACCCTAGAGATTGTATGGCAGTTAGACAGGTTGGGACTTGGCCAAAAGGCCCATTTGGAACTGGAGGCTACAGTGTATTCGTATAGCCAATATCGCACGATTTCATGCACATGGACTAAGTAAGAAAAGGATTTTCTTGTGGAGTAACTTGTGGGATGTCAACTCCTGTAACTGGAAAGATGGTGGTCTTTTGTTCGTGAATTTGTTTTATCCTCTACAAATAGGCCTTCCATAAAGGATATTCATAATCTTATCCCTCAAGATGACCTTTTTAGTTAAATTTGGAAATGAAAGGCCCCATTTGGTGAAACTGTAGAGGGATCCATGGGCATCCCATAGCTCAATACGATACAAAACGTTTGTATCAAATTTTGCATAAAAAATGTACTTTCACTCTTGTTCTCAATGCTAGATGGATTGCCTCTGATGCGGAAGCCTTGTGGATTTGTCGGTTGCATAGTGTGTGGTCACTAAAGATTTCATATAAGTTGTGGGTTTTTTTCCTAGCTTTTGATTTATCAGGGGCTTCCCACCAAAGTGCCGTTATCAAAGAGTGATCTTTCTAATGGGTAGATGCCCCTTATGAGCTAAGTTGGAGACAATTAGACACCTTCTGCGGGACTCTCAATTTGCGATATCTTAATGGAAATTTGTTCAGTCTAAATCAGTAGTTACTCTTCAGGGTAATCTTCATTGGCAAGCAGCTCTCTTGGGAGATTCCAATACTCTTATCTATGATCCTTAGAGGAGTATATGGAATTGTGTTCAGGTTTCTACCTTATTTATTCTTCGGAAACATAGATGCAACTTTGTTTACCAGAATGAGGTATGCATTTTGGATGATTTTTGTAACTGGAAAGAAGAAGTGCATTTGCAATTGCAACCAAAGGATTTCTTCTGATAAAGGAAGCCAACAAGCTTGAACCAGGGAGATTATTCCGATTTTATCGCTGTCCTTATTGCTTCAAGGAAAAAGCCGTAATCTTAATTGCATTTATCGTTGAACAGTTCTATATTCTTTTGTACAGCTCCTTTGTTGTAAATATATGAAGCATCTATTACCCAAAAAAAAAAAAAAAAAAAATACGAAGGCTTTGCCCTTACATCACTAAAGGAATCCAAAACATTTATTTAAAGCCTTCAAGTGAGGGGGAGCTTATTTATATTCATAAAGTATGCAAGGTGAGAAGAATTTGTAAAAGGCGTCACTATTAATTAAAAGAAATTGCCCCCTATCATTTGTGTTGTAAGGACGACGAAGAAGTGTGTAGGATTACCTTTATGATATAAAGTAATTACTACATGGAAGTTACCCTCTAATACAAAAGAGGTTATTATAAAATACGTTATTTAATATCATGGACATGAAAAGTAATCTTTTGTGCTATTATCAGTATGTTTCAACTTCCAGTTTTTAATTAGGTAAAGAGGGCTCAGACTGGATTGTTTTATCAAGAAACCATGGGTTTTGAAATAATATGACTTAAGGTGATGTCACGAGTTGAGTAACAGTGTGGTTCTGATATAGGGGGCATTATGAAACCTATGAGGTCTTAGCGATTAGAAGTGGTAGCTGATGAGGTTCGTAGAAACATTTGGTGTACTTAATCAAAGTGGTGCTTTTAGATTGTTGTTACCATGAAATGCGGGGATTAAGGTTGGTGTGTGTGCACACCATGTGATAATATAGTCGTGTTCCTATAAGAAAATTTTAGTTGGTATTTTTCTAGGGTAATTAGGTGTGATCTCACTAGTAGCATACTAAGGGTGTAACTGGCTGCATCCAGTGGTCTTTAACACTAGTGTTCTACATAGCAAGACATGTCTTGAATGTTCCAGTAGATAGACTATGATGGATAGCATGCACTCAATAGTTTATGATTTGGTGATTATGTAGGTCTTTTTAGTGTTTTAGGTGTTACAGTCTTGGATGGATTGTTTCAGGCTTTAGCGAATAGACCTTAAATTTAGCATGTTTTAATATTCCTATAATGATGTAGATTGACATGGTCAGCTGATTTACTGTTTATGACTCAGTAGCCTTTTTCAATGGGCATACTAAAATTTTGTACACTGCATTTTTCAATATTTATCCTCCTGAAGCTTCCCATCAACACGAAACCAACCCTGATTATGATCGTCATCAACATCTTAATTCAACCACAAGAAAAGCCTTTGTTAAACCTAGTTGACACATGCAAGCCAATCAATGAATGCCTATGAAAATCAAGACTAGCTGTTTTAAATAGTAATAAGTTAATTAGCTTCTTAACGAGGGTGATTTTCATTGCATTTATATTTATCTTAAAAAATCTCAAAAGTAATGACCTTGTAAAGATGGCTATAGCATTCCTGATAAAGCTTGAAACTGAATGAAACACAAATAAGCGAGAATTTTCTATACAATTCTAGCAGATAAAAATATAGCAGCATGGGTTCCCTCGGTACATGGCAGAGATGCAAAGTTTAACCAAAACTATGTACTGATAAGGAGTCTTACCTGTAGAAAATTAGAAATACAAATAAACATCACAAAGAAATGAAAATGAAAATGGAATGAGGTTCATATATTTACCTGACCATAAGGCCTCGAAAGAGAAGAGAGGCCAATCTTACTTCCAGATGCAGAAAGCATATCATGACCCCAAATGGAAAAGCTAGAAACACCATCTGAGTGCCCCTGAAGACCTGCAGTTGAGTAGGCCAGCTTCTGCAGCAAGTATCGAATCTCAGAATTGCGTACAACATAAAAAAAACACCAATGAAATTGGTATAATTAATAATATGTAGTCCAGTTATAGCATATATTGGGGAAATAAACAAGATCCTGACTGACAGACTTTGCAAATCTGAATCCAAAGGACATAAATAAACCCCTCCACCTCATGACAAAGCATGCCCAGACAGAAAAATCTAATGTTTCGATACTTGTATTACAATTAAATAAACAAAAAGGGCCTTCAAACTACATTTCTGATAAGCAAGAAAGAAAGAAATATATCAAACAATTTCATTTGCCCGGCAATATTTTCACAAATGCATGTTGTTCACTAACCTCCTAAGATCCCAAAGTCGCAATGTTCTATCAAGAGAACTTGAAACTAACAAGTGTTCATCCACAGCAGCCAACTGCATCATTTACAAATGAGTATCTAGAGGTGCCAATTGACAAAAAGGACAAAAGCTTTTATGTCAGATAGCTAGTTTATTTGCCAACACCCAACCATACCTTGGTGATAAAACCATCATGAGCTCGCCAGTGTGCAATAATGCTCCCACTCTTTAGATCGAGCAACCTACAATGCCCTGAACTGAACCCAGCAGCTATCCAAGAAGAACTTGATAATCCCTTCTTACCTTCCAATTTGTCTTGACTTCCTGAACAACAAATAGCTGAGACTAAGGAAGAAAATGAGGACTCCAATGGCTCACATCGCCATAGATGAAGTTTCCGTCCTACATTTATATCAATAAACCTGCAAAAATAATGAAATATTCATATTTATAGCAATGGCAACTGAAACCTATCAATCTGATTTATTTGATGCAAATTACTTGCTCTCAGTTATGAAATATAATCCCTCACAACTTCCGACATGCATATTAGAAAATCAAACAGAATGATTGCATCAACCTTTATGTAGGCCCTATGTTGCAGGAAACTCCTAGTACCCCTCCCATTTTATTACCAAAGCGTTTCAGGTTCTGATCCTGGCCCTGATTGTTGGGAGATCTATATCAGAAATGCCTGAAATGTCGGGCTGTTCCCAAAACACCCGTGAAATGTCACCTACATTTCCTAGAACATCCGTGTTGTTTCTAGGACAGATGTACAGACTCACGAGGGTCAAACTTTATAAAACACCAAAAAAACCTATTTAACCCTAAACTAACCCCATCCTAATCCTCCACCTCTAAACCCTTAAAAAGCATATTACAAAAGAATAAAGGAAACAAAAAAATTTCATTTCATTCCTACCACCCACCTCAATGTTAATAGTTGATCTAACTACCTCAATACTCATTACTATTGTTGCAACTACTTCACAGTTGCCCACTCATTCCAATCTTTTGTTGTAACAAGGAGAGTGATACCATATAAAATTTTGAAGATTCAAGTTGATTCCTGAGTAATCTCTCGTAAAAAGCAATAAGATGATTAGTTTGACTAGTTCTTGACTCTGATACGACAATATATGTAGAACACATGAATCATAATTTCTAAACATATGGATACTTTTTTGGTTAAATGTGTGATTTTGGATCTTTTATGCACAAAAGGTGGATACTGTCCTTATTTTTGTCTATATCTTTTAATATTATTGTGCAGACATTTCCATTTTCCATGCTATTCATATTCAGGGTTCCTGCAAAAACGGTATTCTACATGGTAACTTACTATAGGATGATTGCAGCAACCTTTAAGTAGGATGATCATAGAAATTATATGATGTTATGCCCATATTATAGCATTGCAAGAGAGAGAGAGAGAGAGAGAGAGAACTGTGTGTCCTGCGGTTTCTAAATTTTCTAAGCAAACTATGAAAAACTAATTACTTCAAAAATTTCTCAATTTTCTAAGCAGGCTATGAAATCTTATAACTTTGAAAAGAAATTACTAGAATGATGATTTGAATGCTCTAACAAAAATATATTTAAGTTTGTAAGGATATTATTTGAAATTATTTTCTTGATGAGTACTACATATTTCCCAAGTACTCAACATAGTTTAGTAAGGCCCTCATTGAACAATGAAAATTTAGTATACTGTAGATTTGATGAGATAATTTTGTTATTTCCCGCATCCTTCAGGTTATGACAAAATAACTCTTGTTCTGTTGTGTTGTGTTTTTCAGTAGCTAGGAAACTACCATTCATCTTTTAGATGTGAGCCACCATCCAGGCTATTTTTAAGTGTTTATCTGAGCCACATGGAACATAGCATGGCCAACATATAAAACACAGAACTGACTTCATAATGCATAATATGAGTTAGCAAAGTGATTTGCAAATGTGCCGCCATGATAGCATATATTGTAAAAGGGATAGTCAAATATTTAAGCAAATCTATATCTTTGCACACTTGTTTCTAAAACAGATACATGTGATTAAATAGTTTATGACAACAAGATGTAAGTATTAAAAAGGGATTGACACAAGCGAAACAGTGTAACAACGCACCTTCAATACTCAAATCAAGTTTGAAGAAAAACAAGGTTTAAGTATAGCAATAGGTTAATATAATGCGAGTAGCACAATACAATTTGGACACTTAAATCAAGTTTGAGAAAACAAGATGTAAGTATCAAAAATTGATTGACACAATACAACGAGCAGCGTAATGACACAAAGTGAGATCAAGATAAGATAAGATAAATATATTAATGTCCAACGAATGACCACAAAAGTAGGTCAATGGGACTGCAACCCAAACAATATACAAAGTGCGAGCGGGAAAACTCAAAACGAGTTCCCAAAAACAGAAGAAAGGAAAAGAACCAAAACAAACAAGAACCCCGAAGCCAAACCCCCACAGGCGGGGGCAATGAAACAAACAAGGGAGAAAGAAGGGAGAAGCAGAGAAGGGAATGAAGGAGGGGCAAACAAGGACCAGTAGTCTACTCAGAAATGGTAGCCACATCCCTCCTAACATTCGAGGCCGACGAAAAGAAGTTCCTGATGAAATGGCAATCCGAAGAGGGGGGCGAGGGCCCCCTCCCCGCTGAGATCTGAGACTAAAACAACGGCTAGGGAGACGGGTGGAGCTGGGCTGCCCTCTGGTACGAGTGTGCAACCGAGCTTGTTGGTGGTGGGGGGAGATGTGAAGGTCCAACCGGGGACGAATCGACCTATTCACCATGAATCGGGGTAGAATGGCTTTGTCGTTTAGTTCCTCCAACTACGGTAGAACCGAAAAGAAGGTTGTAATCCGTCTCGTGGGAATGACTCTCGAAGGGGATGAAGAATCTGGTCCCAAAGCAACAAAGACTCACGGATGTAGAGGGCAAGACATCGTTGGTCAATATATCTGAAGAAAACCGGAGGGTCTGAACTCCTCTGAAGAGGCAATGAAATCGTCCTCTGATCTCATAGTATATGGGGCAGCGGAAGATGAAATGAGTCTCGGTCTCCACCTCCTGAAGGCTACAGAGCCTACAAAGTCTGTCATCCCGGTCAATGTGGTGATCAGTCTTGCACCGAAGTTTGTGGGAGCCAACCCGAAACTGACCCAGAGGTATGCAGAGGGCATGCATCCAGTGACGAAAGGTGTGCGAGGGGATGATGAGTCCATCTCTAATCTCAAGAAAATGCTTTGTATAAAAGGACATCTTAGGGCGCAAACCCCCATGAGGATTCACCCAAGTAGTCTGAATAAAGCACCTGTAGATATCCTCCCGGATGGACCTATTCAAGAGCTTGCTTGGTGGGCAAGAGATGACTGGGAGCATTCAAGGAATACTGAAAAGGGGGGAGACGATCAATTTGGATACCAACCGAATCCAATAAAGCAGAAGTCCCAAAAAACCAGCAGTGGCCCATAGCCTGGGCAATACTCACAGAGGAACAATAAGCGAGATACGAGTACCTATCACGCTCATCGGAGAAATCACCAAACCTCTTGATACGGTGAAGAAAGGCCAATATGTCAAATATGGTCTCCAGATGGAAAGGTCGGGCCCGAACTCTGCCAAAATAATATGTTGGGAACCGTCTGCTTGCATCTGATGAAGCGGCGAAGGAGGAGAGTCTGAATCCTCTCGGCAGAAGCCCAATCTGTATCTAAGAGGGAGGGTCCCCAGACAACTGACCCATAGAGAACAGTGGGCCGGATGAGGGAGTTCATAAGAGACATCTTGGAGGAGATGTCCTGAAAGTGGTGCCGAAAGCATTGTCTCTCGAGAATGGCTAGAGACCCATACCCTTTATTCACCCTCGATGAAGAGCATGCCTCATACTAAATCTAGGCCCTGAGAACTGGACTCCCAGATAGGTGTATGTATTAGTGATTTCAACCTCCTGCCCCTAAAAAAGAAATGGAGGTGTGATGTCTTCAACCCATTGAAGACCATGACCTTGGTCTTACCCAGATTGACAGTCAAATGTCGAAGATCACAAAATAAAGCAAGTGCATCAAGTTGTCTCTGAAGCCCCTCAAGAGAAGAGGCGAGTAAAACAATATCATCGGCAAATAGGAGAATAGAAATCAAGACGTGGTGAAGAAGGCACCCATCCCCTTCCTGAATGTGATCCCGAAGAAAAGATTCCAACTCATCAATGTAAATGCCAAAGAGAGTAGGAGACAGGGGGCAGCCTTGTTTGACCCCAATGGTGCTTCTGATGAAATCAGACATTCCATGTGCAGTACGAAGACGACCAAGGACGGACTCATAGAGACGCATGATGGCAATAATAAGAATCTCAGAAATACCGATGTCTCTGAGTCTCTGAAAGAGGGCCATGCGAGGTACGGAGTCAAAAGCTTTTCGAAAGTCTACAAAACAACAATAAACTTTTGAAGAGCGGTGACGGGCCTCCTCAATAATAGCCCAAAGGGTGAAGATGTGGTCGATGGTGTGGTAACCAGGGCGAAAACCAGCTGACCTCTGGCTCTGAGTTGTCGCTGCTCCAAAACATCGGACAACAACTGTGGAGAACCGTAGCATAGAGTTTGGAAAAAGAGTGGCCCACCATGATAGTCTTGTAATTGTTCGGATCAGAAATGGACCCAACTTTGTGGATCGGGTGAATGATATGATGAGACCAAGTAGGAGGGAAACCCACGCGAACCACCTAATTGAAAAGATCTGTCAAATAGTTACCAAAGGCCTCAAAACCCTGCTTGAAGAACTCGGCCTGGAAACCTTCCACATCAGCTGCCCTGCTACTGTTCAAGAACCTTATTGCCTCTTTGATATTACTGTAAGTGAAGGGATTACCAAGTGGCGGACTGCCAATCTGGATAGATCTGCTGTCCGGAATGTGTGAAATACCTTCTACAATTGAGATGTCTTAATGTTGGTTTCAAGACAAACTACCAAAATTTGAAGATGTACCAACACACTTTCAACACTTAAATCAAGATCGCAAAGAGGAACAGATTTAAGTGGGTGCAAAAGTGGTGGACACAATTTTGGCAAGCACTTGAGTTGCTTTCTTTTGACCAATAATGCCAAAAAGAACACAATTTATGATTGGTGATGAAAAATACGCAACGCACTTTGGCAGAGTTTCACCTTGTTCAATAACAAGGTAGAAACTAGGACAAAGTTTTACGTTGTAAGATTCATGATGAAAGATACGTGGCGCAATTTCAATGGACTCTCTCCTTGTTCGAAAACACAGGTTTTTATGCCGAGGAAGTCTTGCTTTGTAATGGCTCTTTGAAACACGATTTTGGATATGGTCAAGTTGGCCCCAATGCCAAATGGCTCCCTAGGCTTTTGTTCTGAACACTCATCAATAACTTGTCTAAGAGGTATGCTTTTCTAGAATAAATCCTAGACAAAAGATCATTACCCCACAATCAATTTAATGAATGAGGCCTCATACGAACAACATTTAGCAATCCTCACGAGAATTTCTAATCAAGTAGGTAGTAGGGCACTTCTCGTTTCACAATCGGCGGTTCCTCAATGTGTTGACTACTTTGGGGTTCTTGTGGTAATGCTCATAATGAGTTTTATGGCTTATGTCAAGGCACTTCCCATAGTTTAAAGCAGACGGGTTTAAGCCCTTATCCAAACCTGCAAATACAGTGTGAGTGAATGGTGTAGTTTTTATCTTTGATCTTAATGTGGTTTTGCACACCTTTGGCAACCTGCACACAGTGTAGTTAGTATTTGTCTCGATTTTATTCTTTGACATGGCGAAAAGGTCCTGCACTCAAAAGATTAGTAGTTTTCCATGTAAACCACAATGTTTAGAAAGAGGATCAAGGTCATTTTTATTCTCAAGATCGCTCGAAAGCGCAAGAGAAGAGCATACACGACGTTTGATCCAACTATTAGAAATGGGAAAACTTTAACCAATAAAAATTAAGTGCTTTGAAAGATTGATTCTTTAAACAACTTAAATGATGAATTTTTCCAAGTAAACCAAAATGTTAGAAATGAAGATCAAAGTCATTTTTTATTCTCAAGATCACTCAAAAGCGCAAGAGAAGAGCATACACGACACTTGATCTAACTTAAAAAAACAAACATTATCAAAGCATTTAAGCGTTAGAAATTGATTTTTAAATAACTCAAAAGATTAAAAAAATCATTTCTAACAAATACTCAAAATGTTAGTACTAATTTAGATAAAAACTTGCATGTTAGAATCAAAAACATGTATAAATCTGCAGGAAATTAAAAATTGGTTTTGAAATTTTTGGAAATTTTGGGAAATTGATTGAAAGAGTGACACATTAGTGAATACAGAAAAAACGTGGCGAAAATGCAGCATACCAGCAGCCTATGAACAACAAAAACACAGCAAAAACTACACCAAGAATGCAGCCCGTGGACAGCAAAAACGCAGCAAGAATGCAGCTTGTGAAAAGTAAAAACACAACGAAAATGCAACCCGTGAACAACAAAACCGCAGCAAAACTGCAGCCCATGAACAGCAAAACCACAACCAAATTGCAGTACGTGAACAGCAAAACCGCAGCCTGTGAACTAAACAGCCAAAAACTCAATTTTTGCTCAACAAGATCAAATTTTGACATCAATTTGCCTCCTAAAACCCTGCAAAAAGGACTCAGCACTATCAAACATCATCATACATGCCCAAAAACAAAAGAATTTCAACAATTTGAAAGAACTTTGCATGTAAAAATGAAGTCTAAACTAAGAAAACATAAATAATATGCATGAGACAAAGGAGTGTCCCACCGGGCGTGCCATATGTATGCATGTGATTGAATTAATCTAAGCTAATGAAAGGAAACTAACACCAAATAGATTCCTAACTTAGTTAATCAACAACATAAACATCATGATAAAGCTAAAAAGGAAAATCTTAAACTAGTGCATAAAACATTAAGAACATTAAATGCAAAACCAATCCTTTGATATTTGGATGTGCTTTGTAATTGTAGGTACTCCTTTAGTGAGCCGAATGTAGCTACATGTGATCAAAGGAAATTCTCCATGGAAGAGGAAGAGATCTCACCAATATGGCTTAATTGCCATGTTTGGTTCTTCTCTTACTACTCTTTGCCAAGTAGAAGATGGAAAATGTTATTTGATCAATAAGTCTTCCAAGATTGAAATGCTCTTATCATATGCAAATGTCTTACAAGGACATGGTGTAAGTTTGGACAAGGTGTACTAGGTTCTTTATATAGCTTTCCAGTTTTGGAGAAGCTTGCAACCTAGTGAATGTGGGATAAAGGTAAAGTAGAATTAGAAAGGGATAAATATGATTAGAAGAGATTAATTAGAGATTAGAAACTCATGGGAGTTGGAGGTGATTTAATTAATCAACTAGGATTAATTAATAGGCCAAAATAAGCTTAAGAAGTCATTTAGAGATGATTTAGAAGGAAATTAGTAGAATTTGAAGGGTTTGAAAGGGGATTTAACCAATAAGAAGGTTTATTAGTTAAATACAAGATTGAAAGGCTTAATTAATTAATAATGGTTAATTAATTAAAAGAGGATTATAACTAACAAAGTGTCGTTAATTGGCATCTAGGATGGGGAAGGCTAGTTAATTAATGAAGTGTCGTTAATTGACTGAAATGAAGGGGAATGTTAGCTAATTAACGGGAAATCACTAATTATAACAAAATGACGGGAAAGAGGATAATTAGTGCAATTTTAGTATTAGTTAAAACTGCGTAGTCAGATTTAGGTGTCTACAAATATAATACAATTAAACTTTGTGTTAATTGTGTTGTTTGTCTTGCTTTGCATATTGGTGTCTTCTCATTGTTAACTTGGAAGTATTTTGGTTTTATGCCAATGAACTCAATTTTTTATTTGTTGAATAAAACCCCTCTCACTTTCTCCCCTCTCCATACACACACCTTTCCTCCACTTTCTTTTGCACACGACTTTAGTGGGATATTCCTATGTGATCCCCGATTGGAAGGCCACCCCTGATGGTTACCACAGTGTACATATTTCCTTGTTTTCAATAAATGGAGTTGCCCCATTCCTAAGCAAAGGGACCTAGTCCTAGAGCGTTGGTGAAAGCCCCTAATTTGCCCTTGCGACAAATTATTTCGCCAACAAAATTATAGTAGTCAAATTTAATCACAAATTTTTTTCCGAATTTTATCCTCGCCGAACTCGAACCTTATGACTTAGCTTCTTAGTATATTATTAGGAGTTTTCCAATTTGCATGCCTATGCATGTTGAATGGCTATTATTAGCTTTGTTTTATCTTTCAAGCAATTTACTTTTCTTAGTTTTGGTTAATTATAATAAGTGTTCGTCCTATTTTATGCAGAGTGTATAGCAAACATCTCTTCCACAAAGATTGCTTTCTTTTTAGAAACTCTCTTATTATTTTGCAATAAAGCTTTGTTTTCTATTCTTGTAAATTTCTGTCAATTAGTAGAGAAGAGTTTTCTATATTATAACACACTAATTCCTAACAATTGGTGTGCTGTCCTCCTGATTGAGTCCTTTGTTCAAATCAGGGAGCCCAAACCAAAAATGTCATCTCATCAAGAAGAAGAAATTCTAAAAAGAATAGAAGTTGATTAAGATACCGGATAACAAGTTTGGTAGGAATAGGCTGAAAAAGCCTGAAGTTATACAAAAGAAACCTCCTACAAAGATTGGATTTAGGCCCAATTTTGATGGAGTTGAAAAAGGAAATACAAGATTAGTAGGAGGGGGAGGGATCTTCAGAGATGATGATGGACAAGCACTATTCATATTTTCGGCCCACGAGGGATTGAATACAAATAATAAGGCAATAAAAAAGGGTTTATGCAAGTGGACTCGATGTTAACTATGAAGCAATTAAAAAAAAATTATGACAAGCAAATAAACAATATTATTTAAAAAATTCAGATGTAAACCGAGAACTTTGAGGTCTCATAAAAACATATCGGGGGATGAGAAATGCAATGGCAAATCTAGCGACCAATTGTGAGGTGGAAAAGTTGGTTAAGATGGTTTAAACTCATAATTTTCCCTCCACGGCATTAAAGCTAATATCAAAAGACCACACCAACGCCGCAAGAGCTTGCTCTTCATTAAAAATCCTAGAACCCGTAACCAAAAAGAGGAAAGACTTATTTCGATTAAAAATGTCTTTATGTGCACTCAATAATTCCTTTTTATGTTTGAACCAATCAAAGGAGATGTTGATGGCGAATCACAAGCACTTCAATGTCTCCGCAACCCGATGGGTTGAGACTCTCAAAGGCATGCATTGCATAACATGGAGCTTTTCCCAAGTGTGGGACCTTGCGAAATCGGAAAAGCTCTCCGGATGAAGGCCGGTTCCTATTCCTCTGTTCAGATGCACACGTAAAATGTAGAGGGTTTACTCAAAACCTAAACTAACTTTCCAAGGAGACAGGGTAAGAAGATGCATAAAATAAAACCTAAACTACAAAGGTGATGCACCGAGGAATGAAGAACACCTGTCTTGCCAATAAACACAAACCATTAAAATGCAATGCAAGATCATGCACAGATAACAGATTTGCAGTGAAAGATCAAGAGGATGCAAATGAACACAGAGAGGGTTGAGAATCATCCACAAACATGCATTATTTGCTCCAAAGATTGACACAATACACTACAAAGTGCCAAGAGGCAAAGTTGCATTACAGTTTTAGATGGGAGGTTTGAACTCCACAAGCTCACCTGCCAAAGAGAAGAAGGAGGGCAAAAAAAGAATGTCCAACCTTTAGAAAGAAGCCCCTCCTTACAATTTATAGGAAGAATGAGAAAGAAAAGAGAGAGGAATTCCAAATCTACCCCAACCACCTCCAAGTTGCATTTAATTCATCTCATTATGGTGGTAGGTGAGAACCCTAGCAAACCCAAAAAGTGGCGAACTGTATTTTGCATTTTTAAGAACTTGTTCCTACCCAATTAAAGATATCAAGTCGTAGTTGGGACAGAGGACCTCGTAAGCTTTCCGAAAAGTCCAACCTTGCGTGAATCGAGCTCCTTGTGAAAAGTTATGGCCATCGAATATCGGGTCGTGGTTTGCTTCTGTCGGCGCTCAAAATGTTGCGCCTCTCGAAGGTGCGCCCGGCGCATCCATTTACATGTCGACACTCTTTTGCCTACGCCGCGCATCCTTTTCGTGTCGACATCCCTTGTTGTGTGCCTTTAACTCGCGCTTGGCAATGCATCCATTTACATGTCAACACTCTTTTGCTCGCGCCCGCGCATCCTTTTTTCGTGTCGACATCCCTTGTTGTGCGCTTTAACTCGCGCCGCGCATCCATTTACATGTCGACACTCTTTTGCTGCGCGCCTTGGCGCATCCTTTTCGTGTCGACACTCTTTTTACCTGGTGACGTAATAAACATCGGGCTTTGAGTTTCTTTGATTTCCATATTCTTTTGCTTGTCTATATCTACCTGGGGGAAATATTTACAACAATTTTGGCGACTCAACGGGATCACCTGCCTACTAGGTAGAAGATCAGTGGCCTTTTAGCAATCCATTGGGCATGGAGTCATAAGAAATAACCTGAAACCAACCTGATATCTGATCCCGAACCTGATACTGCAACTCCTTCTCCGACAAGACTCTGAACTGTAGAAAACAACCTGAGAGCAACAAAACCTGTGCCAAAGCACTTAGGGAAATGAAACCTAACTACAACAAGACAATGTGCATACGCACTTAGAGGAATTGAAATCTAGGCTAATATTTACAAGGGTAAACCTTTTCCTTTTAGTAGCAATGTTTAAGATAGATTCCGTTAACCGGAATCGGGAGTTCTTCTCCATCCAATGTAGACAATTGGAAGGCATTACTACTTTTACATCCCGTGACCATGTAGGGGCCACTCCAAATGGCATCAAACTTGGAATGCTTTCCTGGTTTTGCCCGATCTGCATCCCATTTTAGAACTAGGTCCCCTTCCTGGAAGGTCTTTGCTCTTGCTTCTTATCAAACCATCTTTTTACTAAGGCCTGATCCTTTTCAATCATCTGAACTGCATGTTCTCTTATTTCTTCCAATTCCATCAACTCTACATACCTAGCCTCCATTGGTTCGAACTCAGACAACTCCAACTGCTTCATGAGCTCCAATGTTGGCAATTCTAATGATATAGGCACATCGCCTCTTTCCCATAGACCAACTTGTAGGGAGAATTACCTCGTAGATCTCTTTGGCGTTATCTGTCGGCCCATAATGTTGATTTTAGCTTGGTATGCCATGTCCTTTGGTTTTCATCCGAGTCCTTCGATGATTCTTAGCAAATTCTTGTTCGTGGACTCTGCTTGTCCATTACCCGTGGGTAATAATTTGAAGAGGTGCTCAAATAGATTCCGTTCTTGATGACCCATTCTCGTAATCTTGGAACCTATGAATGCCAATGCATTATCGATATGATAGTGGCCGACACACCGAACTCCGGTCACTATTCCTTCATAAAAGTCTAGTATGTTAGACTCATTTGCTTCTTTGAGCGCTACTGCTTCGGTCCACTTGGTGAAATAGTCTGTTGCCGTGAGAATCCACTTGTGGCCTTGGCTTGAGTTTGGGTTGATGACCCAGACGAAGTCCAATCCCCATTGCATAAATGGTTGGTCAACCAAAATCGAGTGCGAGTGGAAGTGCTCGCTAATCTTTCTTTTCCTGTGAAGAGTGCACATTTCTTGCACTTTCTTATCCATGTATAGCAGTCACTGAACACTGTGGGCCAATAATACCCTGCCTTCATTATCTTGAGAGTTGTTACCCGTGGGGCGAAATGTCCTCCAAAATCTCCATCATGAAAATCTTGTAACACCCTCTCAATTTGACCTATCCCAATGCACCTCAATAGAACTCCATTGATGTCTTTCTTGAACAAAACACCATCAACAAGCACATATGGAATGGCTTGTAATCTAAAGTATCTCCTTTTTGCTTTGCTCATTCGGAGGGCATAGGCCTACTTGTAGGAAGTGTATCATATTCTGAGTCCTAACAAAGAGTGGGCACATCATCATTTTCCTGTTCTTGACCATCCTGTAGTACCAAGACAGTCTCTTTTTCATCACCTGCTTCGACTTGCCGACTCAAAGCTAGCTGTTCACATAGTCCTTTTCCACGTACTAGTTTTGTGACCTTGATCTCGATGTCATATTCCATGACACGGGTTATCCATCCTGCATGTTTCTCGTTCAAATCCTTGTTTAGAAGGAATTCCTTGACTCCCGCATGAGAGACCAACAATTGGATCTTGTTGTTTGAGACTAGGTGCTTGAATTTCTTTAAGCTCCTGATCACTGCAAGGACATGCTTTTCAATGAAAGAGTACCTATTTTCGTATTCCTCCAAGCCTTGACTGAAGAAAGCAACTGGTTGTTCTAATCCTTCTTTGTTTTTTGTTTGTCAGATTACGGAAATGGTGTCTCCACCACCGAAGGCATATAGCATGAAGTCCTTGGAGAAGTCTGGATTGACGAGTCGGAGCTTGAGATATAGCCTCTTTTATTGCCTCAAAACTTGCCTTGCCTTTAGATGTCCACTTAAATGCCATGCTCTTCTTCAACATTAGCGTTATTGGCTTTACGAGAGCTGCAAAGTTTGGAACAAACCTGCGGACAAAATTGATCCTTCCCAAGAAGCTTTGAAGAGCCTTCGTGACTTGCAATGGCAACGCTGGTGCTTCAACTCTTTCTGGGTCAATCGTCAACCCCTCCTTTGAAACAATATGGCCTAGAAGTTTTCCCTCGTGAGCCAAGAATATGCATTTTTTGGGATTTAATGATACCCCAAATCTTCTACACCTCTGAAATACCTGCCTCAAATGAAAGAGGTGATCCGCTACATTTTTTGAGAATACAGTGATGTCATCAAGATATATCAGAACTATTTTATTGATCAACCCTTGAATGCCATATCCATTGCCCTTTCGAAAGTGGCTCCAGTGATTTGATAGCCCAAATGGCATCTTCAGTAGGCATAGGTGCCCCATTTGGTGGTGAAAGCCGTCTTGGGCTGAACCGGTCATCTTCTTTCACCATTACCCGATTATACACGAGTAGCCATCTAGAGAGAGAATCTCTCCGAACCGGATACCACTGCAATATTTGTTCCATTGAAGGAAGCGGGTAATGGTCTTTGAGAGATGCCCTGTTGAGGTCTCGGAAGTCTACACACAGCCTGATTTCTCCACTCTTCTTCCGACTGTAACCAAGTTTGCAACCTAGCTTGAGTGCTTGATCGGGAATATAATGCTCGCTCTATTAGCTTGTTTAACTCTTTCTTCATTAGAGGCTCAATGTGGGGTTGATTTGGTCTTTGCTTCGCCGATGGGCTTAGCATCCGGATCCATTCTATGGTATGTTGTGCCAACTTTGATTGAATCCTCTCAAGTCTTCATAGCTCCAAGTCAAGACATCCGGAAATTCTTGGCAAAGTTGTATGAAATCTGATTTCTCTCTGCTTTCGGTGGCCACTTTACCAATTTGAAGTGTTCTACCTTCCGAACCGGAATTGGCTATGAATCTTCTCTCTTGACTGCATGTTAGCCTTTTCCTTACGAAACCAGGTCGTTAGGGTTGAAGATAGACTCCAATGTTACTAAACCCTTGGGAAGCTTGTTTGTCCACAAATTTGCACTACTTGATCCCCATACTACTTTGCTCTAGTCATGTCCCGATTCTAGCCGAGAATTCAATCTCTTCTTGTAAAAAATTGACGATCTGTGGATCGTTCTCAAACACTCCGCCAGCTTGTGTTATTATCTCAGGCTAGCGGCCTCACAATCACGTGCATATGTGGTTGTGTTTTTCCCCTTCCGATGTTTTCAACCACATTAAACATTGCTCCAACCTGCGCGAGCCTATCTCATGCTTCATTTTTCTTCCTAGGTATGGACACGATGTTGAAAGCTTCAAAATCCTCAACGAGGTCCCATACCCTGTTCTTATAGTTCTTCAACATGTCATTCTTTGTAGCATGTTGTCCCCGACTTGATTGACGATCAGCCGCTATCCCCGAACACCGCAAGTTCTTTATGCCTTTTTTCCTGCCCAATGAAATCCATGAATCAAGGCCTCATATTCAGCTGTGTTGTTTGAACAGAAAACTGGAACCGGAAAGTGAATAATATTTGATGCCTTGAGGTGAAACAAGCATAGTTCCTCCTCCCGCACCTTGCCTACTCCTTGATCCATCGAAAAATAAGCGCCATACCTCGTTGTCATTCTTATGGTCCGATTTGGTGATGCTAGGAATAGGATGGTTTTCTTCATGTATGCGATAGACTCCTAGCTCGCATTCTTCTACTTCTTGGTAGGGATCAAAAGCATGTACCTTGCTTGCCCATTCCATCAAGAGTCAAATCTGGGATGCTTCCAACTTTGGTGTCACTTCATCGTGCTTGGATAATCTTCTTGTTCAAATCTTTGAACAATTGGCATTGATTTGGCCAGAGTATGAGGCTCAATATGAAAGTTTGCAATTGGTTTGGATCGATTGTGACTTTAGTACCATATCTTGTTCGAACAACATGTGTGATCGGTCAGCGAGATAAGTAGCTTCCAATTCTAGCATGTGAAATCCTTGATAAGTATAGGCAAAGAGTGGTGGCAAATCTATCACCGACACATCTTCGCAAAACGGTAACGTTGGGGCATGCATGCAAGATAAGATTCAAACATTTAATCACTCCCATCGTTCTACCTGTTGTCCTATCCAATCGCACTACCCCTTTAATATGACTTCATATTGGAGACCCAATCGATCGCCTATTTGTTCGGGCATGACAGAACTACTTGCCCCCCTTAATCAATCATGCGATTGTGTACTAGTTTATCCCCAATGATTAATGAAACATAGAATGGAAGGGGCTTAAAAACTTTACCTTGTTGTCCTCCATGATTCCCTTCAAAGCAAGCGGCGTTTGTGAGGACATTCTCTTGCATATGGACATGCCGGTTGAAGTTGACCAATTCTTCATGGCAGCTTGTAGAAGATCTCTTTGGCTCCTGGGGATGGATAAAGATTCCCACATTGATATATTCACATTTGTCTTCTTCATTTGATCAATGATGCTAAATGGGGATGAAACATCTCTTTGTTGTGTTATGTTTGTGGAGCCTATTTGCACGTTAGAATGTGGTACACCTTCTATGTGTTACACTCGGATATTTTTACGATGGTCCTGCTTGCCAATGAGCGGGGGGTTCTGGGGCAAAGCCTCAAACAAATTTTCATGGGTGGTTTATTAACCCATGGGTAACGAATATGGGTAACCGTTTATGGGCTGTTTTTGGGCCCATGGTTTTTTCGGTTTTTGCCCATTGTTTTGATACCCACGGTTTTTGCCCTTGGTTTTGATACCCACGGTTTTGTATCAAACTGCTTAAGAAATTGTCTATTTATATGGTCTTATGCATATGATAGAGAAACAAGCAAATGTATTGCAAATGTGTTTTGAATTCGGGTGTGAATTCTGTAGAGTTTGTTGAGCATAGCTCCAAACGGATCTGGGTATTGTATTGAGAGAGTGGAGGCTTGTAATAAAATCTGAGCAAGTGATTCTTGGTGGATGTAGCCCAAATTGGGTGAACCACGTTAAATCTTGTCTCTCGTGTTATGTTATTTATTCTCGCACTTTTATTTGAGATCTGTAATATTTTCTCGCATATTAGTTTCTCTTTCTGCGATTCTATAAGGGATTATTCCACACATTTTATCTCTTATTTTCTAACAATTGGTATCGAGCTCTGGTTTGATTTGTCTGAAGTGTTGAATCGCAAGGAAAGTTTTTAGCTTGAGTGGGAGCTATGGCAAATGAAGGAAGATCTAGGGTTGATAAATTCAACGAGCAGAATTTCGATCTTTGGAAGATGCAGATGGAAGATTACCTTTATCGAGAAGGATCTTTATACTCCGTTGTCCGAGAAGGTGAACAAACCTCGAGTATGACAGGATGCGGAATGGGATTTTACTGGATAGGAAGGCACTTGAGACAATCCCGCCGTGTCTTCGCATATTCGGTATTATTTAATGTTTCAAAGGAAAAGACTACAAAAGATCTAATGGATGCATTAGGAAGTTGTATGAAAAACCCTTGCCTCTAACAAGATATTTTTAATGAAAAAGTTGTTTAATATGAAGATGTCTCGAGAATAGTTCGATGAAAGAGATCATTTAAATGATTTCAATACGGTTGTGAATATGCTAGCTTCAAGTTACAATAAAATTTGATGAAGTTAGGGCTTTATTAATTTTGTGCTCTTTACCCGAGAGTTGGAATAGCTCGGTAATGGCGGTAAATAACTCGGTTGCATAGCCTAACTCGAAGTTGAAGTTTGAAGATGTCAGAGGGTGATTCTAAGCGAGGAAATGCGAAGAAAAGCTCTGGGAATCTTCTACTTCAGAGGAATGCTTTGACAGTGGAAACTAGAGGGAGACAGAAGAATAGAGGAAACCGTGGAAAATCAAAAGATCAGCAAGGTCAAAATCCAAGAACAAGATTGTATGCTGGAATTGTGGAAAGCCTGGGCATGCAAAGAAGAATTTGTTGGGAGCTTCGAGATAAGAAGAAACAACAGGAAGAAAACAAGGAGGCAAATGTGGCATCGGGTAATGTATGTCAGGATGCTTTGATTCTTTCTTTGCATAATATTACTGAATCTTGGGTTTTAGATTCAGGGGCTTCTTTTCATGCTACTCCACATAGGCATTATTTTGTTGATTATGTTCAAGGGGATTTTGGGCATGTTTTTCTTGGTGATGATGAGCCTTGTAGTATAGTTGGAAAAGGTTCTATTCAGGTTAAGATGCAGAATGGGAATACATGGCTATTGAAGGATGTCAAACATGTGCCTACATTAAGGAGAAATTTGATATCGGCAAGCAGCATTGGGAAGTGATGGTTGTCTTTATGATATTTACTGACTAACTCTTGAAAGATTACTAAGGGTGCTCTTGTGGTGGCAAGAGGTAAGAAGGTTGGAACCTTGTATTTAACCACTGATAGTACTAATGATTGTAATCTTGTGGCTTCAGATGCGAGATACAACATTATGGCACTATAGGCTCGGCCATATGAGCCATAAGAGAGCATGGACATCATAAAGAAGAATTTGCTGGATATACGAAACTTGAGGTTGGAGTTCTATGAGGACTGCATATATGAGAAACAGAAGTTTGCAGTAAGGTTTCTCAAGGTTGGACCTACAAAGAAAGAGAGTAAGTTAGAGCTTGTGCATTACGATGTGTGGGGGCCACTCAGTATCATCTCTTGGGGTTCAAGTTATTATATTACTTTTATTGATGATGCAACAAGGAAAGTTTGGGTTTATTGTATTAGAAGCAAATCGATGTATTTGAAACTTTTGTTAAATGGAAAGCCTTGGTAGAGAATGAAACAGTCTTAAGATAAAATGTCTCAGGTCGAGATAATGGAGGGGAGTATTGCAGTGAGCAATAAATTTAATGATTCTTGTTCTAAGAATGGAATCCGCAGGTAAAAGAGGCGGTTCCAGGAACTCCCAACGAGAATGGGGTATCGAAAGGATGAACAGAACAATAATGGAACGTCTTAGGAGCATGAGGTTACATGCAGGATCTGCCTCTTTCGTTTTGGGCGAAGCGGTGAGCACGGTGTACTTGATAAACAAAGGACCCTCAAGTGCCTTGGATGGAGGCATACGAGGAGGCTTGGTATGGTAAGAAAGTTGATTATTCATTTCTTAGAGTCTTTGGATGTGAGGTGTTTGTTCATATGACAAGGATGATAGGACCAAGCTAGAGGCTAAATCGAGAAAAATGTACTTTCATTGGTTATGGTGGTGATGACTTTGGATATAAATGTTGGAGTATTAAGGACAAGAAAATCATTCGATCTAGGGATGTGGTCTTTAATGAGAAAGTCATGTATATAAGCAGCGATTGCGGGAAAATAGGAAGAAACCAAGAAAGAATACGCAGTGGTAGAGGATCTTACGGATGGGAAAGTGACACATGAATCAATTCAGAACCCCTCACGGGAACCCCAAACTCCTATATTGAGGTCTTAGGGTAAGAAGAGAACACGAACGTTTTTCTCCTCTTTATTATTTATTACTCACCGATAGTGGAGAGCCGAGAGAGTTTTGATGAAGCAATGCGGGTAGATGCCGGGGAAGAAGTGGGAGCAAGCCATGGATGAGGAGCATCGAGGCTCTCATGGAGAACCGGACATGAGATTTGGTAAAGCTACCCAGAAGGAAAAAGAGCATTACAAAACAAGTGGGTGTTCGAGTCAAAGAGGAAGGAGGCAAGAAAAGATACAAGGCCGGTTGGTGGTGAGGGTTTGCACGAGAAAAAGGTATAGATTTTGATGAGATTTTTTCTCCTGTAGTAAAAATGAATTCTATTAGAACTGTTCTAGGAATAGTCAGGAATAGCAAAATACTTGCACTTAGAACAGCTTGATGTAAAGACTGCATTTCTCCATGGTGATTTGGAGAAGGAACTATATATGCAGCAACTGAGAGGGCTATGAGGTCGAAGGTAAAGAGGAGATGGTGTCAAACTTAAGAAAGAGCTTGTATGGCTTGAAACAAGCTCCACGTCAATGGTATAAGAAATTTGATAGCTTCATGATGGAGCAAGGTTATATCGGATGTCATTCGACCATTGTGTGTATACAAAGAAATTTGAGGATGGAAGTTATATTATCCCGTGTTTGTATGTTGATGACATCTTTGGTCACAGTAAAAACATGCAAGAAATAAAAGTACTCAAGAAGCATGACTAAATGAATCCTTTTCTATGAAGGATTTGGGTGCAGCCAAACAAATCATTGGTATGAGGATATCTCGGGATAGGAAGGAACGGAAGCGACTTTATCTCGGGAAGAGTACATTAAGAAGGTCTTGGAGAGGTTTAATATGCGAGGATGCTAAACCAGTTGGGACTCCTTTGTGAGCCATTTCAAGCTATCAAAGGAGCAAAGTGTCCCAAGACAGAGCAGAAAGAAACCAGATGTCAAAGGTACCTTACTCATCAATGAAATGGTTAGCGATTTGATGTATGTTATGGTGTGCACTAGGCACTGATATTGCCCATGCAAAGTGGGAGCTGTGAGTAGATTTATGAGTGATCCGAGTAAAGAGCATTGTGAAGTAGTAAAGTGGATCCTTCGGTATTTGAGAGGACCATGGGGACAGTTTTGTGCTACAAATGGATCGAGACACCACTTTACATGGTTATGTAGATTGACATGGCTGGAGATGTAGACAGTAGGAGGAGCACAACAAAGTTATATTTACACTGTAGGTGGGACAGCAAAGTGAGTGGATTTCACGACTACGAAGCCGGTGGCTTTATCAACCACGGAGGTGAGTATGTTCGCCACTGAGAGGCAAGCAAAGAGATGATTTGGCTACAACAATTGCTTGAGGAGTTGGGGCATAGCGAGGAGAAATGTAAGTTATATAGTGATAGTCAGAGTGCTATACACCTAGCTAAGAACTCGCTTTCCACTCCAGGATGAAGCATATACGATTAAGATATCACTTCATCAGACAGCTTTGGAGGAAGATAAGTTGAAGTTGGAAAATATTCATACCCGGTCGAGAATCCTGCAGACATGATGACCAAGGTGGTCTGAGGATAAACTAAAGCTATGTTCGGCTTTGGTTGGCCTTCGCAGATGACAAGTGAAGGGTTGAGAAGCTTGCTCGGTGGAAATCGAGTCTCAGTGGGAGATTGTTATGTTTCAGGAGCCTATTTGCATGTTAGAATGTGGTACGCCTTCATGTGTTACACTCGGGTATTTTACGGTGGTCCCTTGCTTGTGAGTGGGTCGAGGGGGTTCGGGGGCGAAGCCCCAAGCAAATTTTCATGGGTGGTTTATTAACCCATGGGTAATGGGTAACCGTTATGGGTTGTTTTTGGGCCCATGGTTTTTTCGGTCTTTGCCTATTGTTTTGATACCCACGGTTTTTGCCCTTGGTTTTGATACCCACGGTTTTGTATCAAACTGCTTAAGAAATTGTCTATTTATATGGTCTTATGCATATGATAGAAACAAGCAAATGTATTGCGAGATGTGTTTGAATTCGGGTGTGAATTTCAGCAGAGTTTGTTGAGCATAGCTCCAAACGGATCAGGTATTGTATTGAGAGAGTGGAGGCTTGTAATAAAATGCCGAGCAAGTGATTCTCGGTGGACGTAGCCCAAATTGGGTGAACCACGTTAAATCTTGTCTCTCGTGTTATGATATTTATTCGCACTTTTATTTGAGATCGTAATATTTTACGCATATTAGTTTCTACTCATTGCGATTCTATAAGGGATTATTCCGCATATTTTATCTCTTATTTCCTAACATGTTGTCCTTTAGTCTATGCATTCCTTTCTTGTGCATGGGCAGCAATAAATTGGTATTTGAGTTGGTTTAGAAGGTGGTTTGGGCTGTCCTTGCATGTTTGGAGCTATATTTTGCTTCATCGACACCTTGTGGAGTGATGGAAGGTTGTAGATCACTTGGAGCCAATGACCGCCCTTCACCAATATTCCTCTTCTTTGATCTTGTGTTAGCTGCTACACTGAGAAATTGTTTGATTCATGCCACAAAAATCCTCGCCTTGCCAATTCACAAGTGCGGTATCATTTGAGCCGTGTTTTGCCGAGACGTCCCTTGTAGCTGATTTATTTCTTGACTCACTTCACCCTCTACGCCGGTAGTTGTCGCCATCAAGGCTTGATTCAAAGCACCATTGAAGCACATAGATTGGTTGTGAGGTTCATTGCATGGGAAACACCAATTATACTCTTGAGCTATGTTGTTTTGACCTGGCACTAATGCTTTAGAAGCGAGATGCAAATTGGGGTTATAAGCTGAAATGGTCTATTAGCGAGAGACCTTACTTGGCTTTGATTTGTAGCTAGATTGGGTGGCCTAAAGGGCTGGTATGGTGGCCTATTAGGTTGAGCTTGAGGCTGATAAGAAGGTCTAAAACCTTGGGCCTCTTTGCCTCTTGAGTGTAACCAGCTCATTTCCCAAATTTTGCAATTGTTTCATAACCTCCTGGAGTTCATTTGAAGCACTAGAGGATGAAGTAGAAGTTTCATTTGAACTTTGATTTCTAGGAGTGGGAATAGGAGCCAAAGTGGGTGCTTGACTAGTGCTTGGATTTTCTAAGTTTGGATACAAGGGCATGGGAGGCCTAGGAGCCAGCTTACCGGCTTGAATAAGACAGTTTTCAGCCCTAATGGCAATGCTATAAGTAGCAGGTAAGGTTGTGCCTCCCATAGATTGAATTAACATAGAAATATCAGAATTCAAAGCCTTAAGATAATATAGAAAAGCACCTTTCTGTTGGCCTAACGGCCACTGGAATTCTATCCCAAGACCTTTGAAATCTAAAGTTGAAGTCAGTCAGCTGCTCATTGGGAGCTCTCTTGATAGTTGTCAATTGTTCTAGTAGAGACAAATTGTCTCCCTTTTCCCCAAACTGCTCATGGAGAACTATGCATAACTGATTCCAATTTTGGATGGAACACTCCAAGGCTCCTAAACCATTGCAATGCCTTCCCTTTGAGCGAAGATGCCAGCAATTTGACAAGAACATCCATTTCATTTATCTCATGGATTGCACAACAAACGCAAGAATGTCTTTGACCTCTCGGTGAAAAATGGAATGTTCTTCAATGCTTTGCAATTGGGCGGATTTTGTGCATTGAGGGAAAGTGAGCTCTTGCCAGTGAAATTGACAAAGGAATTCGGTGGTAGATGTGCCATTATGATTGGCCAAAGAACTCTGGTTGATGCGATAAAAGGTCTACGGTGGAGGTGTAGACAAGGTCCGATTAGGTGGAGATGGTGATCTTCGTGGTCCTCTTCCTCTCCTTCCTCTGCCTGGTGATAGTTGCAAGTGAACAAATAGCCCCTCTTCTCGAGTATCAGACCTGGTTCAAATTCTTCTCATGTGCCTGGGCAACTTTTGTTGCTACACCGCTGAATTCTATCCCTTCGGAGTCGGATGTGTTATAGACGAGCCGAAAATGCTAGATTCGCCAAGTTACACACCAAACCCGACAATATTAAAAATAATTTAAAAATTTGAAGGACCCGAAGATACGGTTCTTGATTCGGTTATTGGGTATTGTTGTGCAGTTACTAATCGCCGAAAGGTACGGGTAAAACTCAGGTGATGCAAGGCAACTGGCAAAACCCGAGATACTAAAAACTATGAAATTTTGAAAGTCAAAATCTCAAAAAACTAAGAATACCCTTTTGAAGATTATCCCCCGATCTATCAATTGGTGAAATTTTGACTTGTTTTGAGCAAGTTAAGTCCTTGAAAAATCGATTTCAGAATTCAGCTTGGAAGGTGAAAAATCTGAAATTGTAAGACTTGCAATTTCTAAGTCCAAATTCCTTGAAAATTCCTTCAAATCTGTGGAATGACCTCTTGGTCCCATCAAGCGTGCCAAAACTGTTGATGGCGAATCACATCACCCTTGAATGTCCTGCAACCCGATGGGTTGAGACTCTCGTCATGCGACATTGCATAACATGGAGCTTTTCCCAAGTGTGGGACCTTGCGAAATCGGAAAAGCTCTCCCGATGAAGGCCGGTTCCTATTCCTTTGTTCGATGCACACGTAAAAATGCAAAGGGTTTACTCAAACCTAAACTAACTTTCCAAGGAGACAGGTAAGAAGATGTATAAAATAAAACCTGAACTACAAAGGTGATGCACCAGGAATGAAGAACACATGTCTTGCCAATAAACACAAACCATTAAAATGCAATGCAAGATCATGCACTGAGATAACTGATTTGCGGTGAAAGATCAAGAGGATGCAAATGAACACAGAGAGGGTTGAGAATCATCCACGGACATGCATTATTTGCTCCAAAGATTGACACAATACACTCTACAAAGTGCAAGAGGCAAAGTTGCATTACTGTTTTAGATGAAAGGTTTTAACTCCACAAGCTCACCGCCAAAGAGAAGAAGGAGGGGCAAAAAAGAATGTCCAACCTTTAGAAAGAAGCCCCTCCTTACAATTTATAGGAAGAATGAGAAAGAAAAAGAGAGGAATTCCAAATCTACCCCAACCACCTCCAGGTTGCATTTAATTCATCTCATTATGGTGGTAGGTGAGAACCCTAGCAAACCCAAAAAGTGGCGAACTGTATTTTGCATTTTTAAGAACTTATTCCCACCCAATTAAAGATATCAAGTCGTAGTTGGACAGAGGACCTTGTAAGCTTTCCAAAAAGTCCAACCTTGTGTGAATCCGAGCTCCCTGTGAAAAGTTATGGCCATCTGAATATCTGGGTCAGGGTTTGCTTCCTGTCAGCGCTCAAAATGTTGCGCCTCCTGAAGGTGCGCCTTGGCGCATCCATTTACATGTCGACACTCTTTTTTGCTCGCGCCGCGCATCCTTTTCGTGTCGACATCCTTTGTTGTGCGCCTTTAACTGCGCCTTGGCGCATCCATTTACATGTCGACACTCTTTTGCCTGCGCCTTGGCGCATCCTTTTTCATGTCGACATCCCTTGTTGTGCACCTTTAACCTGCGCCTTGGCGCATCCATTTACATGTCGACACTCTTTTACTGCGCCTTGGCGCATCCTTTTTCGTGTCGACATCCCTTGTTGTGCGCCTTGGTGCATCCATTTACATGTTGACACTCTTTGCTCGCGCCGCGCGCATCCTTTTCGTGTCGACATCCCTTGTTAATGCGCTTTAACTGCGCCTTGGCGCATCCATTTACATGTCGACACTCTTTTGCCTGTGCCTTGGCGCATCCTTTTTCGTGTCGACACTCTTTTGCCTGGTGGCGTAATAAACATCGGGCTTTGAGTTTCTTTGATTTCCATATTCTTCTACTTGTCTATATCTACCTGGGGAAGATATTTACAACAGAGAAAGATGGAAAAAAAAGAGTGTGTGATGGATAAGCGATGAAAGACACTAATTTTGATTTTTTCTAACTTCCTTGCAATTGGAATATGTTTGGAGTGAAGATGGAAGATTTTCTTATGAGTGGAAAATACCAAGCTTAAATTTGATTTTCGTTATTCACGTCATATTTTTACTTGCACAATATGATTAATTAACACCAAGGGTTGGCATCTTGGCCAACAATTTTTTTGGGTCTAGAGTCGGGGATCCGTTAGTCCTAGGTACTTTCAGCAAAAAAATATAATTACAGTATAATAGAATGTAATAATGTTTATGTATGCATTATATTATATAGATAGATAGATATAGTCTAAGATGGTATGCATATTTATATGTAGATATATAAATAATATCGAAAAGGGAAAAATGCATGGCAACTGCAATTGGGGGATAGATGTAGCCAGTTGGGCTTCATTTGAGAAAATGCACTGTTTCTTACTTCAGAGCCCAAAGACAGCCAGCTGCACTGCATTTACCAAACACAAATTGTGTTTCAGCAGAAGTAAAACAAAAACTTGTCACTCCATTTGGGGAAAAAAATTACTTTAAAAGTTTAATTATTTTTACAACAAATGAAAATGAACACAAAGAGCAGAGATGTCATGTACCCTTTTCAAATAAAGTTTATAAATTAATAATATAACTTAAGTGTAGAAAGGTGACTTTATAAAAGACACTTATGTTATTGTTATTAAACAAAAGTGTCTTTTCTATTTTAAGTGAATTCAATGATTAAATAGTAAGTCCCTTTATTAAATAAAGTTAAAGGGCCATATGTGGCGCCCCACTTGGGAGAAGCAACGAAAAGGTTATAAAAGGAAGTGTTGGGGTCATTTGGGAGACATCTTTTGTCTATTCTTTCTCTCCTTTTGGGAAATGTTACGCATTTTGCTTGTTTGTGCATTGAGGATGAAAACCCTCCATTGCATTCACCACTTGAGGATGGAAACACTCATCATGATTAGATTTGAGAACAAAAACTCTCAATATCTTCTTGGTGGCTTACTGCACTCGGGGTCACATTTGAGCGTAATTTCGGATCATCGAGTTAGGGCACACTTTCTACTTTTCCCACTTCATATCTGCATTTCAAGAAAAGAAATTCAGCCAACAGAGAGACAATTCACAGATTTGATCGGGGACAGCTAGGATACAATTTGCTGACCATTCTAGGGTTGCCTACCATAGTTACCACGTTCGGAAATCCGATTAAATTCGAAAGGGCAAAAAAATCCAAAATTCGGAGTTCTCGAAAAAATACGGAAAAATACGGAAAAATCAGTTTGAATATATATACTTATATTATTATAAATTTATATTATTGTATATTGTATATATCATTATATATAGACAAATCATACAAAAAAGCATCCATCTACCATAATCATCATCATCATAATGATTCTTTCAAAAGATTGCAAGAAGTTGCTTGGTCCAAAAAGGTGCAAAAATGGATTTTATGAAAATAAGAAAAATATTGCCATCAATGTGTAGAGCTCAAGAAAATATACACTTTTAGAGAAGACGACACCAAACGAAGCCACGGAATGAAAGTTATGGCACATGCAAGTTTTGTTGCTACATCTTCCGGACCCTTTCCAAAAATGGCAAATTTTTTTCTCCTTGACATTTTTCGCGAAAAGAAAAAAAAAAAATTTGTGCCAAAAAGGCCGAACCGAACCGGATTTATTCGGTTACTTCAAAAAATACGGTTCAAACCAGATTTCATACAAATTCGGCCGAACCTAGTAACTATGTTGTCTACACCCCTTTGGATTCAAATCAGCATTTAGGGAATCAAAGAATGAGACATAATTGGTTGGTTTTAGTTTGCAGTGTCTTCTTTTGGTCTCCTCTTGTCATCTGGAGGGTCTTTTGTGAGAAAATTGTTGTAATCTTATCTGGGTATTTTTCTTGTTTTATGGTGTGAAATAAAAATAAATTTAGACTTAGGTTGGAAAAAAGATTTTTATCATCTACTTGTACAAAGAGGGTTTCTAGATGCTCTAGGCCTTCTGGGTATTTTTGTATTGTGATTATTTGATAGATAAAGGAAGATTTCAGATTGCTGTATTTTTTGTCTTACGGGTTTGCATAAAAATCAAATTGTTGTTATATTTTGTATAAGGGTTTCAAGGAAATTCCGCAATTTCTTAAATTTGTTGCATACGCGACATTACAAGAGAGGAAAGAAATTATAGCATTCGATATGTCTGCAAATACGGTTAATACAAGAGATACAGTTGATTATTAATTGATGTGCCTTTACGAAAAATATAAGATGCATGTCACAACCTTTATATTATACAAAACTTGAGTTGTATAGATCTTTTGCAAGATTGTAATGTCCCCAATGGGATAATTTCTGACCCCAATTGGAACACCTTCAAAGCTGATCTTAAACAACAATGTCTAGAATACACTTCGATAAAATAATGCAGATCTGAATTTATGCAAAAAAATGCGACTTGCTCTAGGAGTTGTTACTCCACAAAACTGAAGTAATTTCACTGAAATCTTTTACCAAACAAATCAAAAAATTATTTATGCAAGAACATAAAAAAATACCAGATTTGGATCAAATAAAGGGCTGGAATTTTATTTATAAATCTGCAGATGAACAGCTCACAGACATGACTGAAAATAGAGTTTCCTCAGCCCAAAAAACATGCAAATCAGCTGATCTTGGCTTCTAAAAATATGATTATGGAACAGCAAATCAGATTTGGTCCAAACGTGCCCTAGATCACTCAAAAATGTCCCCAAGGTAGGTCACTCCACTGTAGGAAAGCTGGAAATGAAGGGTAGAAATCAGCAACAAGCTTCTACCTTCAAACCCTCGCTGGAATCAACACAAATCTGCAACTCTGACCTTCAACATTGTTGGAATTTTGAAATAGAACCTTGAAAATCAATGGAAACCCCTAAATAGAGCTTCCTCTCAAAAAGGGAGAAGAGTTTTCGTTCTTCTTCCTAAGCTTAAAGAGGGATTTCATCCTCTCAAGCAAAACTACAAAGGGTTTTCGTCCTTTGGAGTAAAATGGAAAGCATGCAAGCTTAGACCAAATATTCAGAAATTGTGATGTGCAAAAGATGTCTTCTACTTGCATGGCGACTTGCTTTTATAACTTGCCTTGGCCTATTAGCCACCCAAAACAACCAATCAGCTCACTTTACCTCATTTAATATTTTTCCCTTGCTTTATTTCATCTCCACATGGGTCGCATTTTTCCTCTAGGGGAAAATAAAATATAAAGTAACTTTTTTCTTTTTTATTTTGTCACTAATAAATTAATTTAAGTGCTTATAATAAAGTTTCATTATGCACTTTAAAATTAATTAATTAGGACTTAGTTTCCCTTTTTCTCATCCCTTAGCCATCGGGAAACAAAAAATAGGCTAAGGGTCTTCGACCTGCTGCTTTTGAGAAGGGGATATTACAAAGATATATCAGGAAAGTTGGTTAAATGTAGGATTAAGCCTAAATAAGCTATTGCCAACTTATGTCAACTCAGTAAACTGTTGTAAATTATGTACATGCCGGATAGGAACTCTCAGTCTCTTATTTATAAAGCAACTTGAATTATTTTGTCCCTGACTCTTTGGACCTGTCCTATGGAAGTTGAATCCTATCTAGCCTATGTCTCTCTTGGATGTTATTCATCTGAACTTACATATCACATCCATGCAGACTGATAGATATATCTGTATTTTGTTTCAATTGTATCTTTGTACTATGTAGATATCTTTCTTTGAATGGATGAGGAATGGTAGGTTTACTAGGCAAATATTTATCAAGGTTGCTTCAAAATTGATAAATGAAGACAATGTTAAGGAACATCAAGCACTTTCTAGGTTAAGTGGCTGTAAGTGACAGTTACATGTTATTATTATTTAGGTTAAATCTTGGGATTGTGTCTTAGTATCATACTAATGAGACCTTTGTAATCCAGTCTCACTTGTAATTTGTGCAGTGTTTGCAAGTAATATAATCTATGTGATAATGTCCTTGTTTGTAATACTAAATTCTATTATTAATAAACCAGCAGTCTATTTTTTGAAATCAATGAAGTATTCCATATAAATATACATTATAATAGAGAGAGGCATTCCATCCACACCATTGTTAGATGAGTATCTCCAATTTTCAAGGGGTATTATCCGATTGGAATGATCTGTCCAACCCACCTCTTAATGTATAAGCTTATAACTAGTTACAATGTGTCATATAATGTAGGTCATGTATAACCATCTAAAGTTCTAATATGAGATAAGGTTATGATATAAGGTAGAAACTAAGTTGAGTACATGTCCCCCTTTCATGAAAAGCTACAACCGTTAACTGTCACTGAAATCTTTGAATGATACAAATAATATTTTTGTTGATATGTTTCCTTCCATGTTTCCACTGCAATAGTGTCCAGAAAAGACTGATTCTTCTTTAAAGCAGAAGAAGATACATGACAATATGAACGTCACAAATACTGAGAATATCAACTCATTGACATGATGAATCCATCCCAAATAAATCTTAAGGTCTATCAAATTTGGATGGTTTTTGAGTAAAACTTGTTTGATCTTGAGCCTGCTACTGATTGTAATAATTTGGGACAAAGTTTCAAAAAAACCAAAATTTTGGCAACTTATTATATAACGTGGTTGTGGATAATCTAGTTTTCAAAACCAAATACTTCCATCATTAGGATGACAATATGATGCATCTTTAGGTTGCTCTTCCGAAACAATCTTGGAACAGTTGTCCCTCATTTTCAATGTAGTATTAAAATTCTTGAGAACAACAATTGTTTTGTCTATTGCAAGAGACTTGACTGTATGAAATGAAATGGTTTTAATCACGTCCATGAGACCCAACACTCTATGGGAACACACAATTCGTTACAGCTGGCTCAACCATCTGATGACACAGAAATCGGGGGATGGGTTGTTTCTTAAAAAAATTGTTACATCTTCTATTGCTTTGGATAAGCAGCTCCCCAGCACTTTTCTTCTCGTCACTTCAAATAGCTCCAACGTGAAGTCTACTCTCAATGTTTCCATGTACCTAACCGGATGTCTTTGTAGGCTGGGCATTCTAGGATGAAATGCTCCTTTGTTTCTATTGTTCCTATGGTGCAGAACAAGCATATCCTCTCCTCCCATTCTTCTTTAAGGGTCGCCCATGTACCTTTCCCACGTCTGGGCCTGTGGAAACTAGTTCTTATCTGAGCTATGACTATCTTCTCCCTCCATTTGATTTCAGCACCTATGTATGCTTTTTCCTTATGTTCATAGGTCAGGTTGAATTTTGTAAGATAGTTTTTCCGTTTACTGCTTGTTTGCTTTCTCTACAAGACTGTCCTATTGCTGTTTTCTGCTTGTTTGCTTTCTCTACAAGACTGTTCTAAAGTTTTAGTCAGTTGTATTTGTAGTTATTCATTTTCAATAAAATTGCATGGCATTTTCTTGTTGCAACATGCTATCCTTTTTGGATTGTTTGACTTTTGAGAGTAAGATTTCATTACAATTCTTCAAATGAGTGATTTCGCTCTTTTGCATAATACACTCATCAAGTAATTCTTTGAATTGTGTTTCCTTCAAAATTGTGTCAAATCTCTTGATTTGAATTCACAAGTCTCAAAGATCTCATCATCTTGTTCTTTCAATTTGGATTTTGACAACTTGATTTCTTCTTCATCGGAGATTTTCTTAGACTGTTAATTTTGTGAGTAAAATTTCCTCACCAAGCAATTCTTTGAATTGTGTTTCCTTCAAAGTTATGTCAAATCTCTTGATTTGAATTCTCGAGTCTCAAAAAACTCATCATTTTATTCTTTCAATTCAGATTTTGACAACTCAATTTCTTCTTCATCCGAGATTTTCTTAGACAGTTAACCATAAGAAAACCCAAGTTTATGCCTGTCTAAATCCCCAATCTAAAACCGTTTTAAGCTCAAATCAAAGCTACACCGCAATTTTCTTGTCTGAACTTCCAAATAAAGCCCTATTATACATATAAATATATTACTTTTCTTGTATGCATTCCACTAATTATTTGCGTCTTCATTTCCCATAAACATAGGTATTAGATCACCGACTTCAGGATCCATCATTATTTCTATGATTCCTGTCTCGTGACTTTCTGTATCTCCTAACTTTTCCTATCAGATAACTTTTTGTATCCCATGGCAGGCAGACACCACTTGGAAGTTGTGAAAGCTTCAATCAAGCATTGAGCAAGATGAGGGTTGATGTTGATCAGCACCAAATTGACCTCAGACAAATGCCATTCTTATGTCAGGTGGATGTTCATCATGAACTGATCAAAACATAGCCCTGGCGACTTAGAAAAACATGATTGCAAGCCTGCAAAATGATAAATCAAGTGCTGTGAAAATCAATTGCCAAAAGTCCAAGAAACCAATGGGACATAACCCTGATTAATTCTCCACCAGGTGAAAACTCAATAACCACAGGTTAACAGTAACACACTTTTCTCTTATACCACATGCATTAAGACTAGATGGTCTATTCTTTGAAAAGCAAAAAGGTGAATATACAATATTAAATAAAAACAGAAGGATGCCGCCTACATCAGTGGCAGATACTATTGGCAAAATCCTAAGAGACATGACCTATCCAACCTACTTTTTAATATATACAATTATAACAAGTAATATTAGTTTATAGATCTGAGATATAATATAAGGTAGAATTAGGTTCATGGTGCTATTTATATGGTGTTCTCCAAGAACCCCCATGCAACAATCTGCTAAATTTAAAACATAGTGTTTGAGCATTGAGACACCTTGCAAATCATAATGCAGCTAAAAATGAAAACCACTATGGCAAAATCACCCTTTGGTTGTTGTTTGAAAGCACAATATCTCTGTTCAAAGTGATATGTACATCGTTTAGAACAAGTCAAAGCCACCCTTATAACTAATGTCCACTACTGGTAAATTATAAAATAAGATTCTTTTGACTATCCTTATCAAATGACAGCTGAAATGGCCCTAACCTACTTCCTTACAACCTAAGTCTCAAGGTTCGTGTTTGTGTTCAGGTTCAGTGAGTATAAAATTCAAAACAAGTTCACTAGTCGATAAAAATAGGGAAAAAACAAAATTGCATTCAAAGAATGTAAATCTATATTTTTACTTTTAAGATTCTTTGAATACTCTTATCAAGACAGTTGAAATGGCCCTAGCCTACTTCCTTACAACCTAAGTCACAAGGTTCATGTTGGTGTCCAGGTTCGGCAAGTATAAAATTCAAACAAGTTTGCCAGTCAATAAAAATCGTGGAAAAAATCACAATTGCATTCAACAAAATTAAATTTACTTTTTAATTTTTCAAATAAAAATAAATTGATAAGAATATTAATAAATGGATATTTATATTATTAATTTTTGTGAAATTTTACCCATGTGAAACAAAATAATACAATATTAAATATAAATTCTAAGTTGATGATACATTTCAGACACGGATACAAAGTATCTAATACACAAATATGGAGATCTGTTTTGTCTTGGATACAGTCATACAAAAATATATCTAGCCTAATAAATAGGAATTAACCACATATTATGCATATAAAAAACAAAATAAGCTAAATAACCACAAAACACTACTCATAATTTGTATAAAGGCTTAAAACCAACTGAATGCCAAACAACAAGTCACAAATGTCATGATAAATATTAAATTTAATTATTACATCAAACTAGTATTCAATATTCATCATATTGCTCTTTATCAAGTGTTTTTATGTTTTGTTTTTGCACTTTAAATTTGTAATGTTGAAAAGAATATACATTTTCTGCAGGGGTTACAGCTTGGATATGGCAAAAACAGGCTGTATACAGCCCGGATAGGCAAAAACTGGCTGGATAAGGCCAGGGTATGGCAAAAACAGGTCGGATATGTCTGCTGACAAATCCAGGCGTATCCGGCTTGTTTTTATCGTACCCTGGCTGTATCTACAGGTGTACCATATCTGTATCTGTACCAAATACATATCATATCCATATCAGGGGTCTAGGGCAGACATGTCAGTATCCAAGAATATAATCAATTACTTAACATTAATAAATATTACTAAAAGCTTACAAAACTCAGTGTTACGCGGGGACGCGTCCCGGCCATTTTCCTCATGTCCCGGTGACTTGGGGTCCCGGGGACTTGGGGACGGGGATGGGACATTTCCCTGCCATCCCTAATTTCCAAAAAAAAAGGGGGACGTCCCCCACAAACCAGGAATGCACCTGGGACGTCCCGGGTGCAAAGGGACTTTGGGGACTTCATTGGGGACGTCCCGGGGACTTCATGACGTCCCCAATGAAATCTGCACTTTTCCAACATTAAAATATGTCGAATTTCAGTTTTATAATACTTTTTTTTAATATTTTTTTAAAATTTTAATACATTCTAGTAAAAAACAACATGCAAAGTTCTCATAATTGCCATAAACTGCAGTTTATTATTTTGGTTTGCCTGAAAGCAGAGTAACTGATTATCTGTCAATAATGACGAACTAAATGGAAAATGGTCAGAGAAAGATGAAGGCCTGTAGTAAGTACCATCCTTGTGAATGATGAAAATTCCCAATATATCTCACTGTTCTACTCAAGTAAGCACTGTCACTGTACTGGAATAATATTCTGAGGTGACCATTTTCGACATGTCACTTGCACAGAAATTCAAACTTCATTAGGGAAAGACAAGCAGACCACATTTATTCTGCCTTGCCAGTACCACTTTATGTTTTACGGCTCTCCATATGTCTAAGCAATACTCTCAATAATTGCCATTCTTGTTTTCACTTTGAATTGCCATATGCAAACTGCAAACCATAACACCTATAAAACAAAGGTTACCTTTTGAATTAAAAATCCTAGCAGCCCGTGAAAGAAAGAAAAAATGGATATATATACATACATATATATATATATATATATATATATATATATATATATATATATATATTCAAAACATATAGATCTACTTAAATGGGAAACAAAAAAAGTAAAATGAAAAACTTCAAATAAAGACTCTTACCTCTTAAATCCCCGTCGAAATCTTTTGAAGCTGATGCAAATGAATAACTGGATTAATCATTATGGTTTCAATCTTCAAACTTTCAATTTTAAGTCTTAGTTTATTGAATTATTCATGTTATATTTGTAAAATTAATAAATTATATATATTTTTATATATTTTTATTAGCTGTCCCCCCGCCGTCCCCAAATTTTCAAAAAATTGCCGTCCCGGAGTCTTAGGTAACTATGACAAAAATATAAAGAATATTTAATAAACATTTATTAGGATATTTAATTATTTATTTTTATTAATATTCGAAATAATATCTATATTTTATATAAATATCTCCAAAAATATTTATCAAATATTAATAATAGTACAAAGTTTCTAAAACTATTTTAAAAATATAAAAACCTAAATAATAATCATACAATTTAATTTTTTTCTTGTACATATTCATTCTAAATTTCTATTAACCATCACAATTCTCATCTATGTGCGACTGTCATTATTAAACAAGTAATGCCAAGGAGTGATCTAAAATACTTGTTGTCGCATCTCACGGCAGTGGTAACAACGAGCATGGAAAATGGAAAACTAAGCTTGAAAGGCCCTTTCCACCAGTCAATGCCCTCTTGGAGCTTTAAAACAGACGAGGAAACGGAAAGGCAAATAGATTTTTACAGCAATAAATGGATTCCCAACTGGAACAAATGGATTTCTTGCATCATAGCTTTGAATGCAGACTGCACAAATCATTGATTAGAAAGGCAAAACCCCAAACAATAAAGACCCTAGCAGACAGACACTGGATTTAATGTTGAACATTTTTGTTTAGAAAAATCCATGATTTTATTGTGTATTTTCAACCATTATTAGGGTTTTAGATTAAGTTCTATAAAAATTGATTTGTACGCTTTTACCGTCAATTTTGAACGAAGTTTGTGTCCTTCATTTAAATTTGCCAAATACCAAATTTTCCCAATTGAATTCAGCAAATTTTGTGACTTAGCTTACAACCATAGTGTTATCCATAGACACTTGGTAAACTGTTTTTTTGACTTGGACTCAGTATTACTAAGTGAAAGAACTGAACCAAAACCAGAAATTTTTTAAAAATAAAATATACCAAGAAAATGATGGGATTTTTTCAATTTTGAATTGTTTTTCTGCCTTTTTGGCAGACTCAGACAAATCTGACAGACAAGATTCACAAGTCTGCTGAAACTCACAATCGTCAGCAGAATCATGAGTCTTGGATGTCAGACTCAGCCAAGTCTGTGAGTAGAGGTTGCAGACTCTCAAGACTGTCTCAGCTCATGACTCAATGAGTATTCATTGAATCTCAAAACTATGCTATCAACCAACTATAAAGGCTCAACAGCTTGCCTAGTTAATGAACACCCTTCAATGTTTGTAATTGTCTCACAGGAAGGACCAGCATAAATGCCATGCACAAATGATTGTTCAATGCTCTGAAAATTGAAAAAGCTTCTCTGAAATTTAAAAGAAATTCAAATACAGAACATGGTACTAAAGCATGCAAAATCTTGATTGGAACACTTTTAAGACTGGGATACTTCTGCAAAAGGCTTCAGAAAAAATGACACCTCACCTTAGGTAGCCATTACCAGTGCCAGCAACAAGCTTTTCTTCCACCTTCATGCAATGCATGCAAGTGTACAAGCTTCCATGAAATCCAGCAGATAGTATCCCTCCAGATAATGATGTAGTATTCATGCCAGTTCCATGTTCAGTGTTTTCCTAGGCATTGCAGGCAGGCCAGATCCCATAGAAGAAGAAATTTCTAAATTCTCTGAAAATGTTGTAATATGTTTTCCAGTCTGACTGCTCCAAACATGAGCAACTCCGCAACAAGAAGCTACTCTATCACATCCCGGCAAAATGCAGATATCATTGACAACCTGACAACCCCACAATTAGGCAAACAGTCAAAATTCACTCTGTTCAAATCGATTGAAAGACTTCAAAAGTTTGTTGAAACAACTACAAGAAGAATAACAGTCCAACACAATGTTTTAAGATGCTAAACTTAATCTTAAGCAAAAAGCACATAAGAATCTCAGAAGTGGAAACATGCCCCAAAATAGAAAGAATTAGATCTAGAACAGCATGGCAAAGGGAAACACATTATTATCAAGTTACCATCTTTTCAAAAATATCCAAATAACTAGAATAACTACTTCGTAACATAATGACAGTAATGATAAGAAACTGAATAGAGTTACGAGGATTCACAAGTATTTGCTGCCTCAATCAGTGACAACAAATTTCCAAATCAGCCACCAGGGCTGGAACACGTGATTTCTTGTGATATTTGTTATTTTTATTGAGGTTTATGTAGTATTGCTTTATTTTGCAGGATACAGCACTCCTGCAAGGGTGTGTGCATCTACGTGCCGGATATGGACTTGGGTATGGCACGGCTTGAATAAGGCCCAGATACTGTACCCAGCCATATCCATATACAAAGGGTCATATCAGATACAGCCGGATACAGTATGCAGGTCAATTACAGCCGTATCTGATAAGTTTAAAATTTTGAAAAAGAGAGCATCTAAAGCCTAGAAAGATAATTAACAAACTCCATACAACTGTTAGAAGATATGAACTCAGAAATAATGAAAAGAAAATGGAATGCACACTTCATAGATTGTGAGTCTGTCATTTTAGCATGCAAGACAGTTACAAAATAGTTGAGGATGTTACAACTGAACATTGATTAATACATAACTAATAGTGACTTAATCCCAAAAGTAAGCCGTATATTCTAATACACCCTCTTAAGGCTTACAGTGCAGAAAGCAAAAATAAACACCCGACAGAAAATTAAAACAATAGAACCAAATAAAACCTTCAAAAGCTCTCTTTGAAAACAATTCTTGGACCAGGTAAAACTCCATCAAGCTGCCTCGTAACCCTTGTAAGGATGTAGTTCCCAGCTAAATTCCCAAGTTCTCAAATTCCACCTCCCCAAACTCCTGAATTACAAACCTCCCGAATTATTGGACAACCATCCATGTTGAGTTACATCCACAATGCTCCATCAAGTTGTCTCATGACCCTAAGGGTATAATTCCCAAGATCCACAAACTCCCAAACTAACTAGGCAGCCATCCATGTTGAGCTTCATCTACACTAGATCCCTTCTTGTCTTCAAAGTGTGGGCTTCTTAAAATACGTATTCTTCATCAACGAATTCTTCACCACTTTCAACATCCGGTGGATCTTCAACAATGGCTATATTAACTTCATTTGGTTTGTCTTTGAGCTTTCCCTTGAGAACATCATTGGCTCAAATTCTATAGCTTGCTATGTGACCTTTTCTCTTGCAATAATAACATTCAATCTCCCCTTTGTCTTTATCTATCTTCTACAATAGTTTCTTGAGTATAATGCACTCTCATGTTGAGGATCACCTTCTGTATCTCCTACAATTGTTCTCTTTTCTTCAACTAAGAGAGCTGAAATCATATCTTCTAGAGTTTGAGAATGTATTTGACTGAGAGTAAAAATGACATTGTATTATATAGAAGGCAGATTGTTTAATAAAATGGCTTTGTCATCCTCATCATCTACCATAGCATTGACTTTTACTAGTTGTTTGATGAGAGACCTCAAGTTGTTTATGTCGCTAGACAATGACTTCATCATCCATCTTAAATCTGAATAGCTGAAGCATTGCACTAACTGCTCTTGTTCCAAACAATTTATTTAGATTATACCATATTTTCTTAGATGATTTTTCTTGATCTACATGATGTAACTCAAAATTGGAGAGAGAAAGACCAATAATGGCTTTGGCTTTATCATCTCTACTCTGCCAATCCAAGAATTTATTTGCATTTGTAGGTAGTTTCTCATTCCCATTTACTATTCCCCACAAATTCTTGTTCATCAGTTGCATCTAGATTTTTACTTTCCAGGTGTGAAATTTGAGGCCACATATATCTAGGGGAATTTCCATTCTCAAACAAGATACTTCAAAAATAACACTTTCCCAAAAAATAGAATGACTCGCAAATTAATGCAGCAAAGAAAATACAATATGAATACTTAAATTTTTTTATTTTTGACACAATTCTATACAACGAGGATTTTATATATCAAAAGATTTCATAGCAAAGAAAAAAACAAATTTGCCCTAGCGATCAGATGCAAATTTGACATTTACAGACTACCAAAAAATCCCTCAGAAAATTCGTGATATTTTGGAATCACATCAGAACTAGCATTGACACATATGCCCCATCGACTATATTTTGCACTAAAGCATCACAATTTGCACATTTTCCTTGGCCTTTTGGTCTGCACTTTGACGTGCCCTAATCATTATTATTTTGTGCATCAATTACAACTATCAATTGTTATTTTTCCTTCGAACAACCTCTATTGATGTCATGTTTCTTCAAAAATTCAATCGTTATCTCCTTAGATGTCTACTTCTCTCTAGAAAATGCGAATGAGTTTATTCTCATTTGTTTTGACTTAGCGTTGACTGTAACAAAAGAATGTAACTCACATTTGGCAGTGCTTGATTCCCTTGTGTTTTTGCACAAATATTGTGCACTAATACATTTGCATGGGTGTTTTCTTCAACACTCCATTCTGAATGACCTCCACAGACTTCTCTTCGAGCTTCACAGCCTTTTCCTTGCTTGTCCATACTTGATTCCATAAGTTTCCTCAAACTACAAATCCTATCAAGCACCAATGGCTCTGATATTTATGTTGGAAGATGTGAACAAAGAAATAATGAAAAGGAATTAGTATGCACACTTTGTAGATTATGTGTATGTCATTTTATTATGCACGAGATAGTTACAAAATGGTTGAGGAGGTTACAAACATGACTAATAGTGACTTAATCCCAAAGGTAAGCCTTATATTCTAATAACAACCTTTTAAAATGCATTTTAGCCGCAACAATTCAGGATATGGAGATGAATGAGCGTTGATTTTCTCTATTTCTTCAAATTTTCACATCAGCTCTGCTCAACCTGCTGTGATTTTATTTCATTTGTCTCTGCTTCTTCTCTCATTTTCTCTATATTCTTTCGGCATGCACAATCTGCAGTTTTTTCAATTCCCAACTTCCTACCTTTACCTTTCTTATGGGTTGGGAGTGTATGATTTACTTGTAACTTTAATCTAATATATAAATTTGTTTATAGTTTAAAATTGATAATCGCTGTGTATATTTTTCTTTTAATTTATTATCTAGATTATTATAATATGCATGTGCCGTATTCAACCATATCCATATCCAGGGTCTTAGAGATTAGTCATATCCGTATCCAATACTATATCCGTATCCATATCCATACTTTTGCTTTATTGTTGCACGAGGTTGTTTAGTTACTGACTATTATTCTATGGAGATTAATGGCCACTTTCCCTATGTAACAAGATGCACTTATGAGTCCAATTGACCTACATTGGTTAGTCATGGACATTAATAAATTTATTTCTCTTTCTTGGCCTTTGCATGTTGACTAATGTACAAGTACTCTATTTTTACTCATGTACATATATGATCCACACCACAGAGCCTAGGACCATGTGCGGAAGACAATCCTACACTAGTGAGAGCTGCAAGGATTATAAGAATGCATGTGGGTTAATTGGATGCAATGAACTGGACACAATGATGTTGTGGAAGGCTTTTAGAAAATGTAACTTCTACTCATTCACAAAGAATAGGGAGTAAGTACAAAGATGTACAATGTCTCAATAAGGTGAAGAAAGCAAGCTCTTGTGATCAGTAGGGGAATGCTTCTTAACTGATTTTCCTAGACTAGAAAGAATTACAAAGTAGTGTGAGAATTACAAGATACACAGAGCATGCACGTGTTCCTACAATTTGGGTGTGATGTCACAGTGGATCAACAACCTTGAGCTATTGTGTATGTTACATATTTATATAATGCCAGGAGAACAGTTACATCAATACGCGATCATGATGGGGAGTGGTTGCACGTCATTCCAGCTTCCATGTGTGACAACTTCTTCCTCAATGTGGTGGTTACTCTTCTGGCTCCCACGGTTATGCAATGAGATTCCTTGGCATGCGGCAAAACTAGGAAGGTGCCACTTGACAAGCCATGTAAAACCCATGAGGTTCCACGTGGATGTTGAATACGAGATCCATTACACAAAAAGTGGGGACTGCACAAGAGTGTGCCACAAAGTAGATGTAAGACTGGATGAGGCAAGCTTTGCATAATGGCGCAAGATGTTGGTAATGTTGCAAGGTACTGAAGGCTCTGTCCAAGGTATACAAGTGTAAGATACTGCAAGCAAGCACGAGAAGACCTCAAGGCTTTTGTGCATGCAAGTTCTGTGTGGTGTTGCAAGAAAAGCACAGACCAGCCGGCCGAGACTTGGCACATATTGTGCATGCTCCAAGAGGCACGGCGAAAATGGCACTTGAACTCCGAAGTGAGATCGGCACAAACTACACAGGAGCACAAATGATGAGTGTGTGTGCCTGCATGGAAGAGCACGGATCAATATAGGAGTGGCTATGACCCAATCTATTTGTATGGTAGAGAGATTGGTATTACTATTACCATAATAAGCTAAAACATGAAGGTTTAGTCAATTATTCTAAGTGGTGATGGTCCATAACTTGGAGCAGAATTGAGTAGAACTGCGACTAGCCTAAGTTGATGCAAAGAATCAGCCTGAATTTCTCTTGGAATGAGATTTTAGATCTCTACACCTTAAAACTACAACTAAATAGATAAAGGATCATGAATAATAGAGGGAAATACTTTATATTTTGTTTATATCCTTAACTGTTTTTATTTCAATTTTCAGCCAATAATTTTGGTTCCTTGTCAAATGGCCCAGGTTGTCAACATTTACTGGTAGCGGCACAATTAGGAAGCTTCTTGTGTTGCGCCACTGCTGCCTATGTGGTTATGTGGAATTCTTTGTGGCTGTTTCTATGGTCACTTAGCTCCCAATTTCGCTATTTGTGCAGCTTCTTTCTCCTTTATCAAACAATCACACCCCATAAAGAACCATCAAAGCTAAATGTGTATCTGCCATGCACTTTGCAACTGCATCTGAAGCGATAATAAAAATGATCATTAGGTTAATATCATGATCCATAGAAAGACACGCATAATCAACAAGGCCCATTTCTATCGGTATAGGTCCCACAAAACCCTTAATATCTCATAAATGTTTTCAGTTCCAATGCTGGTATGGCTCACCATGTTAACCAAGTGTACACATAATCATCAAAGATCACATCCCATAACATAAATACCATAGCCACATACACCTAACATCAGTTCTGAACACATGAGCATTGGAAGACAATAACAGTGGCAATTGTCAAGATAACAAAGCCACACATGTCCTGGCTCTACTTGTTCTTGCTTGCAGATAAAACATGCAACCGAATGTATGAACCCCAACACAAATAGAAGATGAAGCGAAGACTAACACCAAATTAAGAACCACCTTTCATACCAGTCTCTAGGGCCTCCAGAACACCTTTATTATGCAAAATTAATTCTCAATGTAAGCTACAAGTAAACAATAAATACAGCAACAAACAAATCAAATAACACCCTCCTTTATGCAGGATGGCTTCTCAAAACAAGTTCAGTGGGTTTATAAAGTAGCATAAACTGTATGTCATGGATACAAGAAAGTTGTGGTGCATGTAAGTGATTAAAAATGCTATAAACTCCCTCTTGAGCATAGTGCAGACATTTGGACTAACCATAGCTTCCCAAAGTATATAATAGTGACTTGTCTAAACATATTTCAGTGGACAAACACCAAAAGCATTCCTTTGGCACTTCTCTTATTCACGGGTTTTTTTATTTTTCTGGTAGCAAAGCTAGGGCCGTAGATCATAAAACAAGCATGACATAACCCTATTTAATTGACTTAAGGGGTACCCCAAAGAGATTTAGAATGTTCAAATGGATAAAAAAATAATTATCATTAAGATGTACTCAAAGATGTCCCAGAAGTAAATATTATCAAATCAAGAGCCACGACAGCATAAATGAAGTACATAATATCTCACCATCAAAATCAACAAAAGAGCAAGATTTATGAAAGAATTATAAACATATTTCCACGTAGTTTGAGAACGAGGGGATGGAGGGACAAAGAGCCTAGGTTTGGGATGGCAGTGCAAATATATCAGTGTTATGCGGGGATACAGCCCCTAGATTTTGGTGACGTCCCAGATGTCCCAAACATTTTGGGGACTTGGAGGGGACAATCCCCCAATATTTCATATCTTTCAGAAAAAATATGATGTTTTTACTTTGAAAAAGTTGTTATTTTTACCAAGAACATTAAATTATAATCTTGAAAGTACTTTGAACACAATAAATACAATTTAAATCCTTAGATTTCATTGAATAAAATTAAAATATTCAAATATTCATTTTTATATATCATTTAATAGTCGTACCCCTGCCTTCCCCAAATTTTGGGAAATTTTTTGCCATCCTAGAAACCTCATCCCTCCATTCCCTATCCATGAGACTTAGGTAACTACAAAATATATTTAGTACTTGAAAAATTAGTTATAAAAACGTATAACAAATAACAAATAAAACTTTAAAATACTAAACACATTGCATTGAACAATGAAAATGCTAATTATCAAATAGTAATATTTATATCATAATATATATTCAAAATTCAAATACAATGCCAATGGCCCAATGCCTCTAAGCTTGAGGGCTTCCGGCTTGATGAATGTGTTGAACTTGAACAGTTGATCACCAAGACTTAACACTTGCTCTTCCTCTTATTGTTACTCTCCCTCTTGCTAATGCTCTCAACCTCTCACTCTTGAAGCCTTGCTTGCTCTCTCTTGCACTTGCAACCTTGCTCAATGTTTTCAATCATTAATAGTGATTTAGGGTCAGGGTGTGAGGTTCATTTATAGTTTTTTTGAGTGCTTAAAGTGTGGGTGGGGCCCATAAACTATTAGGATTAGGGTTAGGGGCACAAGCATCCACAAAATGACTTTTTTATTTTGAAAAATGACCTCTTTTTTTTAAATCACTTTTTTGGCATTTTTAGCACAGGGATGGCCGCAAGTTTTCGGGATTGTCAAGGGACTTAGGCGAGTTTCTTGAAGTTTCGAGAACATCCCAATACCCCCAAAGGTTGCCTCTCGAGAGAAAAGTCCCCTCTTCAACGAAACGTCCCAAGGACATCCCCTGTCTCATGGTGGCAATGTTGGTATGGCGGGGGGCCGTTTCCTAGGCATCCCCAAATCTCCAAGATATCCCTGTCCTCAGAAATGTCAGATTTTAGTGGGGTGCACCCACATAGAACATTGATTATAAATGAACTCTAGGAATTGGAAGTACTTACGCAACCAACAAAGTTCCTTTATCCCTCCCATAAACTTGGAGTAAAAGAAAGATGATTACTATTGAGAAAAATCCGCATCAAGCTCAATTATTTCTTAGCTTTATTTTCCTTGCAAAAATGGTTTCTAACGCTAAAAGTTTGAATTTTTTCCTTGCAGTCTAAGAGAGCTTTGACTTTGATTTCAAGAAAAAGCTAGAGTTTTATTTAATTAGTGGGCTTACCCCACTAATTTAAATAGAGCTATGTATAAAAATGGGAAGCTAAAGAGGAAAGTTATGGGTGCATAAATGAATTATAAGCTTTAGTATTATTAGAGTATGCAATCCAAGTTTTAAATTAAAGATTTCCTATTTAAAAGAAACTCATGGGTAGGAAAAGAGCCCCATTAATCAACTATTTAAAAGTAAGCTAGAAGTCAAAGCTAAATCTTTCACAGCAAGCAAAGTATAATATGCTGAAAATTTAAAAGGAGGCTGCAGCCACCGAATCTACAGGAGCTGGAGAGAGCAAGGACAAAGAAGAAGATATTGCATTAAATCTTTTTCTTCTAGTACTTGGCAGTTGGAAATTCAATTCCTCTTCTCCGTCTCTTCTTTCTCTTTCTCATTCTATAAAAGACACAGTTCCCTCATTTTAAAAAGGTTGGTTGCTTTTGGCTCTTTCTTGAAGCTGTTTGGGCTCATTTTGTTCTATGTTACGGAAACGGAAACGGATACGAAACGCGGAAACGGCAATTTTCAAAAAACCTTGGATACGAAACGTTGCCGGAAACGTCCGTACAATATATTATTAAAATAAATATATATATATATATAAATATATAGAATATATATATATGCATAATACTCATTTTATAATTGTAAATTTGTAGACCATAAGAGATAATTGATAAAGCACTCAAAATATTTTGTATTCATTGAAATTTGAACTTCTAAAGAGTCATAACTCATCATTCAACATGGTTACAATTTCAATGATTCACATATACATGATAATAATCTAGATAAGTTAGACGTTTTTAAAAATAAATAAATTTAAAAATAAATTTAAAAAAATTCTGGAAACATTTCGAGCACGTTTGCACCGCTTTGCGTTTAAGGCAGAAATGTGGGCCTCTTAGGCATTTCGGCTTCACAAGTTTTGTTCCATTGTGGCATGACCTCAATTTTGTTCATGTGTGTGCATGACAAGCCTTTGTGTCACATATTTGCGTCTCACGTACACTTTGAGTAATTGATAAAAGCTTATTTGGTTCCATCTTGGCTACACTTCAGCTTTTTTTTCTTCATGCGACAACTCCATCGTCCCATTCAAGTTCATTCGTACCTCTTGCATTTTCTCATACATTGTGTTTCAGCCTATTTGCATATTCACAAGTTCTATGACATACTCAAGTAAAGGATGAGCCCAATGCAAACCATTTCCATCTTGGTGCATCACCATCATTTTTTAAATTCTTTCCCTTTTCCCTTTTCTCGAAAGATTTCTTTTATGCACTAGGTTAGAAACAGAGCCAACCGTCTCTCTGGAGGTTATTTTGTAGAAAGCAAAACACACGGAGTAGAACTTCCCGGGTGTGCCTGAAAATCGAGCAACATTTCAATCGGACCCTTTTGCAAATCAATAGTTTTGGCACACCCGATGGGACCTAAATTAATAGCTCAAACTGTTTCTTCAGTCTTCAAGAAGATTTAACAGATTCATCTGAGATTTTGGTGAGAATCTCATATCTACTTGCTTTTGAAGCAATTCCCTATCACCATGCGACTCTACTAGTTGAAGAGCGCATATTCAATGAGAATAGACATTACCCCTTTTCAATTTCTTGTTGCTGCAATTATATCAAAGAGTCGTAGCCAACCCAAGAGCTGTCTTTCCTATCATGGAATTTTGATGGTCCGCTACATCTGTAGCAATGGAATGACATTCCAAAACTTGCTTTAAGAGCACTTCCAACATTCAGTGGGGATGGTTCTCTGATCTAATAGACCACATCAAGGATGTCGCAAACCTCTGTACAGTCCAGCGGATCACAGAGCCAGCTGTCTCTAGAGCTTGTTCTACAAGGAACAGTCCCATGCTGAGTAGAACTTTGTTGTTGTGCTTGAAGTGCAGGCACTATTTCAATCGGACGCTTCTGCACATCAATGATTACCATTGCATGTGCACCAATAATTGGGTGTTAAATAAAACTACTATCAAAGACTGCAATATTTTTCATGATTCATGTCCCCATCAATTCCGCACAGCTCATTACTCCAGCACCTGATTATAAAATCTTCAACTGAAAAGCTGAAAAGGTAATGCAAAAGGAGACAGAAGGGCAATTTAATAGTTCAGGGTCATTATACTCAATTCACCAATGTCTGGTAACTTTCAAAGTAAACGTGAAAAAGTTTTAGTACCCTTATTAAATGGAAAATTTCTTTGATCGTATTTTAATTTAGGGCATGACATATGATTAACATTTCAATCAAGTTCCTGGAACTCTCAACAATACTCAAGATTTTAATTTCAGAAAGGATATTCTCCTATAGTCAAGTCTTATCATGTCCAAAGGATACGTTAAAGTTGGATTCTATTCACCACACCACAAAATATAAAGATTTTATGAGGTTCCTTTAAATCACAAAAGATATGCTCACATTAATCCAGTCCTCAGAAAGATGAAATGAAGCCAACAAGCAAAAGTATCCAATTAATAAAAGAAACAAGAAAATTCTAACCCTGATCAAATGAGCCAATACTTAATAATTTACATTAAATGCAATGTCTCTGAAACAAGAGTCGGTCAATTTAATGCTACAATATCAGCCCATCACATTTGATTTTTTCAGAGTGCTATGAACCTAGTTCTTTTTGTTCAATAAAAGGAGCTTAGATTTGGGGCCCCTGCCCAAAAAATAAACAAGGCAAGCCTTGCAAATTACAAAAACCACATATACTAATGATGAGAGTTTTTGCTCAGACATTTATAATAGTAACAGAATCATCTTTACACCAATAGGCATTCTACAATGGAAGCGGCAAGATGGAGTGTAATAGAGTGAGTTGTTCACTTTTATGTTTGAACTTAAATTTGACATCTGTTTGACCATCACATTGTAAATTTAACCTTGAATTTGACATCCCTTTGACTGTCACTTAAAAGTTTTTTCCTTGTCCTTGGAGAATTCAATCAAAATATCATAATATATTTACTGCCCATGAGGTGAAGTTTGGAGCCCTTTTTTCCATAAAGATTTTTTTGAGCCTAGTGGAGTAGATGGATGTCATTTGCCATCAGTTTGTGGGAAATTGGTGGAGAAGGTAACAAAGTTGTTAATCAATATGGTATGTCAAATATTCTAGATAAGAAACTTAAGGTTGATATTTCTCAGAAGTATGTTTGAGATAGATGTAAGGTGTGTTTGAGATGGATGTATTTAAGATATCTGTACTAGTCAGAGCTCCATCAGAACCACTAAAAATACAGAGCTAAAGATCTTAAGCAACATCTGGCGAACTACAAACAGACAACCCAAAGAGCAAAACATCTGCCAAAAAAGCCACTTCTTATGTATGAAAATAGAAAGAAACATGTGCACATGGAAGCAAGACTACAAAGATCAAGAGATAAAAATCTCATAGGGCCACTACTACCACCAATTGCCACCAGAACTAGGTCCTTCATGTGCAGTTCTTACAGCTACTGGGCCACAACTAGAGCTATCAAGTCGACCATTGCCGCCTGCCCCTAAGCTTACCAAACAGTGGCTGCTGCCCTGGTGCCATGCTTTGCAGGGAAAAAATGGCTTCTGGGAGGCCAGCGTCCTTAGCCATTTATCTTAGCCCAGAGGGAAGAAAGGGCTTGGCCCCTGAGAATCTACCAGCCGCACATACGCCACAAGCTCTGCCACAGTCTTCTTCCAGACCACCATTTTTGCATAGAGAACGGTCACCTCAGCCTTGAAAAAGCCAATAGTAGTTCCATTAATCATGAACCTGTCCATATAGGAGCACGTGCAGAAGGATCTCAAAAGGTCTGCTAATTCTGGTTCATGCAGGATGGAAGGGCTGCAGGTTGGAGTTTTCTTGAGTTAAGGGAAGATTTTAATGTTTCTGATGTCCAACCATTGGGATTTTATCAGGTCCGTGTTGGGTGAAGAGCTCTGAGCTCCATGCATCTCCTGCAGATTGCTGCCTATGAGTACAAACGAAAAAGCTGATCGCTACCACTTTAAAAAGGAGGAAAAAGAGTAGAATTGAAGTTGTCTTAAAAGAGAAAAAAGGCCACATGCACTGAAAAAATAAACTGCCAATTCTGCTCAAATCGTCTATATTGAGTAGAACATTGGGGAAAAAATGTTGCCATAAGCCCTCATACACAATGCAAAAATTATTTGCCCGCCCCAATTCACCACTTTGAAAGCAATTTTGGTATATACAAATAAAAATGAAACCACCAATTTTTGAAGTATACAAGCTAAGTAGTGAAGACATGGACAGTTTTTGAATTGTAAATTCATGTCTTTAGCTGTCTCTGCTTTTCACAACTGATTACCAAATACACAAGTATATGGATGATAAATGAACAAATATGCAATATATGAACAACAAACAAAACACTATGTAAAGAGAAGAATAGAATATCTTTAAATTATTAAAGTCTTATAATTAAATGTAGACAAGAAAATTTCTGATGAGAGGGGTTAGTGAGAAAAAATGGTTGCATTCCTCTTCTGTTTTGAATAAGAAAAATTGCCATCTATCACTAGTCATGGGCTCTAGGCAGAGGGTAACAGAGACAGAGAGCAATTATATTAATGTTCACAAATTACCAAAAGTAGGTCTATGGGATTTGAGAATACATCCCATCACAATAGAAATTGCTAGGGTAAAACAAACTTAGGACCAATGACTGAGAAGATCCACGACATAGAAAAACAAGTACCTGACACTGAGGAGGATCTCTGTCATTAGGAAATAGTGTGTTGGAGAATGTTAGTAGTGTTGTGAAGAGATGAGTGTAGCCACACTAACCTACTCCCTTAGTGTGTGAAGTAGCAATATCTAAAAAAGGGATTAACGCCGTCAACATCTGTGATGGGTTGACAGAAAGAGATGATCAGATTCAGGCCCCTAGAGGCTCCCAACAGGGACCTGCGTCACTGCATTCAAATTCGCCGATGATAAAATTCATCAAAAATTTGTTGCTTTAAAAATCAACGATAAAATTCGTGATTAAATTTGACTAAAAAAATCTGAATAATTTCACATTTTATATAAATAAACATCGTCAAAATTACTTTACAACAATAAACAATCTAACATTAAATAAAAACACACGCACACACACATATATATAATAAATCGTTAACTGTTAATAATTTAAAATATTTTATTATATAAATAGATATATAGATATATAGATATATATATATGTATATATATATCTATCTATATATATATCTATATATCTATATATATCTATATATCTATATAGATATATATAGATATATATATATATATATATATATATATATTGAACTATGTACTTTATAACCATATTAAATAACCTAGATAATAATATCCTAAAAGAATATTTAGAATTATAAAAAATTTAATAGAAAAATAACATTAAATAAACTAAACTAAATAATAATAAACTACAAATATAATATAATAACCTAAATCTAAAACTATAAACCTAAATAAAAAATTAGTCAAACTTATCATGAAACTCAGGTAAAAGTAAATATAAATAATAATAGACTAAAAATATAATAAAATAACCTCAATCTAAAACTATAAACCTAAACAATATATTAGTCGAGCTTATTGGAAGCTTCTACCAAGCTTTTCTAACCCTCACGGTGCTGCTTCTTCAGTTCACAGAGCTGCTTCTATATTCATGATTGCTGTCCCAATAGATCGCTGCAAGATCTCCTCAAGACCTCACTGTTCACGACATCAAGAATTGACAGCAATAGACTAATCTAATGTTGGATGCTGAAGATTATAGGTAGGCTGCGAATGCCGAACATTGACAGGGAAGTTGCGAACACCAATGCCAAAAATAACAACAGAAAAAATAAAACGAATGAATTAATGAATTTAAACGAATTTTTGGGGCTGTTTTGACATTCGACAAATTTCAGACTTTTTCTATAGAATTCGCTGAATGCGGCAACTAAGATAAAGACAATGGTATCTCCCCCATATCTCATGATAAATGGTGAATCCTCAATTGTCACCTCCTAGAGGAAGCAAAGAAGAAAAATTTGGTCCCCACGTGGAATATGATGAGCACACCCTCAACTGACCTAGGGAAACCTCAAGCCGTGAGACCAATGACACTAGAGATAATCGGGACGATGAATGGCACCATCCACCAACTGATGAAGTTCACAAAAATAAGCATGGGCATCAAGTTCAATCTGCAAACCATCGACAGAGTGAGAGAACAATTTCGTCAACTAAAAGAAGTATGGCGATCACCACATCATCTAAAATTGCAACCATCATCAGCAGTGGAACATTGTTGAAGAAAATCCATTAGCTCATTAAAGTAGATACTAAAGAGGGTCATTGAGAGAGGCATCCCTACTTGAGCCCAATTTTACTCTTAAGAAAGCTAGAAAGACCTTGAGAAGTACAAAACTGGGAAACTGCCTGACAACCGTCTCATACAGCCTCCAAGCAGAGGTAATGAAAGAATTTGAAATGCCAACATCAAGCAACTTCTGGAAAAGCAGACATCTCAAAATTGAGTCAAAGGCCTTTTGGAATTATACAAAACAACATAAGACTTTGGAAGACCAGTGACAAGCCTCTTTAATAATAGCCCAAAGTGTAAAATGTCATCAATAGTCTGGAACTCTCTCCTAAAATCGGCCTTCCCCCTACTATAAGATAACTCTCTCAAGTGCTTTAAAAGTTGCATGTTTGATACCGTGGCATAAAGTTTGACAAACATATGCCCAATCATAATGGTCTTGTAGTTGTCAGGGTTGGAGCTATCCCAGACTTATGAATGGGATGGATTATGTGTTGGGATCAAGAATGTGTAAAACCCGAGCAAACAACCTCATTAAGCCAATGGGGAGGCAAGGAATCCACACCATATTTGAGGAACTCAACTTGGAGGCCCTCACAATCTGTTGCTTTGCTAGTACACAACTTCTAAATATTCCTCCTATTTGTACCTATAGAGAAAACAGTAGAAGATAATGGTGGAGTGGAGACTGACAATAGGCTCATATGGATGTCGAAAGAGTCATGCATGAGATTTGATGTCAAAAGTAGGGTTTGCCCTGAGAGGATAGTGTGCCAAAAAGGTTTTGGGGAATAGTGAAGGGAAGAAAGGAAAGCAAGTCATCTAAACTTAAGAAATCCATAAATCTTCCGTCATATAAAGCATCAATAATCTCTATGAGTTAAGGGTATGGAGGGAGGATCGTGGGCTGGGCAATACGAAGTTTTCGATGTAAGGATTTACACTCGTCGTCATTCCAACTAGTCATAGGGTAAGAACCATGGGGACAATGTGAGGAGAGTAGTGCACGGTGTGGGGACAAAATTCAAGGGTTGCATTGCATAAGGCATGATGTAAGTATTCATACATGAACTCTTTGGTGGGAAGAGTAAGTGAATAATATTCATACATAAGTTGAAAGATCCCGGCAACATAGTTGATATTGTACTCATCATCCAAGTGTATGGAGGTGTGGCGAGTGTTGGGGTGCGGTGTGAGGTGACGAGGGATAAGAATCAGAAGCAACATGAAAGGTGAAAGTTAAGGCAGCATGGTCGGCAAGTAGCAGCTGATCGGAAATAATGAAATCCTGGATGTGAGGGATGAAGGATCTGCAAGTGAGAACATAGTACACTACACTTGCTCCCACCCCGCACCCCACATGGGGAAAACAAGTGAATCTACTAGAATCAAGGAAACAAGGAAGCCTATTGGGAATGAGACTCTGTGATTCCTTCAAATAGAGAGGGTGCCTCCCATAGACTGTGGTTGGAGTATTTCCATCCACTAATTCTCTCTATAAGCCAAACTCTTCAAGATCTAGTTGTTGAAGACATAACTCGTCTTGGGCAAGATCATGAATAGGTGTTTGGTGCGTTCCTATGCAAGCATAGAAATCACCCAAAAGAATAACATCACCTACTAAGAAATATTGGAATATCTCTAGATAAAGGTCACGGTATAGGCCCCCCATCAACATGCACAACGACAGGATGAAACAGAGTGGAAGTGGCATACGGCAATGAAGCATCGCGGATAGGAGGTGGACCACTTTAAACATGCAACCACATGTATCTAGAAAGGACAACAGAAGCTACCTATGATACTCTAAACCTAAGGCTGTCATGAATGAGGCAAACCACTCCACTTAAATCATGACACCACTAGGTCTACGGGTCTCACTCAGGCAAGCCATGACCCAAGCATAACTTATGACTGGAGGGGAGACCCGCTCACAACTTTTGTGAGTCTCAATAAGAAAGATGATATCTTGTAAAGCAACATCTTGGAAGATACCTGGAGAAGACCATAATGTATTTATAACATTGCAATTCTAATAGGTAATGGAGATGCCACTTTCACCTACTGAGACCCAAGCTCGCCATCATGCTAACAGTTCAGAGTGCGGATAGCTAAGCTTCTTGCTCTATAGGGTTTTCAACCTGTAGAATAAATATATGGTTTGTGCTTCTTATATTTCCCTATGGAATGAGAGAGTATGAACAATGAGAGATTGAGAAGATAAAGGAAGGTGTAAGCGAGAGTGTATAAAAATAACTAAAATATCAGAATGGCAAGAGAATTTTCAAATAAGAGAATTCCATCCTGATTGGCTGGAAAGAGTGATAGAGAGGGAGAGAAGAGGTCTGCTACTGTTTTGTGTTCACTGCAGGTTGTGCAAATAAATAATCCTAGAGCATTTCATTACCCTGTTCTTTCAGCATTTCAAGTCTGTTGGCTAAGTGAGTTCCTGTCTCTTTGGAATCTGATTAGACTCAGTTCTTATAATAAATGTGAGGGTGTGATGCTTGTGCAAGTTAGAAGAGTCAGTTCTTTGTACATTTCAAGGTTTGCTCTGGTAGGAATCTGATCCTGACTGCTGCTTCAAAGAAACCTTTTTGAGTGAGAGCTAAAACAGTTCTAGCATGATGATTGGAAAACTTGTCAAAAGAAGCGGAATCCAAGTTCTGATGTTGTGATGTATTTGATAAGTTGTTGGTAGAGATGGCATTATTCAGATCCAAGCAAGCTGAACTTTAGGTCTTTCCTTAGCTCATGTAGAATTGAGGTCAATGATGATGTTGAGAGATGGTGGTAGAATCTAAACAGCTACCTAGTTTCGCATGCATTTATGACATTAGTGGAGTTAATTCACGAGATTCTGAATTGGTTTAGAGTGTTGAATGAGGCTTCTAAGGAAAAATGATTTCACTTCCTATTCTGTTTTTGACCCTTTGGTTAGTATAATATCAACTGCGTGTTCAGATCTTTCCAACCTTTGTCAGATCAGTGTCCTTTAACCCTAGGTATCTTTAGTGAAACAATAATGTAGACAATGAAAGAAACAGTTATGACCTATCTCACAAGGTTCAAATTCACGTTCGCCCTAGATATACTCTGACAAAATATCAATCATTTAGAAAACCCTAACTAAAATTGGCTTTCAGTTCAAAATATATAAATGACATATAAATATATAAAACAAAAATTAATTAAAAAATCAATCGAGTTAAAAATAATAATTATAATATTAAATAAACATAACTTTGATTATTAAAATTATGCTTTATATGATTTAATTATAATATAAATTAAAAATAGCTTTAATTATTAATATTATAGTTTATATGGTTGATTCCAGCCCCTATATTATTGCCATTGATGAATTTTGTGAAGAATTTACAGTATGACAGCTGCTATCCTATTTTTTTCTGTTGTTTGCAACAGATCCAGCCTCCTAACACTTTTTATGACAGTCATAAAAGGGTTTTCAGTTACATGGGGAAAGGAATTCCAGCCTACTACCACAGTTGGGGTATTTGCAGCTGTTACAGGGTGGTTTCCAGCCACTAAAATTCTATTTGTGAGCGAGAAAAGGCACGGCTACGGCTACAGCCATGCTTGGGGCAGCAAGGATGGACCTTTGGAAGTCCATCATGGGAAGGAAAGATATGAGGGAAAGGCAAGCAATAGAAGAGAGTTGAACAACATGCCTATGAGGCATGATGAAGCGGTTGAAGGAGTGATGTTGGGAACCCTTGACTTCATTAATATGTTTGTTCTATGTGCGGGTCCAGAAATGGAGATGATAGAAAAGAAGGTACATAAGTGTGGTTCAGTCCAGCATTCTCATATGTATAAGAAGCAAAGTAAAGAAGTGAGCCTAATGAGTGGCATACATATGCAGAGAACAAGGGATGATGATATCCTCCGACCCAAAAATGGAAGGGACACAATTGGGACAGCCATGCACCAAATTTCCAATCTCAATGTTGTTGTCATAAGCATTATCAGCCCCTACGGCACTTCTATTTCATTAACGCACTTACTCCCAATAGCATTTTCAGCTCCTACATGGCTCACACCCTTGATTGGGGCAAAAGGATGTCAATTTTGTTGCTGTTGTGACTGTTGTATATATCTTTTCCCCCCAAGAAAGAGGCGCAGAAAGAGCGCGCATGGAAATGAGTGTCGACACGAGGATGTATGTGCCAAGGCGCAGGAAGGAGGCGCATGGAAATGAGTGTCGATTGTAGGTAATGTATGCGCCAAGGCGCAGAAAGGAGGCGCATGGAAATGAGTGTCGACACGAGGATGTATGCGCCAAGGCGCAGGAAAGAGGCGCATGGAAATGAGTGTCGACAGGGTAATGTATGCACTTGGCACACAGAAATGGCGCATGACACAGAGTGTCAACAGTGTGTTGCGCATGTGTTGCGCTTGGCGCACGTAAGAGGATGTCGACACACACACGGATGCGCCTATGGCACACCTTCAGGAGGCGCAACATTTTGAGCGCTGACAGGAAGCAGACCCTGGCGCAGATATTCAGATGGCCATAACTTTTGACTGGGAGCTCAGATTCATGCAAGGTTGGAATTTTGGAAAGCTTACGAGGTCCTCTGTCCAACTACAACTGGATATCTTTAATTAGGTGAGAACAAATTCTTAAAATGCAAAATACAGTTCGCCACTTTTGGGTTCATTTGGGTTCTCACCTACCATCATTATGAGATGAAATAAATGCACTGAGGTGGTTGGGGCAGATTTCGAATTTCTCTCTTTTCTCTCTCATTCTTCCTATAAATTGTAAGGAGGGGCTTCTTTCTAAAGGTTGGACATTTTTGTTTTGCCCCTCCCTTCTTCTCTTTGGCAGGTGAACTTGTGGAGTTAAAACCTCCCATTTGAAACTGTAATGCAACCTTGCCTCTTGGCATTTTGCGCAGTTGTCAGATCAATCTTTGGAGCAAATTAATGCATGTCTGTGGATGATTCTCAACCCTCTCTGTGTTCATTTGCATCCTCCTGATCTTTCACTATGAATCTGGTTATCTGTGCATGATCTTGCATTGCGTTTTTTATGGTTTGTGTTTATTGGCAAGACAGGTGTTCTTCATTCCTCGGTGCATCACCTTTGTAGTTTAGGTTTTATTTTATGCATCTTCTTACCCTGTCTCCTTGGCAAGTTAGATTAGGTTTTTAGTAAACCCTCTGCATTTTTTACGTATGCATCTGAATAGAGGAATAGGAACCGGCCTTCATCCGGAGAGCTTTTTCGATTTCGCAAGGTCCCACACTTGGGAAAAGCTCCATGTTATGCAATCGCACTGAGAGTCTCAACCCATCGAGTTGCAGATATCTGGGGAGTTGCTTATTCGCCATCAACAAGGACATTTTTAGAGTGTTGGAACCGTTGTTATCAGTCATGTACAACTGTATGTTGGCACACTTTAGGGGAGCTTTTCAGATGGAAGAAGTTTGGGAAGGGGTTCAGCTGAAGCAAATCATCATGGCAGCCACTTTGGCATCATGGCAGCACCTTGCACATGTGGGAACAGCCCATATAAGTGTTGGTGAAGAGACTCTTATGAGTCAAGGAATGCATAGTTTTCACATGACCAAGGAGAGTGCAAGGTTCCTGGCACTTGACAAGCATGAGAAGGAGCAACTGAGTTTATTATCAGCCCAAGCAAATGATGAAGAGTTGCTTGCCCTATCAATGGGGACAGCAAGAGATGAGGAAGGTAAGACTTCCCTCGAGGTAGTAGTAGAGGCTTTGGGTGATCATTTGGAGGCCCAAAGGTATGTTGAGCTTGTTGGCATGATATTGGTGATGAAAAGAAGGGTGGAAGAGGTTGCTGAAGTTTTTCCACACTCTGAAGAGTTTTGGAGGTCGATTTGGGACCCTAGTGTTTGCAGGTAGGTACAAGGAGTTGAAGAATGGAGCTTGCATTTGCTTGAGGGCAAGCAAATTTGGGAGGGAGGATATAATATCCTTGTCAAATAACTTTAGATAAATCTGGATATTTGCATGAAACCCTAGGGCAGTAGTATGAAATACTAACTTTTATGACAGTTGCAATAATCTGATGTTTATTTTTAAAAAACAGCAAATCCAATATCTAGGAAAAACAGACTTTATTTATTTATTTCAAATCAACTTTCATAAAAACATAAGAATGTCTAAATACAATTTTCCTCGCAACCAATAAGACATGCAAACTGCTTTAACTGAAAATTGCTTCCAGATATGGCGCCAATACTGAAATTCATTACCAGAGGGAGGCGTCCTAGTTGTACTTGTTCTAGATGCTAAAACAGTCCTGAATATGAAGCCCTAGCTGAAATGGATGAACACTTGTACCATGAATGACCACTACAACCCTTGAATGGAATTGCCAAGCTTAGATGTGAGGGATTCCGTTCTCAAATTTGTATGTGAATGAGGGTTTTCATCCTCTATTGTTGATGTAGAAGCAAAAGCTACTTGCAGACAATGAAGTAGTTGATAAATTTCCAAGATGAATGTAATAATAAACCTCAAATCTACCTTTATAACTTCCAAGACCCCAAAGTTGGCACCCCTTCCTAAAAATAGGAATAAACAATATAAAATTGTTAAATCCTCTCTCCCATGTTGACGCTCTATCTAAAAATAGGAATAAACAATATAAAATTATTTTATCCTCTCTCCATCCTAAAAATAGGATCTTGATGCTCATGCAGCCCATTTTATCTTTGGCATCCCTAAATAGAATTCTTTATTTAATTATTATTCTATCTTTAGCACCCCATAATAGAAGTTCATCATTCTATTATTATTTTATTTTATTTTTTTTTTTGAATTAATAATATAATTTACATGTCTTTTTCCAATTAAATTATAAAAGTACCCTTCAATCACTTAAACTAATTTATTTCCCTCTTTAATTTCCTCTTGGCCTACAGAAAATAATAAGATTAGGCTTTAGGTATCCAAACCCAATTGCTTGCCCTCAAGCAATTGCAAGTCCCTTCTACAAATACCAAGATCCCAAACTCTCATGTTCACACAATTTGGAACTTGTATGAATGGATCTATGTGCCCTTTGCCACTCAAAGTGTTCTTCACTCTATCACCATTTCCACTATGTTGTCCATGATGACCACACATCTGAAATGACTTAGTAGGAAGTAACAAATCCACAAGACTTTCATACCTTTGGTTGTCCTCAACTTGTTCACTTTCCTTTGTCGAATGAAGCTTGGTTGAGATATCTTCAGCATCCCCAACCTTGTGACTTGGAACTTCTGGGTTAGGATCAGCATTCTTCTTCACCTTGAACTCTTCACATTCAACAAGTGAATCTTGTTGATGCATGCAAACATTAGAAGTCAATAAAACATCTTCATAATTCTTGTTAAAGTCATGAACACAATCAATTTGCTTCCCATAGGTTGTTTTGAAAATTCCAGCAAACTAAAAATCAACATTAGCAACCAATAAAACCCTTTTTCCATGTGCATGCCCCTCAACATGGTCTTCTTGGAACTCCACCCCAAAACCTTCTTGCAGATTTGCTTTTTTTTTTTTCTTCAGTTCATGCCCCACAATTTCTTCCTCTCTTCTCATCACTAATGGAGAACTCTTATTAGATCCATCACATGTAGGAGTGACAATTTCCCTAAAGCATGTTCAAGTCTCTCTCGATTAGTTTTGACGCCTAGGTCCAACACTTGGTCACTCCTACTTTTCTTCAAATTGATGAAATTGGTGAGCGATATAGCCTCTCTAATCTCACTTGCAAGTACCTTGTACTCCTCATAGCTGACAACAATATCATTTGTTATAGATGGCTCAATTTCCACCTCTCTGGAACTACTCCTCTCTACGAAGGAAGTCAGGTTGGAAGGGCCTAACAATAGAACCAATGATTGTCCTTTGAGTGTGTTGGTTATTCACCCCTGAAGAACTTCCCTCAAGCATTTGGAACTCTTTGCACATTCATGTTTTGCATGGTGTGGACTAATTGAGCCATCATATATGTTAAACGTTCTTGTCCCTGCACAAGCCTGTCAAAACATACATCTTTTGGGTCTCTGTTACCCATGACTTTTGGTTGTTCTGTAGCTTTCTTTTTCTCCCTTTGTTGGTACCTAATTTCTTTGTCACTACCCTGCATGAAGTTCAAAGCTACATTTTTTTCCTTTTTTTTTTTGTTCCCTCTTCCACAAGTTGGGGAAATTCGCTCTAATACCACTATAATATACATGTCAAATAACTTTAGATAAATCTGGATATTTGCATGAAACCCTAGGGCAGCAATATGAAACACTAACTTCTATGACAACTGCAATAATCTGATTTTATTTTAAAAAACAACAAACCCAATATGTAGGAAAAATAGACTTTATTTATTTATTTCAAATCAGCTTTAATAAAAACACTAGAATGTCTTAATACAATTTTCCTCCTCGCAACAAATAAGAACATGCAAACTGCTTTGACTAAAAATGCTTCCGGATATGGCGCTAGTTATGAAATTCGTTCGCATAGGGTGACATCCTAGCTATACTTGTTAATCTAGATGCTAAAACAACCCCGAATATGAAGCCCTAAGCTGAATTGGGTGAACACTTGTACCATGAATGACCATCGCAACCCCTAAATGGAATTTCCAAGCTAAGATGTGAGGGATTTCGTCCTGGATTTGTATGCAAGTGAGGGTTTCGTCCTCTATTGCTGATGCAAAAGCAAAAGCTACTTGCAGACAATGAAGTAGTTGATAAATTTCCAAGATGTATGTAATAATAAACCCCAAATCTGCCTTTATAACTTCCAAGGCCTTCTCCAAAGTTGGCGCCCCTCCTAAAAATAGGAATAAACAATATAAAATTGTTTTATCTCTCTCTCATGTTGGCGCTCCATCCTAAAAATAGGAATAAACAATATAAAATTGTTTTATCCTCTCTCCATCCTAAAAATAGGATCTTGATGCTCATGCAGCCCATTCTATCTTTGGCGCCCCATAATAGAATGCTTTATTTAATTATTATTCTATCTTTAGCGCCCCATAATAGAAGTTCATCATTTTATTATTATTTTATTCTATTTCTGCTTTTTTGTATTAATAATATAATTTTAGTGCCTTTTTCCAATTAAAATATAAAAGTACCCTTGGACCACTTAAATTAATTTATTTCCCTCTTTAATTTCCTCTTAGCCTATGGAAAATAATAAGAATAGGCTTGAATCCAATATTAATTAATTTTGAAAAGGGGACATTATAGAGGACTCGTAATCCCCTTTTATAAAATAAAATAATTAATAATGTTTTAAGTTGGGCCTAATCATTTCCAAATCTTGAGCAACTTAATAATATCATTAAAATAAAAGGTATTTTTAAATAACTAAAATATTTAACCTAATCATTATTATATGTCAGCTTAAAAGGATGAAAAGGAAGGGACTTTATGGAATAAAGTGAAAACATAAAAAGGAGAAAAGTATTAAAAGATTAATTTATTTTAAATGCTAAAGTGGCGACCCAAGGTGAAGAAAGAAACTAGAGGGAAAAGGCAATAATTAAATCAAATTAATTCTCCAAGTGGGGCGACCCCTTTTGGAGATTGTTCTAGAGGTTTGTGTCATCATTTGTGTATAAAAGGTCGCTTGGCTTGTTTGAGGATCATCTATTCCTTATCATAATTTTCGTAAGGTTTTTGGGCTGCCACTTATTCCTTTCCACTTGAGAATGGAAACCCTCTTGTGGGGCTACAAGTGAGGACGAAAACCCTCCTTGTTCCCTAATTGAAGGACGAAAACCCTTCAATCCTTGAGGATTCTCCATTCAAGGGTTTCCATTGGGCTTCAATAAATTGATTCAGTGATTTCAGTGAGGGTTCTTGTGATAAAGGGCTGCTAGGGCATTTTTGGGAGTTTTCAAACCCTCTCCTAGGGTGGCAACCCCTCCTGGGGTGAAGTTTGTTGGCTTCTAGGGCATGGCAACTCACTTTCTATCGGTAATTGGGTTCCTCATATTTTTAGAGGCTGATTGCACTTTCTGGACTTGTATTTGGGCTTTGGAATCATTATTTCCAGCCATATTTGTGAAGTGTATTTGTTGTTGTCATTCATTTATTCCAGCTGGTCCAAAAATACAAAAAAATCCAAGTGGGCTCTTGTCTTATAATTGTTCTAGCTCATGAATAAAATATTTTGAAGGGTTTCTATATTTATTTCCAGTTGTTTTGTGTATGTGAGCTGCCATAAATTAATAAAATCAGTCACTGCTAGGGTTTGAAAATTTATTTCAGTTTGCTATCATTGGGGTTTTCTGCAAATTTCGTATCTTTCAGATTTGAGCCCGAAAGGGACATTACGATTGACGGCCTAGAGTAATGATGGCACTCCTAGGCCTCACCTCGTAGACACCATGGCAATCCCACATGTATGGTTGTCCAAGAAGTACATCACAGACATCCAGTGGTGCGACATCACATACCACCACATCTTTGAATGGTTTGATTGAATAGGGAAGGTGACACTTTGTCAATTCACACGGATGTCTCTTCCTTGATTGACCCAACCAACAAAGTATGATTGCGGTGAGGTGTTTCTACAAATATCATATTCTTTTGACTACCACTATCTAGAATAAAGTGAAGAGTCATACCATTTACCCACATCTGCGAGTGGAATAGACGTTTTGCATCCTCTTTTGGTGGAGATACTATTCGTGTGGTGGCAACAGTGGTATATGGATCTGCATCCACAATCAACTCCTCTTCTTCATGTGTACCTTAGTTCTTTCGGAGGCTATTCTTGCATCTGGCTCTCACGAATCTGTTAACAAAGTTTTGTTGACAGCTCAACAGTCCTTTGTGTCATGTTACCTACTCTTGTGCTTCTCACACCACATCCCTATGTCTTTTCGTGGCTTTTCTTTCCATGCCTGCTTCTTGTCCTATTTTTATGGCGGTGCATCCCTTCCTTGCTACTTGGTGTCAGCTTTCCCTTTCTTGGAATATGAAGTATCTTTATTTCCCTATCATTGGAACTTTCTTCAATCTTGACTACATATCGATAGGCTTCCCTAAGAGTATTGATGTTTGCAAACTCCATCTCTTCCTAGATGTAATATCACAACCCATTGTAGTATTTGAGAATCTTATGCTTCCAGTATCTTGTGCACCCATTTTTGCTAACAAGGTATGAAACTCATTAGTGTAGTCTTGCACTATCTAGTCACGACACTACTAACGCAATCGGTGCGATTACTTGAACCGGTCCTTGTAGGTCTTCACTAGATAATATTCTTCTTTGATGGGATCTACAAATCTACACCATGTTTCTGGAGGTTTTGTATCGATCATTACATAATCATTATCATCCTCTTGTAGGGAGTATGATTCCCACCATTTTTTGACATGAAGAGATGCTTTTAGCAGTGCAAACATTATCTTTTCACCATAAAAAAATTAACATAAAATATGATTCTAGTTGGTTGAGCCATTTATCCAATTCATCAACATCAATTTTTCCTTCAAACTGTGGAATGTCAAAATTTACTTGTACCTTGAATGGTGTCGAGCCCCGAAGGACTTGCTCGATGTGGGTCCACCACGAAGGTGGGGCTAGTTGTAGGGACGACTCGAGAGAGGACATTAGTGTATCCTCTGCTTCTCAAGGGCTTCATCAAGCATTTCTCTAAAGGGATCTCCCATTTCCTCTTGTGTTGCTTGAGGTCGTTTGAAGCAACAAGGAAGATAATCTGAAGGATCGCAAGTTTAGACACCGTTCTTCTAGTATTCTAACCTCGTGTGTTTGACATGCAAGAGTGGAAAGATTCTAACATTGATACCACTGATCCGGTTGAAGTGCAACTCGGTGGACAACACACTAACAATGGTGCTTAATGTGCTATAACAATCAATTCACAATGAAAGAGTTGTAAACACAAATAAATTTTATTGCAATTCCAAATGAATACAAATTGGAAAACTCCATAAGAGAGATGTATGCCCGAAATCTATCTCTTTATTCAAAACAAGTTTTATAGCTATACAATGGAGAATATGAAAAACTGCTAAAAATAGAATAGAAAGAATCGAAGGGGAACCAAAAGGTCATCCTACATGGAGACCATTTGTATCCACCTTCAAGATGAATTGAAAAGACAAAGGTCGAAAATTTTGAAATCTATCCTATTATTACTATTATTTTATTTACTACTACTTGTTGGGGTCATATCTCCTAGCCCATTGACCTATTTGATGAACCGCAAGAATCTGTTGGAAAGATGACAGAACGAACTTGAAAAACATTACTACTGATGATAGCACTTCAACTATCAACATACGATCTAAGCCCATAAATGCTCTGAATACCCCAAAAATGCAAAATACTAAAAGTTGTTAGAAATAGATTTTCAAAACTTTCCAAAAATAGATTTTCAAAAACTTGTTATGGATCGATCAATGCATAAAATCCACAGACAAACATCAATTGACAAGTTGCAAACAAGGTTGCATGTTTTCCATTCTGAGGCAAGGTAAATGCAGTTTGGTGAGGATGTTATATCCGATCATGGCCAACTTCATGCGGTCTTACACCAATATGTCCTCAACTTCGCTTTCAATTTCATATTCTTTGTTGGGTCTTTTAATCCCTTTAGGTCAACCTTCCTCGATAAATCACCTACGGAACCCTATATAAGCAAGTAAACATTCTGGATTGGCTAACTGGAAATCCTATGGCACTACATTGATACACTCACTTCCAACACTTGCAAAAGGCACCCAAGGCTCCTTAAATCTCACAATAACACATCTATAGTCATTAGGGAAGAAATCACTACAGGTCTAAATCTTCTTACCAGGTCAAGGAGTCATCCCATCTCATCTACAAGCACTCAAACATCCCTTCTCCAAGTATTTTAGCAAGAGCCAAACTCAATTCAAACATTATCAAAAAGAGTTGCCAAATCTAGTTGCATTCATTCAGATATCATATGCTAGGTGGAGAACAACATGCGGTTTGAAACCTTTTTGAGTAGTAGTACAACGCGTCGGTGGTGCACGGGGTGCCCACAACCCAACCTGATGTTTTCAAGGTCTCCCACCCATGGTTAGAGTTTGAGACCGCATTTAGGATGTTTAGAGAGCTTCGTTGCATGATCACAAATTAGGCTTTGACAGTGACAAACAGTTTGAGGTAGCAACCATCTCAAGAACCCATGACCATACTTAAGGGTCAAGACCATACGATGCAACCTGCTACGGCGCGAAGTATATAGCTCCACACTGGTCAATTTCCATTCACACTTCCAGAAACGAAGCATCATCAGTCCCAAATCTCCCTATTCTAGAAATCTACACACCCAAAAGTTCCCGAGAACCATCTATAATCAACTAAGTGTACTCATTCTCTTGTATTTCCAAATTTATATCTTCTTTAGTATATCAATTGCAAGGATTAATGCGTTGTTATGATATTGGTAATTAATGTTGGAAGTTAATTAATCAAAATAACCTCCTGTAGCTAACCCTTATATCCTTTAGTGTACCTAATTCACTAATCTTAGATTTCACATAATCTAATTAGGTGTAAACACACGGAACTAAATATCAAATCACCACCAAAACTATATTATTGCTTCATAGTGATGGGACGACCATGTGCACAATTAGTACGGGAAGAGTGTCAGTACTAAGGAAAAGAGTGGGCAGCATGGAGGTGGGTGCTTGGCAATTCAACTTAGTATCCAAATACAAGACTACAAAGTCGGAAGCACAAAGGAGTGCATTGAGATGCGCCCAAAACCAAGGAATGCAAGAGAAAGAAGGCATGAGTCACACCAAGGTGATGATGCAACCAAGGAACGAGAGAGGCGCAGGAAAAGGAAGACATTAAATAATGCCTCCATTACAAAAGGAGAAAATAAGCCTCAAATGTAAAAAACTTTGGGCAGTATTTTGTGAGTGGCTTTTTAAGACGCGAAGAGCTATTGACATCACAAGGATGTCATGCCAAAATAAACCATATAAGTGTCATCACCCCATTTCATTCACTCATTTGCAACTTGAAAAATCACGTGCGAGAGCTGAAAGCATCCAAACAAACAAAGAGCTAGGGCACACAAGGACGAGAGGAATTGATTGAGATTTGTAGAGCAATGACAAATAAGCACAAGAGTTAAGGAGAGGAGTTGAGAGAAGAAAATTTCCCATGAGCGAGCTTTATGGATTCCATAGGAGAGATTAACAATATTTGTAGGCAAGAAAGGTTGCAACTAGGATTTCCACCATTCACTACTTGGGAAGCTCGAAGTCGACAAAATTAGGAGTTTTGGAAACCTAGCGTAACAAGAGTAGTGTCGGGATGCACCCTTCAAGAATGGCCCCCGCAAAGAGAAAGCCAAGAACGTTGTAGGCAAGGCCAAGCAAGAAGAGAATAATCGGGAAAAGAGCAATCGATATAGCCATTATAAGGGAAGAAGTCGAAGAGCCAAAAATAGAGATGGAGTCAAAAGAATCCGGGTGATACAATACTTAGAAGGATGTTTCCGCACAAAGGAATGGACCTCGAGGTAGATTGATGCAAAATCAAGGACTTTAATCAGCGGATGGTGAAGAATGAGAAAAACCTAGAAAGTGACGATGTCATGAAAAGCACCTTGTGGTGGATGCGAATGGGGTATAACGTCAAGATAAAACTTAACCTAGAAAAGATTGGAGTTTTCCAGCTATACAAACTGCCAATCGTTGGGAAACCTCATTTGTTGGGGAGATTTCTTCTCTCACACGTGCATGGCAATAGAATATATATTTTGCAAGGAGCAAAAAAAGATCTCACCCAAGCTCTTGAACAAGTTCATTAGAGTGTCTTGCAGAAAGGAGTGGTTATCCAAGAGGCACTAGACAACACAAAGACGATTAAAATTGTCACCAAGCAGCTCAAGTATAAGAGGAAGAAGTTCACTATGCCAATTGACAAGTCAAGGACAACACCACCAACATCACCACACATATGATCAGCACAAAACTTTGTGCAGCAGGGCAGCAAGACATCATCAATCAAGCACATTTATACTTGGCACACATAGTGGCCATAAAGAGAAAGAATACAATATCACCAAATTTGTGTGTAAGGAGATCATCAAAGCGCGAGCGAGGCACATGAAAAAGGAGAAACTTTTAGGTGGGTGGTGATCCTACTTTTAATTGTTATAAACAACTTCGGTATCCCAAATGGGTATGGGGGCCAAGTGTGGAAGTTCTCAAAGAGAATTGCATCACGGGTGCACCAATTCAAAGAGCACACATGCGTAACCGTATACAATAAAGCATATAAGGCTAAGATGAATAGGTAGTATGAAAAAAATTAAGGCAATCGAAAGAGAATGGAGCATTCCACAAAAATGTCTAATGCCTACCAAATATTTATGGAATTCAACGTGTCGCAAAATGACTCCTTGGCAAGAATAAGGTTGAGCTCCAACAAATGGTCAAGATGGTGAAGACTACCTTTTTGAATGTTTGGCTGAATATCTAGAGCGCATGCTTAGACTGGGACCCCAATGCCAAGCACAAGAAGATGAAAGTCATGGAAATAGACAAGGTAATCTTGGTCCTCAAGACCGCACAAGTACCCAAGGAAGGTAGATATAGACCAAGATAGTGAATCTGATGCGGATTTCACACAAATACAGCCAGCTCTGCAAGCAATGATAGATGAAGCAGCAAAAACATGTATGCAAGGTGGATTATATGCTACGAAACCAATTTCTCAAGGAAGTTGAAGCACTAGGAGATGAGATTAAGGCTAGGAGAAAGGAAATGGAGCAAACGAAAGTGACCATGGAAGAAGAAACTGTGGTGTGCAAGGCAAGCGAGAAACTTGGCTCCAAGTTGTAATCAGCGTGATAGAAGTTGTAGGAAAGCCAAGACAACTTAACCTTAACAAACTTATCTTTAGGACTCCCTAGAAAAATGGAGGAGATAAAGGCCACACTCACAAAATGGCGAGCATTTGAAGAGGAGGTCTAAAAGGATATACCAAAATTTTTATTTGAGCCTGAGCATGAGGACTTGTCCGAGGACGGACAAGCAAGCTAGTATGCGCAAATGTTGGCCTCATATTTTGGACAAATGGTGGAGCGCCCATAGATTGGGCAAACAACAAAACACAAGTCCCAAAGCGCAAATGTTGGCACGGCAAAAACAAGAACTAGCGCCTTTCACAAGGCGGTGTGTCAACAATCACAGAGCAAATCCACGATGCCGCCAACATAGATTGGAAGCATAAATAGAAACCGTTAACAAATCTCAAGTTGACTTCCCGTTGTAAGTTGATTGGTAGGGGAGGTAGTGCATGTTTAGCTATAAATGAGTGCCTCAAGCCCATTGTAAAAGAGATTTTTGGTAGAGAGTAGCGTTATAAGTTCATTGGTAGAGGCAAGACATGTTTAGCTATAAATGAGTGCCTCAATGACATTGTAAAAGAGATTTTTGGTATAGAGTAGCATTTTGCTGTTGGAATATACAACGATTGTACTAGATCGTATTGTAACCTAATCTGTGAATGAAATATCTAGCGTTAATGGACTAATGTTATGCTCTACTATTTTATGTGATTGTATGCCAATGAAACTTAACCGTCAACTTTGGATATGATTCCATTAATGGTGTTAGCGCAGAAATAACTTAAGCTTTAATAGAAGATTTGTCATTCGCAAAATTGTCCCTTTGAAGTTTCAAAGTGCCTGGAGTGAGTATACAAATGATCTTCAATGGAATTTCAAAGGTAAAGAGTGATACTCGGTGGAGGAAGGATATAAACTTTTGGCAGAATCAGCCTCTTTCAGGGAAAGGTTAGAGGTTTGGCAGAAAGCTGGAACTCTCACACACGGTCAAAGGAAAAGTCTTCCTCTAGGTAGAAATGTGAGGAAAGACTCTCACATGTGATTAAGGAAAAGAGGGATTATAGGTCAGCTTGGATGAGGTGGTGAAGGTTAATCACATATTCCAAAGTAGCCCTTTGCAAATGAGATATAAATAGGATTGATTAACTCCTCTAGGATTAGCCCATGAACCTCGGGAGGACCATACTAAGAGTTGGCATTTTTTGCCTAGGGAGATTACTCTTAAAGATTTGCAGAATGCGACCTTATAATGATGTGTTGGAAAATATAGTTGGAGAGAAATAAATGAATTTTTTCAAAGAGATAGTAAAACTGGCAGAGATGGTTCTTCAGGAGGAGGAAAGATATTTTCAAAAAGCAATGGCAACAAGGTGGCTTAAGAAGGCCATGAACCTCAACAATGGGGACAGCTGAATAATGAGTGTAACCTTCACTAATCAGAGTTTCTAAGAACATATCTTTGGAGGGGCTCCTCTAAAATTGGTAGTGCACTATTTATTCATATGGGGCGTCAAGGGTAATCCTAGGCCCACAGTGTACTAGGTGTGTCATTCGAGGCTAAGATGGGAGTGTGTTGGGTTTCAAGGCAGCTTTTGTTGGCATAAATTCAAATAACATTGCTAAGGCGGAGGGTCTTGCGATGTGACTTAAGTGGTGACCATTGAGTTCAGAATCAAGAGGATTGTGGTGGAAGGGGATTCTAAAATCATTAGAATTCAACACATTTTACTTCATCCACTACTACGGGTGGAAGTGAACAAGGGTACTAGACTAGTTAACAAATCACAAAGTCTTGTGTCAAGGGAAAGTGCTTAAGGTATTCAACAAGATAGTTGCCTAAGAAAATGGTGCAATGGTCCCAAGGATAATGAAGATGACTATTTTAAGCTCGGATACCCAGAAACGTCAACTAGGGCAGCATACCGATGTATCGGTACTAGTACAGGTCCTAGTATGTGCCTAAAACATTTTGAAATGCCAAAACAGTCTTCGTTTCCTAGCAACCTAGATTTCACGGAATAATAAAAATCAAATTAAGAAGAAAAGTTGGTGCAGCTTCCTTGGTGCAAATTTTTTTAACGATGATAAACATAATCATGCTATTTCCTAGGATACGGGCGTAATAATCTAACAATATTAAAAATTTCAATAAGTCTTAAAACCAAAGATTTGGAAAGAGTCTTAAGACATTTTAAATGATGGTGAGGGAAATACTGAGTGTTGTGGGAATGTAAATGGGCTCGACCTGATGAGAGACATGATTATGGTTACGTCCAGGATACCACTGCAAGGAGTAGCCATGTTTGGTCTCTTGGTTCTGGCTTGAAGTGGCACCCTTATGCAATTTATGTCATCGCTTCCTCTTTTGATGCCAGTAGCAGTTTCTCTAAATTGAAGCATGTGTGTGCTTGTTGCAGCATTGTTTCCCTTCGGTACCTTGTCTTTCCTTTTTCTCATTGTTTCTCCTTTCTTCCTACCTTGTCCGGGCTGTTGTCTCCTCTATCGTCTTTGGACTCTCCTCTCTTCAGGAGTGTTCTTTTCACTTAAGGTTTTCTTCAATTTGCGATTTTCAAGGAGTTTTGTAGGCAGGGAGAATGAAGGCATGTGTGCCTTCGGGAGGAGCTCTTGATTTTGTTGGTTATTCTTTTTGTTTTACCCTGCAGAAGGAATGTAGGCGAATAATTCAGAAGGAGATTTGGACTGTTAGATGTGTAGTGGATGTAATCAGAGGTCTGCAGTTCTGGGACATATGATTGAGGGGCACAAACTATGCTGCCCAGATGTCTGTTTGCAGGTTTGGCATTTTGAGGATTAGGGATTGAGGGCGGTTGTTTAGTTCTCCCATTAATTGGTGGTCTACAGCCTATATTAAACACCCATGCCTTTGGATTGTTGAAAATACTGCATGCCTTTTATGAGTCTCTTCTGTGGTGTCTTCTCCATTTCTTTGCTCGCAGCCTCTACAGGTATGGAATTTTTCTTCTGGAAGTCTTTGTGCATTTCAATTCTCTCCAGGCGGCCATGGACAATAGGAGATCTGCCTCTCACTTCATACAGATTTTGGATTCTTCTAGCAGTGAAAGTTCCAATAGAAACCATTTATACACAAAAAAGGAAAATATGGGTGCTGCAACTCACAAGATTGGTGGGAAAGCTAAGGATGATGTAATGCTCAAAGATGATAATGAATTGGATATTAGCAGCCCAATTGCTAAGACTTAGGTCAAGTGCACATGCTGCAAATGTTCCAAGAGGAAGAGGCAGATTACTGCATTTCCTCTTCAAGGATAAGTGCACATGGAAACAAAAATCTGATGGAGGTGGTGAAGGCAGGAAAGGAAAGAAACGAAAAATCACAATTCTGCTCCTAATGACTACCAAAAAGAGTTGGAGTTTTTCTGATTTGAAAGCCCTGAGGCCAGGTAGATAGACCAACAGTTGGATTTGACCACTCATCTTTCTCCCTTGGATCTCAACACTAATGGTAGGATGAAGATTGGGACCATAAATAACAAGAGTAAGAGGATGGCCGATAGGGAGGATGTTTTCCTTGAAGAAATTGGTGGATCTGTTTAAAAGAACAGGAGGAAGATTGAAGAAGATGAGGGAATTACCCAGAAGATGAAGGAACCCATCTTTCAGGAAAGAAGTGGCATACTCTGAGAGATCGCTAAGGCATATCAAGGAAGAGGTCTCATATGCAGGCTTATTGATTTTTGACTCAATTAGGAAAAGGCCATTAGCACTGACCCAGTTGAATAGTACACTTAAACAATAGAGCTTGCAAACAATAAAATGTGTGAAGCTAGGGATTCATTCAATATGGCAATTACCAGCCTTGAGGGCACTCACAATCTCCTCCACTAGAAATTCTACATGCACCACATGGGGATGGTTATGGAGAAAAATATTTCCAAGAAAGTTAGCAGGTGAATGAGCTTGTTGGCACAGATTTCTATTTATATGCTTTGTTATGTTTGTAAGCCTTTTTGAATTCTCTCTTTTGGGTGTTGGTTTTCAGTTTCATCATCCTTAGAACTCTTACCCTGAGTTTCTAGGGTAGTGGCATGATCCATCTTCTTGTATTTGGGATTTTTCCATTTTTTTGATCTAATAAATTTACCACTATCACATATACAAAAATTATATATAGATAGCACTATTATGATTTTTATATGTTTGTATTTAATAAAATCATAAATGGCCTGTTAAGTCATAGAAGCTTGCAAAGCAGAACACTACCCACCATAGCAGAGGTTTGGCTGCTGCAGACAGCTGATTGATTGGAGGCCAGACCAAGTGCTGGACGCTAGACCCATACACAGACAAAGAGACCCTTATACTGACCCTTTCTTGGATGGCTGCCCACAGGCCCTTAACAGCGTTTCCTGAGTGCTAACATGCATTATATTGGAAATATACAGGACAAGCTGTAGGGCAGACAACAGAAAAATGAAGGATAATAACATGCATGTGAAACATGTTGTTTATTATTATTTTAAAAAGCCAAAATCTATTCACCGAATTTGGCAAATTTTTCATGCATCATAGAAAATTGCACATTTGCAATTTTAATGGATTAAATTCAGTAAAAGTTGTGACTCGGGATATGACCATTATAAGAAAGTGTTCTCTATTATGCATGCCTTCCATGGAAGAAATGCCTACAAGAAGAAATACAGACAAATGAAGGGCATAGTAACCTCCAGTGTTTACATCACAAACGTTAATTACTGCCAGAGAAAAAAATAGAGAAGGAGATCATAGAAGCATGAGTTTGAGATACTACACGAACATAATGTGTTTAAACATATAACATTTCAATGATTGTTCCTAAATGGATAAATGACAAACAAATTCAAACTTCATAGTTACCAAGTTCGGGAATCCAGATTCATACAGGACAGGAAATATATTTTGTGTGTGTGTGTGTGTGTGTGTGTGTGTGTGTGTGTGTGTGTGTAGTTAGTATATTATAGAACATAAATAAATGTAAAATTCCCCCAAAAAAACCCTACATTGACATAGGGCTGACCCAGGAACACTCGAACAACAGGAGAGCACTCAGCTAACTTCAGCTCAGTTATCCTCTACTCTTGACCAATGAAAGCAGCGCGAGGAGACCTACTGGTGGGGGTGAGCGAAAATGCCCAGATCAGATCATACTGATTCAGTACATCTGAAAAATCGGAATCCTACAGGACCTGGGGCACATTCAACAGGATTTGGTGACTATAATTTATAAACTGGGTATCTCAAGGACTGTAGGGTTAGAAAAATTACAGTAGAGACTCAACAAAAAAAATAAGAAGCGATTGAAAAAGATATTACTTGGAATAACGCATGAGTTTACCTTAATCCAGAAAAGAAGTTACAGGAAAAAAAAATGATGAAAATGGATAGTGAAAATCCAATCATGGGACGTGTTAAGTTCTTTAATATGCACCTTAAGATCAAGAATCCTTTGCTGGGACACAAAACATATTAATCAGGTCCAACACACCTAATATGATTTCCTGTCTATAGATGATGTGGTTATTTGGGTGCCCAATACATAAACTTGAATATGTTCAGTAAAAATTATCTGAGTGTAAAAGAAATGATGCCAGATATAAGATAGATTATGGCACTATCTAAATTCCTGATATGCCTAATCTCTCTTTGGATGGTATCTGCTTATATGAGAACCCAAAACATGCTATTTACCATAGTTACCAGGTTCGGCCGGATTTGTATGAAATCCGGTTCGAACCGTATTTTTTGAAGCAACCGAATAAATGCGGTTCGGTTCGGCCATTTTTTCGCAGAAAAAAAAATTCCTTTTTTGGCAAAAAGAAAAAAATTTTGGAATTTTTTCACAAGGACAAAATTTGCCATTTTTGGAAAGGGTCCGGGAAGATGTAGCAGCAAAAACTTGCATGTGCCATAACTTTCATTCTGTGGCTCCGTTTCAGGTGTCGTCTTCTCTAAAAGTGTATATTTTCTCGAGCTCTACGCATTGATGGCAATATTTTTCTTATTTTCATAAAATCCATTTTTGCACCTTTTTGGACCAAGCAACTTCTTGCAATCTTTTGAAAGAATCATTATGATGATGATGATTATGGTAGATGGATGCTTTTTTGTATGATTTGTCTATATATAATGATATAAGTATACAATAATATAAATTTATAATAATATAAGTATATATATTCCGAACCGGATTTTTCCGTATTTTTTCGAATTTTTTCGAGAACTCCGTATTTTCGGATTTTTTTGCCCTTCCGAATTTAATCGGATTTCCGAACCTGGTAACTATGCTATTTACACATTGGCTAACAACCTTGACTACTTCCATGAAAAAAAAAAGCTTCTGTAAAATGATTACTTTCTGTAACAAGCATGCATGAATTTCAATGAAATGAGTTTTCTTAAAATAGCATTTAAGATATATGGTCCCAGAAATGAAAGACAGCGCTGAAAGAAGGAAATCATTTTGATGTCCATGAATGACCAGAATAGGTTGATGGAACTAACAAGTACAACATACAATAGCTGACAGTAACTCCAACAACCAAATGGCAAAAATAGTGTATCTAAAACTAAAACTAGGAAACAGTATAAACAAATAAGAAAGAGAGATAAAAGAAATAAAGATATTATAATGATGCCTAAAATGACCAAAAGTGGGTCAATGGGACTTTAGAATACATTCAAGGACCCTTGTCAAAATGAACCACTATTCCTGCCAAGAAAAGGGAGTCAATGGAGACCAAGGCTCTAGTCTGCATGAGCTGGGAGCAGAAAAAGGGCCAGCATCAAATTTCAGTGAACGAAACTAAAGCCCTATTAATAAGACAAGGCTCTCACTCTAAAGATGCAGAAAAACGTGGAGTTCATAAAATAATAATACTGATTACAAACGCTGAAGGGATAACTAATTGTACTGAGTTGTTTGATATGTGCTGTAGCGATCAATTCCAAAAAAGGAAACCTACAAACCAATAAGAACAGCAAAATCTAAAATCAACAAGCTTGCAAGGTAGATTTCCATTTCACAAGATCCAATAGCCATGAAATCTGCAAGCCTACTATTTGGATCCAGACTACAAACTAAGATGGACTAAAATTCTCCAATGTCAAAATACCACGCATCCTGGGCTAGGATTAACTTCTATAACACACTTGAACAAAACAAAATAGAGCTTTAAGTGACATTTAGACAACATGCAGCTACTGTTCATTCATTTTCAATGAATAAAGCTTCTTTAATAATGTATCCCCAACCTCTTCATGGCCTGCATAGCCTATCACGCAATCCATTGTTGATAACTGCCATTTGTATATTATACCCCTCACTCTTGGTCCGGCTCCTGCTGAAGACTGTACATTCATCATCTTCAACAGCCACAGCTCTCAAAATTCCAGGGTGTGCACGCACCGAATGAAGAACCGATGCTTTTAATCTCCATGGATACTCATCCTTTATGCCACCAAGTCTACTTAGAAACTCTGGCCCTTCCCAGGTGTCAACAGTGCTAGGTAACCAAGACCAAGGTTCGTATTTACCAGAAGATGCTGCAGCTTCATTATGAGCACTTAGTTGGTTATCTGTTGCCTGCCTAGTTATTGTAGACTTGCTTATTTTGCTTGCCTGAGACTGGGGTATTGACCAGCCTACACCATTGAGCAGCAAGCTGGCTGGATTGAAAGGAGCTTGTGGGCTCTTGCTGGAACTTATCAAATGAGTGCTATCTCCACTCTGAGGCATCTCACCTACACATTTCCACTGTATTCCAAGATAATAGTTAGAAAGATAAACAAATTTTAAGGACAGAAGAATAGTATCTAACCATAAAATGTGATTAAACTGGTTAAAAATTAAGAAATCCTAGGTACAAATACCCACACATTGGAGTAATATAGGAACCCAGACTATTAATTACTGTCAAATTGTGCAAAAGCCTCTTCATGTTTCTGCATTACAAATACAAATAAAATTGCTCCAGATACAACCTAGTTCATATGAAGCAACTTAATTATACATACTGTTACAGGTTACCTTCCACTTGTATCGCCGAAAAAGAACTTGCTCGAGAAGAAGCCATGTAGTAAAGCACTGACGAAGCCTTTCAATTCCAAGAAGTGATGCAAGGGAAGGGTACAGCAAAAATCTTCATCATAAAAGAATAAAGATGCATTAATAGAAAAGCACTTTCATCTTGGAGACACTATTGGTGATTTTACAGTACGCTTTGGATTTCGACAAGGCTATAAGAAACTGATATAACACCAAGTAGCAGTGGACACATACACAAGATCCATCTTATTGTCAGCACAGGTCTCTTCATCAACTTCAGAATGTCCATTGAAATGTAACCCTTGCCTTCTGGACAAAAAGTCGTGATTGCCCATTTCCTCTTGTACAGAATCAACGTCCTGGGAAAAAGCAAGTTCGCCCAAAACTGGCTTAAGCTTTGGTAACATAAATGCTACAGTAGAATCTGGTCCAATGTGCTGACAAATTCCAATAAGTGCCTTTGCAGCATGCTGTGTGAAAATTATGCAAAAGTCAACAGCAGAGAAAATTAGAAGCAGAGTGCGCCAGAAAAAGTTTGTATATAACAATTTCACGAGGAATGGCATTTATGACTCTTGAATAGTGAATATAAGTATATAAAAGGAATTGAATAGCAGAACAGAGTCAACAGACAATAAAGATAGAATATGATTCTCATACCCGGACCACATTTGGGTTTAGATTGGCTTGCATAAGCAACTTTGCATGGACAGTATTTTGCTCCTGGAAGACAACATCAAAATTACCATGATCCTTTCATTTTAAGATAGTGACAAGACTGTTATATGATATTAGTGAGGACCAGCAATGTCAAACCTGCACCAACTCGGTAAGGACAACTGAACTTGGGAGAATTCTAACAAGTCCATCGAGAACTGTGAGTGCATCAATTAAGGCCAGGGTGTGCCAACTTTGGAAAGGCTCCAGTTTATCTACATTGGAGAAAGTCATGCCAGATAGTACAATGCCGCGTAGAGGAGGCAGCATTTGCCTTACAATCACTTTCTCCCCAAGATGCCCCCTATTAAACATCAACAGAAACTCAAGATAAGAAACTGACTAACAAAGGAAAACTTAAAAAATAGAAAACAAACAAAAACTCCAGTCGCAGAGTTTCAATCTGGTGGCCAGCATTACCAATTCTAACCAAGGTTTCAATTCCCTCAACAGTGATTCCTCGTCCAAAGCACTGCATTAGAGGCAGAATAGTCTGGAGCAACCAATACATATTTAGCGACTTATGCGCCAAGAAAGCGGACTTGAAAATTTCTTCTTTGCATTTTTAATGCAAACAATTGCATGAAGCAGCGAAGATAAAAACAAATATTGCGAAGTAAAGGAAAATTTAAACTCATAAGTTAAGGACTAAGTAAGTCTTCTTAACCTGGTGAATTGTAATAGGTGTACCAAGTTCTTCACAAGAGCCTACAAGTAAAACTGATGCTGCAGCTGCTGAGTTTTTGTTGGAAGAGATATATAGATTTTTTATTACCAATGGATGAATGTTTTCCAAATATGCTTGTAAACCCACAAACTTCCATAAATCTCTTATGAATGAAATTTGAAGAAGGGCCACCTTGAGGTGTGACGATTCTGTACTCTGTCACAAATTACTGTTTGTGTCTGAATCAGTCCTGAAGTTTCTTAAAAATTTCGAAGTGTGGCATAGATAATGGCACGTGTCAATGTAAAATTGGAAATAGAAGCATGAAATTATAGGTCATAAAAACAAATGCAAAATTATGAAATTGATGACAGAAGTCACTTCATTGAAAAGGTAACTGACTTGTAAAATTTTCTGAACCGAAGGAAGCAACAGTGTTATTGCTGCCTGAGGTTTCAAAGATCGTATAAATTCCTTGAGTAAATGTACAGCTGCCTCAACATCAAAATCCAATGCAGGAGTCAAAATAAGTGGTAAACAAGATGGGACACACATCTCTGCAGCAAAAGATCCCATTGAAAGTAGAGCCCCTTCTCTTGCCAATTTTGCCGCATAATGTAGGCATGAACTTTTGCTCCCCAAAACATAAATAGGTGCAAGAAACCAATAAGCTGATCTTACTGTTGAAGGAAAATATGGTGCCTCCAATAGAGCTTCTGCTGAAGGCCTCCTGTACAAAATAAACGGAACATTTAGAAAACATTCTATAAGTCTTAACACTTTGGCTATATATAGAATCATTCACTGGATATAAAACACTAAATGAATTTTCATCAACATAAGCCAGTAAAATCCAACACAAATCTCAATTAGAAGACATAGCACATAACAAACTTACAAAGTAACCAGTTCAGAACAAATTAAAACAATGGTTTTCTTTCAGTCAGCATTGAAATACTACGCAATTATCAATAATACATGTGCAGTAGATAAGCAGCTGAAGAGCCACAAACAGCCGATAATATTTGGACAATATTTTGAGCTTGAGAATCTTTCTGGGAGGGTAATTAATGATTGAGACCATAAATGAACCATCTTTAAAAGCCAACCACCACAATTACATAGCTAAATATCTAGTATTGCAAGGAACTCAAGGATTATGTATGATGTTTAAATCCTAGCAAGTATGTTCGTTAACTTATTCTATTAATCATGGGTAGTTTTTACTCAATACGGCAAGGTACATTTTAAATTTCTTTATCTAAGATTGTTTAGTTATTGAATTCACAGAAACACTTAATACTGTTTTACTTGTAAACTACTTCAAAATGACAATTCTGAATACTAGTGATACTAAGAATGAGTGTGATTATCTGTCGGAAACTTAACAGTCTCGTAAGCAACTGAATTATCAATGCTAACAACAAACAGCAATATGAAATCAGAAGAAGCATAGACATAAGAGATTTTTGGTCTGGAAAACCCAATTGGAAGTGGCAACTGCGCAGCTTCCTATCTTCTTAAGGCCAAGGCTGGATTACAAAGAATACTAGAACAAGCACAAAAGCCATGCTATCATGCTCACTCACCTTCTCTCTTTGTACCTTCAACCCAATCCTCCTACAACCAACCGACCACCAACTCTGACCGCCCGCTTCTCCTCTGCATCTGTGCCTCATATTTATCATAGCTGGAGATGTCCTTTCATGCATTAAAGGATGCCAAGGGTCTTGGAAACTGAAGAGAGGACATTTTCTGCCGTTACAAGACTTATGCGGTCATAACAAGAAAAACCGACAGTTTCTGCTGACGGTGCGATTTGGAAACAACCACTGCTCTACAAACATGTAACCGCCGCACTGCATGAAGCGACGGTTTTGCAACCTGCCAAGGAATAGTCCTTTTGGAGGCCTGCTGCTTACTGAAAATGGATTTTTCTTGGTTGGATGATGAAGTGGACTGGTACAGCCGTAGCAAAACCGCTGCTCTGCAGACACTGGCAGTCACACAACTGTCGCTCTGCGTGAAGTGGCGGTTTCACAACCTGCCAAGGAATAGTCCTTTTGGAGCCCTGCTGCTGACTGAAAACAGATTTGTCTAGGCCGGATGATGAAATGGACCTGATCCTTATGGATCAGTGTACCTCTAGTATCTATCATAGTGACTTGTGACATAGGTTGTGTAAAAATGCCACATTCCCAAATATTGCATATCAGCAAGAAATTAGGAAGCAAGCTATTGAAAACACCTTCACTTCACTCAATAAAGAATACTCAAAACATAAATCTTGTTTCTGAAAAATAAAAAAGATACATTTTTCACAAAATTGATTTGCTATTATGATTTTGTTGTTGGCGAAATAATTTGTCGTTGGAAAAATTAGTGCTTTTCGTCAACGCTTTGGGACTAGGTCCCTCCTCTTGGGAATGGGGAGGCTCTTATTTATTGAATGCAGGGAATAATAACATTTGTGGGTGGCCGTTAGGCCGGGATCATACAGAATACTCCACTAAACCTGTGGCAAATTGTTTTATGGAATACAAGGGAGAAATTTGCTTGAGAAGAGGTAAAGGGGAGATAGGAAAAAGGGAGAGGGTTAAGGTTGTGAGTAGGCACTTGTAAATTTCACAAACATTAACCAGAGTAGGTCCACATTCAATAGGAAGAGAAACAACTGTGTAAGCTACAACAAGATTAACAAATCAAAGACACAAAGTTCTATTGATTTATTCCTCAAAGATACAAAGTTCTTTCTTGGTTGTACAAGATTACAAAGTCTGCATAGTTGAAAAGTAGAAAGTAGAAGAACATAGACAAGGAAATAGAAGAAAGTAGCTTCTTGCTTGTAGTAGGAGAACAAAAGCTAACCCTTTGGAATGGAGAAGTCATCCCAATATATAGCCTTACAAAATGTCTCTTCATCTCCCCCAAGTGACTTTTCATATTCCTACCACTTGTGACCTTTCATATTCCCGTAGGAATAAAAAAAGTCCTTTTCTTATTTATGAAAAAAACTTTTACAATGCAAAATTAAAAGGTCACTTAAGTGAATAAGACGAAATAGCCAAAAAGTACATTCCCAATGAAGAATTAGAATGTAGAGAGAGAAGGAAGAAGAGAGAAGTGATCAATCCAAAGATGATCCAGGATGTTCTACTTTTCCTTTATTGTGGAGATGAATGTTGCAATTGAGTAGAATCTTCCTCGGTTGCTTCTCTGATCAAGGCATGTCTTGTTTGGGACTGAGAAATGATGTTCCACCTCTTATCCAAAATGATCACCTTTGGTCATGCTTGGGAAACTCTCTTTCAACTCTCCATCCCTATGAGCAATGGTAGGTTACACAAATCAACTCTTTGTCATGAACATGATATCTTATCACTCACATGAGCGAACACTCATCTTGCAATCATCATGAAGAATGAACTCACACCATGCATGCCCCGGACTCAATAACCATGAGCTCTCTTGGATTTGACAATATCAAAGATTCATGAGAATCCTCGATGGAAACATGGCAATCCTCTGAAATGGAAACACTTCCTCTTTGTGAGATGACACCAAGCAACAACTGAATGGGCAATGGATATCCACCAGCTCTGAATAGCCCACTTGAGAATATCTTTTCCTCCACAGCTTCACGGGGTTCTCTCAGCATCCTTGTTTTTAGGTCCTCCAGATCCATGTTTGTCACATCATTGTCACCTACATTAGGATACTCAATGTTTAATGTGGAAATTGGATCTAAACTTGAGTATTTGATCTTCATGGTGACAAAAGTTAGTGAAATGGATGGGAGATGGATGGATATGAACAATTTGACCAAAATCCTAACACACGGTAATTTTAGCATGTCCTACCCAAGATGTCTATCTTTAGAAAGTGGTCTTCTAGATGTCGGAATGAGATGAGAGTAGTCTCAAAAGTTTCGTTTTCACTCTGGAATGTTTTGCTCAAAAATTTTAGACAATTCCCTCGTCTGGATCAACATAAAGTGCAAACTTCAATGAAGCGGGCAGAATGTTGAGAGAAAACTCAATCCTCCATATCTCTAAAAATACTCCACCTCATCATTCAAGCAATGGCTCAAATGAAAGCTTATATTTTATGAGGAACATCTGCTCTAAATTTTAGGCAATTTGGCTCGCTGAGTCACCAGGCAAATGCAAATATATTCAAAGGGGACAAAATACTGCGAGAAAACTCAGTCCTCCATATCTCCAAAAATACTCCACCTCATCATGCAAGCAATGGCTCAAATGAAAGCTTATTTTATGAGGAACATTTGCTCCAAATTTCAAGCAATTTGGCTCACCGAGTCACTAGGAAAATGCAAAACAATTTTCAGTTGTTTTGGGCAAATATGGAGTTCTTGGATGGAAAATTCTTTCTCAAATAAAAATAAAGCATGTCATGATAGCCCGCAAGTTAAAGATCATCTGAAAAGCATTTTGAAATGGAGCACTTTAGCAAATTTTTGAGGTTTTTCAATTGTGGGATCACCGGCAATGAGCAAAAGACCATTTTGGAAACTAGAGCATGGAGCTGGTTTTAATGGCTTCCATGGAGGAAAAATATGAAGTTTTAATGGAGTTTCATGTTGCACTTTTCTATTTTCATGTTGAGGTGTTTTTGGAGGGAAAACTAGATTTCAAAAAATGACTAAGTGTTGGGGTTTTACTTTTAACCATTTTTTTATTTTTAGCACTTTAACTCACCATTAACCCAACATGGTTTAACCCAGGGCAGGTGCGGGTTAGAGGGTGAGTTGCACCCATGAAAATAGGGGACAGTTGAGGTGAGGGGGCAATGGGGACACTAAGTTGCACTTTGCATCAGATTGTGACAAGTGTCACCATGTGGGAGTATGTGAGGGAGATGGAGGGGGCTGGAAACAGGCTCGGGAGCTAAAATGAGGTTTTGCGTGTGACTTGGATTAACTCCAAGAGCTTGGGCGCACTTTTGTGTCCCCTATGCCCCTTGGTTGTTGGGACAAAGGGACAAGGGACATCAAGCATCAAAAAGTGCACCAAGGGTCAAGTTTCTCATGAGGAGGGGCCAGATGGGTCAAAACACAAGTTTGCATGTTTCCTAGCAACCCAAGTTGTCACTTAAGTGATGAAAAGCATTCCACAACAAGGGGGTGCACTTTTGTGTCCCTTTGGCTGTTGGGAAAAGACACAAGGGACAACAAGCTTCAAAAAGTGCACCATGGGTCAAGGGGGTCATGATTTCAAGTTGTGCACATTCCTAGGACACAAGTGGTGTACTTTAAGTGACGCAAACAAAACATCAATAAGGGGGTGCACTTTTGTGTCCCCACTGTCCCCTTGCACCAAGGGACAAGGGACAAGGGACGTCGAGAGGTGAAAAAATGCGCCACTAGCTTATGAAGTGTGTTGATCTCATCATGCCAACGTGAGAATAGAACACGAGAATTTTTTTTTCGTCCCAGAGAACAAAACTTGGAGTTCCGAGGTCAAATCTTATATGATTTTGACTCCAAAACACCCACTAAATCCATTCCCACCATTTTCAAGACCTAATTCTACTTGCATTTTGAGTTTTAGGCCCAGTCACCCTTTTGGCACAAAGAAGCAGCAATAGTGACCCGGACTACCACGAAGAGTAGTGAGGTCTAGGATCAAAATTGATGTATCCAACATGCAGTGGACTCCAAGAGCTTTCCATTGACTATTTGTTTATCTTCTAATTCCTCACGGAACTCCCAGAATCTTCATAACAAGGTCACTTTCTTCGTTGAAGCTCACATTCCAAGCACCCGTAGTGACCCGATCTTGCTTAAATGGATCCCGACACCACATGCCTCCATAGTTTTCCTTGAAACTGCCATGGATCACTTCATTGTTCTCCTGCACAACCTCCAGATGGGTTGAGCCCTTGCAATTAGCTTCTAGAGGATGTTCTCATGCTGCAATATGGCTAAAAATAGCCAATTTAGTGCTTCAGGAGCACTATTCCACCTTAGAGCTTAGTATCACCATGAAATCTACTTGGATCTATCCCCCTGCACATGAAACACACTTGAAATCCATGTTAATACATTCCTCTCAGCCAAAATGAGGATGACACAGACTTAAGGAAGTTGTATAGGTTGAAAGGATGGCTAGAAGAAGGGTTCATAATGACCAGGAAAGGGAATTTCAGGTGGGGGTTTGGTTATCATGACCAAAATTTCAAATTTTAAATTTTGCATGCTAGACATTTAGCATGACAACAGATGTAAAGATATTCTATCAAGGAATAAGGCATTTTTAAAAGGCATGGAAAAGCACTTAAAGGGATTAAAACAAATGTTGTAGCGCGTGGATGTTATCTATATGGTTTAAAAATGCAATCGCCGAATCTGGTTGACAATAAGTGCAACGTCACAGGCTTCCCGTGAGCCAAAGGTAGATCAAGAGAATTTATAAAAAGAATATGTAAGTGCAAAGAGACACGGGGAGCTTGTCAGAATGTGAGAAAATACTCAGAAACTTTAGACTATTGTTTACATACAAAAGAAGAGTGGACTCGTTTATAGGAAAGGGTCTCTCTTATATCGTTGCCACCTTATTTTCACTAAGCATAAGACCTTTAAAAGTAAAAGTTAAATTACATACCCAGATGGATCTGTGAGAGGAGCCGCGCTACCACCATACATAACTGAAAAAAGAATCTCTTGGGAAGTTACCAATCTAGAATAGGGCATGTGATAGCTTCTACAAAAATTGGCAAATAAGTCCAAAACAAGAATCGGATATATAGAATTTGCAACATGTTCAATCCTCTTTATGAACAGGCAAGAACTTCAAACCAAATCAGCTACCACAGATAGAAATGTTCTTGAATTTTAAAAGAAGAATTTAGGGACCACAGAGGTCAATGATTAGTATGTTCGATAGTTTCTGTGAAGAGGTCTCGTCAATGCTAACGTAATTAATTCCTTGTTGGGCAGTATGTTAAGAAGCACACTTGTTTTAGAATGTCTCTTATTGTGAGAAAATTTTGCAGTCCTTCCTGACTTCTTCATTTATTTCTTACTTATATGAAATTTTCTGATTACTCCCTGTTTCAATGTAATTTTTACATATGATCTCTATGCATGTTTTAGCGTAATTTTTCCAAGACAAAATTCAGGGGATATTAGCTTGGCAGTGTTTGCGAAGGAGAGTAATGAAATGAGAAGTATTAACGCCGTTGTAGGGTATCACGCCTCGTACTACTCAAACAAGAAAGTACCTGCTATCTCTGGTGATTGCCCATGGTGTCGATGACATGGACACACCTTACAATATTGTGTATTGTGTGTATTACATACTGCATTGTACTTGACCCTACCTAGGACAGAGCATAGATGCAATGCCACTGTCTAATAGGGCCTTGCACATACATTTATGCATGGTATTTGCATTCTATTCAAGGCATAAAACAAGTTAATGTCTAAGTTTGGTATGTGAGGATGTATGGGGGACTGCACGGGTAGTGGAAATCCAACTAGAGGTGGAGTACGATGCCCAGTTCCTGATTTTTAAGTCTCTCATGCTGAGTTTGGCGTGGATTTACTTTTTCTTTCCTATCAGTTAGGGACTCAACGACACTAAGGGAAATATTCATTTCCCAATAAATGTATGTTGTAGAGGTGTGGCCATGCATGAGTCCTTGTGAGACCTAGAGTGACAAGAAATGTAAGAGACACCAACTTTAAAAGTATGTCTCCTCTAAAAGTATGCGACTATCATAGCTTTTTCCCAATTGAGGTGGTTGAGCAAGCATTCCAATTGATTGGTCACATACCTTTAGTCTTCATAGGGTTTTCTTGGGGTAATAATGTCAAGTGGGGATACCTTTGGGTGGACCACCACTTCACAACCCCTTTTTTTAAAGTTTATTTAATAAACTTTATTATGTCGGTCTTTCACAAATAAGAGTGAAACGGTACAACCGATTCATCCATCCTATATAAATAGGGTGATCCCTCACGGGGTTTATACACGATGCGTATTATGATTGTTATGATCATTGAATTGTAAAATTGCAAGAAATTGTTCTGCAATTATTCTGTGAGACCGAGGAGTGAAGTGGAAGTGTTGGGTAAAAGTATTTGTGAAATTCTTAATAAAGGCAGTGCTTTATTTTGGAGTGGGGTTTTTTTCCTTGAGTTTCCCCACTATAAATTTGGTGTCTTCTGTCTCATTTACTTAACTATTGTTTACATTTCATTCATGTTCTGTAATGCACAATATAAACATCTTAATTTAACTGCACATCATAATTTATAATCTTCGGCAATTACTTTGTGGATTTATAATTTGTTAATTATACATTCCCTCCATTAATTCCCTAACATGGTATCAAAGCTGGTGGTTATGCTTGTGCAAAGATAGATCTGGATGTTTTTGATTTGCAGGAGTAAAGAACTTGAAGTTTTTTCGGATCTGCGAAACCCTAATTGTTTCATTGTCGACTTCAAGTTAATCAGGTGAAAAACTCCAATTTCGCCTAATATTAATGAATATTGGTTGATTGGTTGATTAGATCTTGCTTGTGCATTTGTGTGCATAGATTTGTGTTTCTGCAACCTTGGTTCTTTGTTCTTGGTTCTTCGCACTTGTTTGCAAATTTTCCAAATATTTCGTGTTTTTGTGTATAGTCGTTATAGTTGTGCGACTTATTTAAAATAAGTTTTTTTATTTTGCGGCTCTTCCTTTTCCCTGGGTGGATTTCAAAATCATTTTATTTTGGCTCATTCCGTGGACTTCACGTCCACTCGGATCCATCTCTCGAAAGTTTGATGGAAAGTTGCCATTTGTCCACTTGGTCGTTAGATAGTCGCAAGTGGCATTTTTTTATTTCTCCTCGGTCTCGATCTTCCGCTTTCGTGTCCTTACGTTTTTTTTCTTAATCGGACCCGAAATTCATTAAAATTTGTCTTATTCCGCGGGCTTCACGTCCGTTGGGCTCATCTGTGAGGGAAGTTGCCGAAAGGTTGACACGTGCCCCCTAGGCTATCTTCGATCTGCTCCACGTGTTGCCTCTGTTTGGCCACGTGTTTCTTCTTTCGATTGTGTTGTGGTTCTTTGATCGCTCAACCTCCCGCGGACCCGAAATTCTATTTTCTTATGATTATTCCAAGCACTTAAGGTCCGTGGAGTGCATCTCCGCTAGAAAGTGCCAAAATTTTGCCACGTGTCCCCTCTCCTCCGTTGATCTTTTGCCGTGTGGTTCTTTGTTTGTTCGCAGCATACTCGGTTGACTTGTCAAACCCTGTTGCAGACCTAATAAGGTATTTGTTTTGATTAAATTTTGGGGACTTCACGTCCGCCAAGGGGATCTGCATTAGAATTTGCCAAAAGGTCGACACGTGCCCTCTAGTGTTGCTTTGATTTGCGACGCGTGTCATCTCCTGCTTTGGCCTCGTGTCCTTTAAATTTTTGCTTGTACCGCGTGTTTTTTTAAATTTTCTTCATACTACGGGTTTTCTAAGTTTCTTTGTGCCGTGGGCTTTGAATTTCCTTTGTCTCACGGATTCCAAAATTTGTAAAGCTTTGATCTCTCTCTTCTCTGCAGCCTTCGCGGCTTGTTTTTTCAATTTTTGCTAAGTTATTTTCATGCATATACTACTAAAAAAATTGTAGCTTGTTTTTTGTCTTTGTTTGGCTCTCCTATAAAGAGTTGGTTCATTTTTTAGTTGTATTTGTCTTCATAGTTGTCTGTGCATTTAAAATGGCCGGTAATGTTAGTTTTTCGATGGATAAATCTTAGTTATTAAATGGAATTAATTACAGTATTTAGAGAGTTAGATTAAAAGCCTATTTCATGGCTAGAAAATTATGGGATCTTGTGAGTGGTGTGAAAAAACGACCCACCGGAAGACATGTAACCCCGAAAACCTTAGCTCCTTCTCTTAAAGATCACAAGAAGCTTTATCCATCCTATTAGAGCATAAGAGATGAATTTTTAATGCATATAGGTCATATGGATTCTCCTGCTGATGCATGGAAACAATTAGAAACTATGCATGAAGGCAATCGTCTTTCCAAGATAATTAAACTAATTTTAGAATTGTTTACAACTCCCATGAAGGGGATGAGAAAATTGTTAATTACCTGGCTAAAATTAAAAATATTAAAGCTCAGTTGGATGGATGTAATTGTGAATTGTTTCAAGATAAGCTTATGTATTTTATCATTCAGATAAATATTCATGAAAAATTCGAAACTATATCTCCATCCTTAACTCTAAATATCAAAATGAGAATGATTTACCTGATCTGGATACTTTGTCTTCTCTGCTAATTCAAGAAGAACATGTAATGGAAAATTTTGATTCAAAAGAGACTGCCTCTCAGGCATTGTTCTCTCAGAATCATAAACCTTCTCAAAATAAGAATAATATCAATCGAAATCTAACATCAGATCAAAATTTAAACCCAATCCTAAATCTAATTCTGTTAGAAACAGTCATAATTTTAAAGTGAAATTCAATGACACATGTAACAAATGTGGCAAATTTGGTCATAAAGAGTCTGATTGTCGTGTAAAAACTAACAAATTTATTAAAAATAGTAAAATTAACAATCAAAAGAAAGATCAGAAGCAAAATCATGCAAATAATGTTGAGCATTCTATTGCCCTGTATACTGCTCTCTCACTTCAAATGACAATGAATGGATCCTAGATAGTGGTGCCTCTAGGCACATGACTTATATTTTGGTATCCTCTCAGATGTAAAATGTGAGGAAAATATATATCTAGGAGATAATTCCATCATTAGATCTGTAAGTTGTGGAAATGTTAAACTGAAAAATGGAATAATTAGGAATGTCTTGTATGTTCCTCAGTTGAAAAAGAATCTTTTATCTTGTTCTCAATTAACTAAAGAAAACTATAAAGTTGTATTGCTGCAAGATAAATGGTATGTAAAAGATGAACTCAGTAACATTATTGCATCTAGTATACAAAAAAATGGTCTATATTTTTGATGGATTTGTTTCTGAATCTTGCTTTTCTTCTTCATCTAGAAATGATCTTCAACTTTGGCGTAAAATATTAATGTCATCTCTCGCCAAAATCTTGTAATTGGTCTCCTAAATTGAAATTTGATCATGAAACATGTGAAAGTTGCCTACGTGGTAAGCAACATGTTGTACCATTTCTCTCATTTATTAGAGTTGATTCATAGTGATGTGAGAGGTCCACTTGAAGTTCCTTCTCTCAATGGAGCTTTGTATGTTGTATGCTTTATTAATGATTTCTCTAGGATGACTGGTCTTATTTTATTAAGAAAAAGTCGATGTATTGTCTAAATTTCAAGAGTTTAAAGCCCTTTTTGAAAATGCTTCTAATTTGAAAATAAAAAGAATTAGAATTGATAATGGAGGTGAATATGTTAGCAAAAATTTTGATGAGTTTTGTGTGTCATGTGGGATTCAGAGAGAATTGACAACTCCCTATTCTCCACAGAAAAATGGCATTGCAGAAAGGAAAAATATGATTATTTTAGAAATGGCTAGGACTATGATTCATGCATCAAATGTGCCTAAGTTTTTATGGGCAAGAAGCTATGAACACTACAGTCTATATTCTTAATAGAGTTCCTTCTAAAGCTCTTCATCAAGCTACTCCTCATGAAGTATGGACAAAGCAAAAACCAGATATCTCTCACTTAATAATATTCGGTAGTCCTACTTCTATCTTCATTCCAAAAGTTAAAAGGAAGAAGCTTGACCCAACCTCTTATTCTTGTATTTTGTTGGTTATGGTTGTCAAACAAAAGGATTAAGAGTTTATGACCCTTTCAAGCATGACATAATTGAAAACAGGAATGTTCATGTCTTAGAGAAGACATTTTGTGATGCTTCTTATGAACCCTCTGTTTCTCCTGAAATAGAGCCTAATAATCCTTCTCCTAACAATATGGAAATAGAAGTTCAAAGGAATGATTATCCCAATCTAGATATGATGGAGATTGAGGGGGATTCATCTCAAAATGTGTTGCATCCCAAGATTCCTAAATGGGCTCAAAATTTGGTTAAGGATTCTCATCATGTTAGCCTAAGAAAGGTAACCCGTAGTCAAGCATACTTATCATGCCTTGATGACCCTATATGAGGTTGAACCACAATCTTTCAAAGAAGCCTGTCAAGATGATAGATGGATCAAGGCTATGAAAGATGAATACAATGCTTTAATTAAAAATAACACTTGGGAACTAGTCCCTCCTCCTAAACGAAGCATTGTAGGATCCAAGTGGTTGTATAAAATCAAGTATAACTCGAAGGAGAAATAGATAAATTCAAGGCAAGGTTAGTAGCTCATGGTTTCACTCAAAAACTTGGTCTTGACTATGTTGAAACTTTTGCTCCTGTAGCTAAAATGAGCATTGTTAGGATTCTTCTTGCTTTGGCTGCCCAATATGGTTGGGAGATTCACCAAATGGATGTTAAATCCCATAGTGACCCTAATTTTGGTGGTGAGAGATCCATCCCTACCTAGCAGGGCATTCTTTGGTAGTGAGAGATCTACCCTAGCTTGTCATTTGGAGTTGTTTTCAGGGGCTGTTTACAGAGATATTTTCAGAGGTTTCAGAGGAAGGGTTTTGAGGGTTTTGGAGACATTTTGTGGAGAAAATCAAAGGGTTTTCAGATCAGATTTACGGCAGCGATAAGAGCAGGGTTTGGCATCATTTCTAGAGACTTTTCAAAGGGTTTTGATCACTTTCCAAAGGGGGCGACTTGTTTTGGAGATTGCAGCCCTTATTTGGAGGGTTTCGGGTTGCCATTTTCAGATCTGAAGGTTGGGGTTTCATTCTCCATATTAGTATATGTAATTTCCAAAATTTCATAATTTTATCTTGCTTATTGGAGAAGTTACGAATTTTTGAAGTTTTACCACTGTTTAGGGCTTTCTGTAATTTTCTGGCTGCATTATATTATTCCAAAAATAATTTTCTTATGTTCTTTATAATATTAGCAAGCTCTCCTAAAAATTTCAAGTGATTTGAGTGAGTATTTTGAGAGATATCAATTTTCTTCAGTTCGCTGCCCTAGCTGTTAAAAATCTGCAAAAATCAGAATTTGTGTTTGCTGCAATTTTATATTTTTGGTGCATTTTTAAGTGGTATCCCACAAGGGATATTTCAGATTTGTGCCTTGTTGGGCCTTTCGAGTTGTCATTAAGGGGGAGTGTGCATGACAATGCCACCTCTTAATCGCACTGTTGTAAACTTCCAATACTTCATTATGTAATAAGTAAATAATCACATCATGTGAGTTTACTTGTAAATCCCAATGAAGCATTAGTTATGGGTATGCCTTAGTTTATAAAAGGCTCCATAATCTGATATAAGTCTTCATATATAAAGCACTTGTCCTAAGAATTTTTGTATGGGAAGATCTGTATGATTTCCCTTGTTTATTTTTGTATGGGAAGATCTGTTTGATTTCCCTTGTTTACATGCTAGCTGAATCATCATTGATGATTTATGGATATGTAAATCCTTTTGTAGAAAAAGGTAATTTGGCATGTTTTGTTTTTTTCCCACTTAACATTAAGGGGGAGTGTTGGGGTAATAATGTCAAGTGGGGATACCTTTGGGTGGACCACCACTTCACGTTTTAAAGTTTGTTTAATAAACTTTATTATGTCGGTCTTTCACAAATTAGAGTGAAACGGTACAACCGGTTCATCCATCCTATATATATTGGGCGATCCCTCACGGGATTGATACACAATGCGTATTATGATTGTTATGATCATTGAATTGTAAAATCACAAGAAACTGTTTTGCAATTGTTTCTATGAGACCGAGGAGTGAAGTGGAAGTGTTGGGTAAAAGTATTTGTGAAATTCTTAATAAAGGCAAGGTTTTTCCTTCGGGTTTCCCCACTATAAATCTAGTGTCTTCTGTCTCATTTACTTTACTGTTATTTACATTTCATTCATGTTCTGTAATGCACAATATAAACATCTTAATTTGTTCTTAATTTAATTGCACATCATAATCTATAATCTTGGCAATTACTTTGTGGATTTATAATTCATTAATTATACATTCCCTTTAATTCCCTAAAGGCTAACAGGTTTTACTGCATAACTTGTGTTATTCATAATTTCGTATTTTGATCTATAAAGGGGTCTTCCCATATATGTGATTTGCAAATACAAAACGCCAATTCCTCTAAGTGTGTGCTCTTCGAGGTTCAAGGGTTGGAGTTGTTCATAGAGGTATGTTTCTCTAGGCATGGAAAGTAGTACTATAACATTGTAGCTCATATGAAGATCAAATATGACATTTTTGCAAGTTGATCCCTTCTTGAAGAAATAAATTATGTCCAACTAGCTTCTAGGACGTTTTCACTGCAAATTATTGTGCAGAAATTGACTTCCTTATTAAGAGTTGATTGCCTTTATCTTCGGAGCATTGGAAAATAATGCTAATCATGGCATTATTTGTCTCTAGCTTGAGATCTGTCTTTGTTTTTATTACATTTTGTAGTCCATCCTGCATTTTTGCACCATCTGCAGAGAAACTTGGGTCTTCCCTTTGAAATTTATTTAGTCCAAATCAATAAGGGCATAGAGGTCAAATTCATATATTTCTTCAAATGGAATCATGCTTAATAGTTGTATGTTTAGTATGCCAATAGGCATTCTACAATGGTAGCAGGGGGAGGGGCGAGGTGGGCTGTAATTTATGTGAGTAGTTAGCAGTGAATTTCGACCTTCGATTTGACATCCATTTGAACGTCGCTTACAAAATTTTCCTTTTTCTTGGAGAAGTAAATCGAAAATTCTTAATATGTTGGTCATATAGTGGGGTTTGCAGCCCATGTTTTTCTTTGCGAATTTGTTTTCAAGCCCAACACATTGGTGCAACTAAATAGATGCCATTTGTCACAAGTCAGTGGGAAAATTTGCAAATAAGATAATGAGGTTAATAATAACAGTGGTATGCAAAAAATCCAAGTTAAGGGCCTTGAGATTGATAACTCTCAGCATTTTTTAGATAGATTTATTTAAGAAATTTGTACTAATTATAAGTAAATTCTATAAGTGGAAGTCTTTCTTTCTAGAGCATTTGATTGTTGTAGCATGCTCTTTGAGCATGTCTTCCATTTCTATGGGAAAGCGTCACCATCACTCAATCCTTAGACATCATTCCCTTCTCCCCATCCTGATGCTATTTTCCTATTTCAAGCATCCTCTTTTCATGTTCTTGTGTCTCCACATAGAAATAACATTGAATCATTAAGCCATAATATATGATCTTATAATCTAAAATCAAGATGATAGTTACCTCATTTTGCAGACTCCACTTTTGCCAAACATGTCTCATTCTTGGGCTTTCCTTCACTCCCCTCAAAGTGGCTTGGGAGAGATACAAGATAGTAGCGGCGACAGTGGTGCACCGAGACTCATCTCCTACCACCAAAGACGCGTCTCATAGACTAGTACTCATCCTCATAGACTTGCATTTCAATGTTTTTTTAAATATATTTTGTAAGCTTGACCTTAGATATGATGATATCAAAGATAAATATCAATATTATTACTCGTTTGTTGTTGACATCTAATATATTTACTTCAAAAGTTAATATTAGGTTACATTAATATTGTTTTCTCTAAACTCTACATATATGTTTGATATATATTTATAGTGTTCTATTTTTTTAAAATCTCCAAGTACCATCTCCTATTTTCCTAAAAATGTCATACCCATCCATGTCCCCGTCCCTGTCTTCATCTTCGTATTCCTACCCATACCCATCTCTTGGTAACTATGACTAGAGATTTAAGGATCAACAAGCACATTTGTTTCTTCTGGCATATGAACTAGTTTTGGTTTATATTGAATCAAAATCAAGAACCGTCTATATTGACAAGGACAACTTAGTTCCCTTTCATGGAAAATCAAATCTTGGGTGATTACTACATTACTGTTGAGATTATGATTTCATGATTTTGATCGAATTGACACTTCAAAATGTTCTTGATCAAAAACAAAATTCCTTATCTTTGTATCATTAATTTTTCAACATTCACAAGCTACCATTCACCATCTTCTAAAAGTCTACCACAATGGACATGAAGGGGTCTCAAAAGTTAATATAGAACTTTGTTAAATTTTCTTTAACAAGCCAAAGAAATCTTATGTCTTTCTATGCTGAGTGTTCCTTGCAGATTATTCATGACGCCATTGTTCACCATAACCACATTTGGTGTCATGGTCACATGCCCTTAGAATCCCCCTTGGCCAGCTCAAAGTTTGTTCTCCATAATTACAAAATGAATCAAATTACAAGAATCAATAGGGTGATAGCATATTTCAATTTTGCTCTCTCCAAGAGGTGAAGACAGAAAAATAAATTATCTTTAGGTGTGTTATCTATTCCCTGCTATCATGAGATCCAAGAGAAATATCATTGTTTGTACAAAGACCCAAAAGGGTCCCTTGCTACCTTTATTTGTTATCAGGACTAGAGGTTTTTGGCCCTTTACCTTCAAGAAGCAATAACTTTCAGATGTCAAGCTCTTCAAGGGACTTCCAAGACCACCTAATTTGTACTTTTTCAGCATACTTCAGTCTCTAGGGGTGTCAAGAGCCTTCTAGTTACGACAGCCAATATCGTGGCAGTGATGGATCCATGAAATGGCATCCCTCTCACCAAGTGGCCACCATGGGACCTCTTATTCTCTCGCCCATCATGGTGGGTCAGCTGCTTTTCATTGTTCATTGTTCAAACTAAAAGGGCAAACGTGCAATGAAAATTTCTATCTACATTTGGAGGATTATTGGTCATGCATGTTAGGAGAGGTATTGAGAGTACTCTACATGCTACCAAGACTGCTTAGTTGGGCCCTCATGGCCCAAATTATCTTGAGGACATCATCAGATTTTGTATTGATCATTTCATAATGATTGAAGAGGATGATAGACCTTCTTCAGCTCCCAACCCTGATGCAAACTAGAGCCTTTTTCTCCATATACTCACTTCTCTTGTCTCTATCAACAGCTCTCTTTTTAGTATGGGACCTTCCTTTCGTAGGATCGTCTTGTAAAATGTAGCTTTATATAAAATAATTGTCTAGGGTTTTCCTCTTTGGGTTCACACCTCTTATTAGGTTCTATTATTACCTAGATTTATATCTAGATTTAGTTTGGGTTGACCCTTTCTTATTTGGCTCATGTGTTATTGTGAAGGTTGTTAATACCAATCTCATCTTGAATTCTTTCAAATTGTGCAGTCTATTTTGGATATATTTAGAAACTAGTGGACAACAATATGTAAATTACATTAAACATACAAATAAAGAAGCCATCTATTCTTGAAGAGAGTATTTGTCTTTAATAGTAACTACGTTTAGAGCTCAATAATTTACACGCATTTGCAAGGAACCATTATTTTTGACTAACAGGGCTACAAGACCAAGCACTGATTTTGACTGTTGTCTAAAACATTTCTCAACATATTCCTCTAATTCGATTTCTCATTTTTATTTTCATCATATTTAAATTTATATGGAATCAAGAAAAAAAAACTTTGGGTCCTTGGAAAGTAGCCTACCAGGGTTTTAGGTTTCCATGTTTTTTCCTTAGTTGACCGTGGCCATCACAACACCCTTAGCAGAAGGATAGCTAGTTGTGTCACATTTATTGCATTTAACCTACCACTAATCCACCCTTGGGCAGCAAGTTTGTGTATATTATGACTGACTCCTTTGCTCCTGCACAATTTGATGTAGCTGTTTCCAGTGGAGCTTTGAACAACGGAGCCAACATGAGCCAGGAAACTTGTCCAGAAAGTCTTCCCCAAGATAACAAACCTTTCCCAGTTGACTCTATGCCAGATATTATCTTAGAATGTCTTGAATTTGATAATACATGTTATACATAGTGTCTTGATATTCAATTGCCAAATTATGACAATTATATCTTTTTGGCACTTGAAAGATGCAAAAAAAGAAATCATTGATTAATGGCTTCAACTTATTATAATGAGAAGAAAATCTTCTAGGTAGATTTTAAATCATTGAAAGATGCACTGTGGGTTTTTGCTTCTACAGAAGTTTCAAAACTATTCCATGATTCTTTAACATGCCATTTAAACTATAATTGTATCGCAGCTGAATGTCTTTGTCAAATTTTCTTTAGTATTCCAAAGTGTCAAAGCATAATCCTACTGACCTTAATTGTGATTCAAAAGAAGAAGCTCTGGTCCGCTTTCTATCAAGTTCAAGAAAACCTAGCTTTTCACATTCTTTCCAGATGGTCTTCATAATGGGTTTTTTTGGTTTCTTTTCACAAGCATTGACATGGGTAGTGTTGGTAAAAGATGCCCCAATTTCAGGCTGAATAAAGTCAGGTCGGGAGAGCACATCAGTCAGCTTGGTTTCTTAAATCAAAACTCTGCATCTTACCAATGGCCCAGTTTTGCGATTTCAGTTGCGGCATTGGGTCCCATAGACTGATTGGTCTCACGGACATTATTAAAATCGTTCATTCATTCATTAAATCCCACAAAAAGTTCCTTTCACATCCTTCATTTGTTTTATCAAGCTAATCTTTGATACTTCGTCACGCATGCCGCTCATAATTCTATTGCTCTTCCAATTGGACATAGTTTTTCTCTTCAATTTTGACAAAATTCAATCTCCTCCAAAGTAAAGATCATTCATAAAGGTCTAATGCCAGCCTTAAGCACCATTCACTCTTCACTAGAGATCATCTACTGGAAAGAATGGTAGTTAGATACATTGGCATGTAATGCATCACTCTTCAAGCACTAGATATTTGTGACAATAAAGCTTAAGCATTGTAAGGACTGCATGTTAGGGAAGTGTACACTATGACCATCAATAAACTTTCCACAGAGACCCTGCTCATAATGCTCATGCTACAACAGTCATTGCTACTCTATACCAAACAGTTCACAAGAAATGTACTTGTCCAGGAGCTCTAAGTAGTTCATTCTAAGATAAGCATTATTTTACAAATATTAAAATAATATGCACTGTGGAAATTCTTTCTCTAGACCAATACTATACAAATCCTGGGTGGGTTGCCTGGGTGCATTGTTGAGTCGACTCGGAATCCTTTTCAAACTTTACTATTCTACTTCTGAAATCCTGCATTGGTTTGTCAGAGTAGAACCTGAAGGTAAGAAAGCGACCTTACACAGACTCAAACCCATTAGGAGAAAGATGTGGTCAATATTACCCAGACTGGTGCAAATGAGGAAGAAGTTATTGGATGAAATCCAAAATCCCAGAATTTCATAAAGATGCCAGCTCTACTCATCAAGTAAGGTCCACCCCAAAAACTTTATTTCGTCTTTCTCAGAAACTTTCTTTCATCTTCTCGGAAACTTTCTTTCAACTTTCGGGCAATTTTGGCAATAAAATAACTTTTGGCATGGCAACACATTTTTAATTTGTTAAACCAAGGAGTGGATGACACACCCTTCTCTTCCAGTGCTTTTAAGACCTGAGGCCGTATGACAAAGAATCAGAACGGAGCTCCCATCTCTGCCCTTCTTTTCTTCTAAGCAGTTCCTATCTGTTAAAATATTAAATTATAGGCGGTAATTATTTTTATTTATTCGCAATTATAAATGCATCCAAATACATGCAGACAAGAATGGATTGCATTTTATCATCTGCTAGTACCCATATCTAACCTGCTGGTGCTGGGAGGCAGATCTGAAGCAAATTTACTTTAGACAAGACACAAAACAAGTAAGAATGTAGACATTCTAAATAAATAAATAAAATTATTTGTAATTACTTGAAATAGGAAAGGCCTGTTAACCCCCTAAATTTTCGAGATTGTTTTAACCATACTTTCAAAAAATGGGACATTAATAGAGGCTTGAGTCATTAAAATCTCATTCCATTCAAGTCACTTCATGTTTTCCCCCAGGTCACAGTCAAAATTGGCCATCACAATCTCAATGTCTTCTCAAGCCAATGCTTTCACAATGCAGGATGCCACTTACCACTGTGATTTGAATACTGGAAATGGCAGTTTGCAGTTGAATTCTCCAAATTGAAAACCTGAACCAGCATTTCGGAAAAGTTCCACTAGGCCAAAAACTGGAAGCGGTGACCAAGCAAAGTGTCAATTCGAAAACCTCTTTGAGGGGGCTTGACAGAGGCATCAACACATCAAAGACTCAATTCAATGAAAAGTATTTGCACCAGTGACGAAGAACATTCGTATTTGGAATGCAATAATATATCATACAACATGGACATTCTCTAGCACTTTGAGTTCCAAATTGTAAAACAAGGATGAAAAAATTTGATGATGTGATCCTCGGACGATAAGGATGTTCATGTTCTGGCACAAGCAAGTGTCAAAGTGTTGAGGCTTTTAATGATATCTCACAGAAAAGATACCATTCGTGAAATCAAAGCTCAGCACCAGAGGTGCCAAACCGCTAGACCATGATAAGCAACAGTTTTTGCGCATTGATGAAAATCCAAGGGCATGTTGCAAGGCTCGAATGTTACTTACCAGTAGGCCCCGTTATGAAGGGAATCCTCCCCTAACAGAAAAGGGACTACAGCCTTAATCCTGCCCTAACACATTTTAGGGATAACAGTATAATTGCTTGGAATGAATAATAAGTAACTTGGGATATTTGCATAGTTACCTAAGACTCCGGGGAAGGCGGGACGTAGGGACAGGGTTTCGGGACAGTAAAAACAAATCAAATTTTGGGGACGGCGGGGGACAGCTAATAGAAAATATATTAAATTTATATATATTACAAATATAACATGAATACTTCGATAAACTAAAACTTAAAACTGAAAGTTTGGAGATTGAAACCATTAATCCAATTAGTCATCAGCCAAGGCCCAAAATGCTATATTTAATATCTCTGTTACCAGGAAACGCCTAGGGCCCCCCGTTTCCGTTTCCGAAACGTTTCGGAAACGGAAACTCCTTCGAAACGTCCTAGTCTCCTAGAGATAAGTATACATGATAATAATGTATAATTTCAATGAATACAAAATATTTTGAGTGTTTTATCAGTTATTCTTATCACTTATGGTGTATGGAGTACAATTTTAAAATGAGTACTATGCACATATATATATATATATATATATATATATATATATATATATATATATATATATATATATTGTACAGACGTTTCCGTAACGTTTCGTATCCAAGGTTTTTTGAAAATTGTCGTTTCCGCGTTTCGTACCCGTTTCCGTTTCCGTTTCCATTTCCTGGCAACATAGTTTAATATTCAATGTTCATATTTCAATGTTTCATATTGAGTCATTGACATTAACATAGAAATTAGAACCGAGAATCCGAGATACATTGATACTTCATACTAGATAGAGATACAATGATACATCAACAATATCAATATGACAATGAAAAACAAGTCTTCATTAATTAGCATGAGAAGAGTACAACTACATATGTTATTAAATATTATGTCATAACTCATAACTCATAAGTACATAACCAAAATGTCAGCTCAATAATCAGTATTTTTATTGTTTTGATTGTAACAAAAAAGGACAAAAAAATTATTAAAAAATAATAATTTTATTTTTTTAAACATGTTGGGCCGTAGGGATGTCACGACATCCCCTGATTTATAAAGCACACAGGACATCCTGGGTCCATCCCCTGAACTAAGGGGATGTCCCCTTCAGTTTTTGCATTTGCCGGGAAGTGGGGGGGACATCTCGTCCCTGTCCCCAAGTCCCCGGACATCCAGAACAGCTTGGGGATGGGGGTTCGTGTCCCTAGGTAACACTGTATATTTGTAACTATAATCATATGTCAATTGAGTTTAAAATTCTAAATCTAGAATATTTACCTACAAGCAAAGCTCTTCAACCAAAAGCACTGAATCTTGTCAAAAATGACAATCTGTGCTTTAATTAGAAAAATTACAACTCTATATTTTTACAGTTGCAAACACCCCAAAGCAAGTGGCCTGCCCCAAAACACAATTTCTTGAGCTACAGGCTAAGAAAAGATATGCAGAATAGTAATCAAAGGTATTGCATGCATCAAATTTCAGGTGGATATATTTGCTTCATCGGAAGCTGTGAAAGATAAATCTTTCAACCAATGTCCAAACATTTTCAGAAAGTCACCAAAAACTTTGACCAGAATAAACAAGCAATTATATTAAAGAACATTAGTTCAGTGTTGATCAAGATGATATTTTATTTATTGTTTTCTTTGACCTGGCTTTGAGCCTAAAATAATAGAGATGCCTCCTACTTTGGCATCAGTAGATAAAATCGAGATCTCAATTACCCTTCATGTTAGTACATCAAAATATACTAAGAGATATTGAAACAAGTTTGTAGGGAGGTACCTTCTCCAATCTCGCTGGATTGCTGATTCAACAAGACATTTCAGATGTGGGGAAGCTTTTTTAGCAGTCCTGGTAGTACACCATCCTTTATGTATGCAGCCAAAGAGACTGGATCAAATAGAGGTCTGTGCATATGTAATTCAGCAATGATGCACCCCATTGCAAAGATATCATTGGCCAAAGATTCCAACGGTGATTTTAGATGAGAAGCCTTATTTTGCCAAAGTAAGAAGTCTTGAAAGTTCCTTTCTCTTCCATCTTCATTAGCAACTAAGCAATCAAGAAAACTGTTCAGTTGCCCAAAAGTTGGATCTGAAATGATACCAGGCAATGATTTTGTAGCCCCTTTCTCCAGCTTTTGTCCTTGCAAGCTCTCGAAACTCAAACCACTGTGAGAATTAGTAGCTAAGGTGGGCCTATAACATGGAGTCAAATGCCTTGAAGATTCAATGAACAAAGCTAATTCTTCCAGCTCTTCCAAAGATGTTGGCATAGAATGATTGTCCACTTTAAAATAAGAATTGTCGTCACTGCATATCTTTTCAGTCTGGGAAATACTTTGGCTACCCATTTTGGACACACTTTCAATTGTAGATCCAGGCATTCTGCTTTCAAGTTCCGCCTCGGCTCCTTCCATGCATCTCGTAGTCTTCTTGAAGAACATTTGCGCATTGGATGAGGCCTGTCAAAAAGTTGACGTCGTCCCATTGACCTAGGTACTGTCAGTGCTGAGGTTGACAGAGTTACATTCTTTGCTGAAACAGAAGCCTCACCACTTAACTTATACCCAAATGTCAAGTCAATCCAATGATGCAGACGCATGGATACCCAATCACTTTCTAAAGCTGCACGATGTAAAAAAATAAACTCTTCAGGAGTAGCTGCCCATGATGGTATTGCAAGGTCACTCATTCCTTCATGAATGGAATAGAAAACCCGAGGATCGGTGTAGAACTCGGGAATGCATTCATCAGGAGTCCACTGGTACAAGCGTTGCATGTTTGCAGGATACTCATTTGGTTCATAGACAGAACGTACAGCTCGTCGTAAAACACACAAAGGTAGCCTTCTCGCTTTATAGCTACAGACAGCAAGTTCAGAGAGACACTCATCTGATACATGGTGTGGTATTTCAGAGCTTGCATAGGTAAAATCGAGTTGTTCATCCCCCTTTGCCAAATGCCACTTACTCTTCATAAGGTCCCTCCACCCAGCATTGGAAGTCACATCAGGTCTTACACTGAAATCTATGACCCAAGGCATTACAGTGTGAAATGTTCGGTCACTCCATCTTCTCCCAGCCAACCTATTCAAAGCAAGGAGGTACTCATAGTTACTTAAATCTCCTTCCCACCATCTCTTAAAATTGGATTCCCAATCCATGAATGATGACAGCTTGATTCCATAAAAAGTGCCTGACAAGAACAAGTATCTGTGCAAAAGCTTCCCTTATGGGAAAAAGCATTTGATGAATTAGTCTTTTTAAGTTTTCTTGTACATTTTGTATAGAGTGCTCCCCAAAACCACCAAGCCAGCACCAATTGGTATCTGTCAGTAGTATGTTTGAAGGGTTCAAACTGCCATGAGCAATTCCTTGGTTGTGACTGTATGCCAAGGCTGAGAGTATTTGATATGTAAGAAATCGGGCATGCCAATCATTTTGCAGTGCCCGGGGCTGAAATATAGAATATTTTCTAGAGTAAATGGAACTTTTGGATGTACAAGATACATATATTCGTTACTTTTAAGTAAGCCCAAGAGTGGAACTATATTGGGATGTCTGATACATACAGAGGAAACATCTTCTTCACAAGATAAAGACATACTAACTGATTTAATAAATTTCAATGCATATAGGTCCTTGCTTTTCTCTTCAAGAAAGAGATTAATTGATGACAATACATTTTCCTCCAAAGAACCAGAATTTAGATTCCAAAAATACTTTCTAATGCTGCATAAGACGCAGTTCTATTGGTAGTGGGAACCAATGCAACGATGTTCTCCAAAAGGAATAATTTTAAATTTTCAGTATCTTCTAAACACCTCGTCAAAAGTTTGTCTTTTGAAGCATTTGGAGACCTGTTATTTACTTTAGAAACTGCTGAAGTTCTGACACCACTACTCAAGCAACAATTCAATCTTTCTTCCACTAAATCACATGTTTGCATCTCTGATTCACATTTCCCCACTGTATCTTCCATCTTCTGACTAAGATCTAACAAATCTGTTATGCAATGTCCATCCTCTGCTTCTGCCGTTGTCTGCTCAGTTATATTTAAATCCCTGTCAGAAAAACACAAGGTCTATACAAGATTAGAGTTTTATCGAAATACTAATTAAAAGCCAATAGTTTGAAAAAATTTAAATGCCACTATACTTTCAGTGATAACAGAAGCACAACAGCAAGGTAAACGCCTTACATGTAATTTCTACATTCGTTGTCATGCTCTGCTATGATCTGTACTACGAATTCCAAAGTATCATCCTTGCTAAAACAATTTAATACAAAATACATTAATATTTTTAGACAAAACAGAATAAACACTTGCATTATTTTGAAGAAACTGTACACAACAGATTTTGTTGATTGCAGAAAAGTGACTGCAAAATACCATGGCAAATTATCTTCCCTTCCAATCAGGTCAACCTGCATTGTGGAATTCCACGATGTCAAAATCAATAAACCCTGACTATCGAGACAATCAAAGCATAAAAATCAAATAGATGAACCTTTGCAAGTAAAGTTATGCAACATTAAAGGACATGCTGCATGTTAAACAAAACAAAATTTCTCATTTTTTCATGTTCAAATACATGTTTTTATATTAAAAGTAAAAATACTTCCTGCCTCTCGAGAAGGTTACAAGCTAGTGTACAACAGGACTACACAATAAACTCTTTACGAACATTTTATCATGCATCAAATAAGTCCTTTCACTCCAATACAGAAACCATACAGAAAACCTACCCATATAAACAAAAACGTTTAGCTACCTTTTATTTCTTGTGCTGACAAAAATGACCCGTCTTACTTCTCAGTTCTCATCACATGAACTGTGGTTCAGATTATCTTTCATATAGAAAACTAAGACCAAAACTCTCTCAGCACTTCTGAAAGTTAGGACCAGCCCATGAGCTCCCTTCCCCATAAAATGACAATGGAATTTCATTCCATTGCCCAATCAAATAGTTCTAACTTCTAGCTTGGCAATAATTTATTGTTACTGTCCACTGCAAGTCTGGGGTTAAAATTCACCAAGTTTATGAAGCAGCACATAAAATTGCATGAGGAATAACCATAGTCATGAACAATTACACATATCAATTCGTGGTATAGAAATCTCTTCCAAATCATCTCATCTATTCTGTGTGGTTTCTACTTCCAGCCTGCGATTCAATGAATTTCTCAAACATATCATAAAGTCTTCCTTTTTTCTTCATTCTTTATTCATCTTCTATGGTTGCAGCAAACATTAGTTAGCCGTCATTGGGGAGTCGGCAATAAGAGATTGAAATGGTTGTTTAAAAGTAAGCATTATTATCCTTCCAATTCATAAATGACTGGTCATAAAAGAGAGTTCAAAACTTATGGCAACTTATCCAGTAAGTATTATCATTGAAAGAAAAATGAAGAGGATTTTGAAGGGAAAAGTGTAGACGGAAAAGGCTAGATTAGGAATCACCACATTGGTAACTAAGCAATCATATGGTAATACTGTATACCAACAATCACAGCTCATCTTAATCCTTTTATGGGAATGTTTAGCACATTGTAGGGTATGGTGCTCTGCAATTCCACCAGTGTGGCATCATCCAACAACCTGAACAGTAACACGACATCATTCCTTATTATACACTCTTATGATCGTTATTATATATAACCGTTCTAATATTAATCTGCCTGTGACAGTAAATTTGCATTTGCCATTGCTCATTTATAATCCTGTGGAAAGCATGCAGGGACAGGTCGGTGTCGCATTTCCAAAGGAAAAATTGGGGAGGGGGAACATCACCACTGAACCAAATAGTAAAAATCCAGTGAAGAATTGGATTCCAGAACTCATCGGTAATCAGAATATTTTCTGTAGAAAGAAGCCACTGAAGTGGAATAGTTATTACGCAGCATAAAGTAAGATGTCTGAATTTAAAGTACATGCCAACACCAATGACATCTCACACAGGGAGTCATGATCCTCTTATAAGGAAACAACCAATAAGAGGATTCCGTAGACAACAAATATAGAAGAGATTAACAGTTCTGAGATTAAATTCAGAAATTTATAGAACTATGTAAAAGAATGCAAAGATGTTGAAGGAAAAAATGGTGACTGCACGCTCCTCTGCTCAGGGGTGGATTTGGCCGTAGTTTTTGGGGAGCACTATTCTTCTCAATATCTCACAATTGAGATGCTTCCAGGAAGGAATACAAACTCTGTGCAGTTGCCTCCCTTTGATATATGCAATTCTCCAAGTCCTTTCCGTTCCACCCTTCCCCAAAAATCGCACTCTGATCCTTTCATTGAAATCAAAGATTCATTTAAAATCCTTTCCCACTATGGCTCTGGTCCTCGTCCCTCTTTTTGTGGCAGGCCTCAGTTCAGGTCCTTCTACCACATGTCAGTTCGATGTAATATCCCTTTCCCATTCGAAGACCTTTGGCCTATTTTGTCAACCCGACGGCCAAAGGAAAAATATAAGGGTGACTTAAGTTATATTTAATTATTATAAAGTGCCATTAATAAAAGAAAAATATATATAGAGCACTTATAATAATTTATATGACTTAATAATTATTAAATCTAGGATGGAAAAGGCTCAAATATAAATTGTTATCCATCCTAGGTGAAAAGGTGACTTGCCTTAGAAAGGGGAATGGGAACATAGAAAGGATAAATGCCCATTTTACTATGTATTTCCCCTAGAAAAATGCGACTTGCATTAGGAGAGAAAAAGTTGTTGGGAAAAACATTTAATATGGGAAAATATTAAATGCTTGCATAGGGAAAATCCTTGTGAACTAATTGGATATTGTAGAGGTTGTTTTGGGTCTCTTCTTCCTTTATAAGGAGAAGTCGACTTGAAGGGAGGATTATTCCATACCATTTGATATTTTCTAATTTGTGTCTTAAGCTTGTAGCTTATGCATATTCTTTCATGTGCAACTGCTGTTTGCAAATATCCAGCTTGTGGAGTAAGATCCCACAGGAACCCTAGCTTCGGTGGTGAGAGATCCATCCCTAGCTAGCAGGGCATTCTTCGGTAGTGAGAGATCTACCCTAGCTTGTCAAGTTTGGAGCTGAATTGATGCCCTAAATGTGTTGGGCGACCTACTTTTTAGGGCAAAATTAGGGTTTCGTGTTTGTTGTGCGAAAACTATTTTTGGAATATTATTCTTCATATTTTTGTGGCCCAAGATCCAAAGTTTCAGCTCATTTGGACTTCTCTAGCAAAAGATATTAATTTTAGAAGTTTTCAGTTGTTTAGGGCACGCTGTAAATTTCTGGCAGCATTCTGTTATTCAAAAAATTCCAAAAACAGTTCTATAATATCTGTTATTGTATTAGCAAGCTCCATTTAAAATTTCAAGAGATTTGAGCAAGTATTTTTGGAGTTATTCATTATTTTCTGTTCGCTGCCCTAGATTTAATTTTCTGCAAAAATCAGTTTTCTGTTTGGCTGCAATTTGTCTGTATTTTGCATATTTAAAGTTGGGATTGCCTAAAATCCGTTTAGGGGTAAAATAATGTCCATTGGGGACATTACAAATGGTATCAGAGCTGTTGTTCCTCCAGCCTGTGTGGGTTAAATATGGTAGTTTGGAAAGATCTCAATGTGGGTTTTATGAAGGAAATGTTCACCAACATGGTGAAACAACAGGAAGCCACTAACCTTTATTTGAGCCAGCTCACTCAGAATTTGAATCAAAGTAGATCTGGGGACAATAAGGAAAATGGTGAGAACAGTGATAAAGGGCAGCCAATAGAGGTGATTGATGAGGATTCTTGTTGGAGGAAATATCAATCTTTGAGTAAGGGTTTCAGAGATAATATGCCATTTCAGATTATTGCATGATGAAGATTGGTAGCAAGCCCAAGCGAGGTCATCATATGTCGGTACCTGAATTACAAAAGAACTCATTTGAAGAAGAAGAAGCTTCTAGAGAAAAAGGTATGATTTCCATTGAGAAAAATAATTGCATTAGTGAAACTTTGTTTGTTAGAGAAATTATTCCAGCTCAGGAGAAGAAATTCGTATATGCAAGCAAGGAGGATGTAATGGAAACTCTTAAAAAGTGTGAGGAATGGAATAGCAGAGCTAGAGCTGCTAGGTTGATAGCGACTCAAGTAAGACAACACTTACAAGATTTTAAGGAAAAGATGAGGGCAATTGATGCAAGGAAGTCTACACCCACGAAAGAAGACTCTATGGAGCAACTGGCACATGAGGAGGAGCCTCACATGGACACTTGTGTGGAATTGCACGCTGCTGCAATTTCCAAACTAACAACTCATGATAAGCTGATTTATGAAGAATTTCAGCCCATTGTAGACCCAAATGCTCAGGGTTTGTGGCAGAAAAGTCAAGTCATTTTGGAGACCAAGTTTGACGAGGATACTCCAAGGTATGAAGTGGATATGTCTTATTTATTGCTGCCTATTCCAATTTATTTCCATCATGAGATGCATGGTATGGTAGATGATGAAGTCTTCATTATGGAGTTTGTTGAACCATTGCTCCAACTTTGTGTATATGAGCATCTTGTGGATGATATATGGTGGCAAGTTTTAGCTCACTTAATAGGTATGGGGCTCGGATGGTAGAACACTTCAACATGTTTTGTCTCTTGTGCATGGCTCTTGGACAAAACAAAGATGCAATTGCTTGAGGGCAAACAATTTTGGGAAGGGAGGATTGTAATATCCCTTTCCCATTCGAAGACCTTTGGCCTATTTTGTCAACCCGACGGCCAAAGGAAAAATATAAGGGTGACTTAAGTTATATTTAATTATTATAAAGTGCCATTAATAAAAAAATATATATATAGAGCACTTATAATAATTTATATGACTTAATAATTATTAAATCTAGGATGGAAAAGGCTCAAATATAAATTGTTATCCATCCTAGGTGAAAAGGTGACTTGCCTTAGAAAGGGGAATGGGAACATAGAAAGGATAAATGCCCATTTTACTATGTATTTCCCCTAGAAAAATGCGACTTGCATTAGGAGAGAAAAAGTTGTTGGGAAAAACATTTAATATGGGAAAATATTAAATGCTTGCATAGGGAAAATCCTTGTGAACTAATTGGATATTGTAGAGGTTGTTTTGGGTCTCTTCTTCCTTTATAAGGAGAAGTCGACTTGAGGGGAAGATATTCCATACCATTTGATATTTTCTAATTTGTGTCTTAAGCTTGTAGCTTATGCATATTCTTTCATGTGCAACTGTTGTTTGCAAATATCCAGCTTGTGGAGTAAGATCCCACAGGAACCCTAGCTTCGGTGGTGAGAGATCCATCCCTAGCTAGCAGGGCATTCTTCGGTAGTGAGAGATCTACCCTAGCTTGTCAAGTTTGGAGCTGAATTGATGCCCTAAATGTGTTGGGCGACCTACTTTTTAGGGCAAAATTAGGGTTTCGTGTTTGTTGTGCGAAAACTATTTTTGGAATATTATTCTTCATATTTTTGTGGCCCAAGATCCAAAGTTTCAGCTCATTTGGACTTCTCTAGCAAAAGATATTAATTTTAGAAGTTTTCAGTTGTTTAGGGCACGCTGTAAATTTCTGGCAGCATTCTGTTATTCAAAAATTCCAAAAACAGTTCTATAATATCTCGTTATTGTATTAGCAAGCTCCATTTAAAATTTCAAGAGATTTGAGCAAGTCTTTTTGGAGTTATTCTTTATTTCTGTTCGCTGCCCTAGATTTAATTTTCTGCAAAAATCAGTTTTCTGTTTGGCTGCAATTTGTCTGTATTTTGCATATTTAAAGTTGGGATTGCCTAAAATCCATTTAGGGGTAAAATAATGTCCATTGGGGACATTACATTCGATCTCTCGCTTATCCTCGTCGCCTTGCGCCCACTTCTCTTCCTTAGGTATATGTATGCGAAAAAGACTCTTGCCCTCAATCATTGGTTCGCATTCTCTTGTCGGTCATTTCTCTTTATCTTTTCGGCATCATCCACATTTTATATCAGCGGTAAATAAAAACAAACTTGGGTCGAGATCTAGCTTAAGTCGGCCAAACTTTTGACCTCCGGCTCCAACCCAAAATAGTCAACAAGCTAGACCTATGATGCCGAGGATTCGTCCCAGACCTCCCGAACCCCGCACGATACGTATCCGGTATGGATACATCGGGTGTTCGGGTATGGATACGTCACGAGGGTACATGGGGGTTCGTCGGGGTTCACCACAGTGCGTTTGGGCGTGCCGAGACAGAGCCCCACCTATCTCGCAAGAATCCAAGCAAAAATTTAAGATAAAACAACAAAAATTCGTTAAAATTGGCTGGGGCAAAAAAAATCTAAAAAGTTTTTCAATGGTTGTTGTTTCTTTGTGTGAGAAGACAATCTTGGGTGAAGCCACGATTCTTCCAGCCGCCACCAAGGAGCCACGATTCCACCACTGCCACTTGCCATTTGCCTTGGTCGGGAGGGTTTTAATAAATTTTTAACTTATAACTATTAATTTCTTTACTATAAATTTGTTAACTTTTAACTATTAATTTCTTTATTATAAATTTGTTAATAAAGTTTTTAGTTTTATTGTTAAGTTTGACGGTTACCTAAAATATTTATTGTTATGTTTTTAATAAAGTTTTAACTTTTTATTATTATTATATTTAATTAAATTTTTATTGTTAAGTTTATTTTTTATTTTTTAATTATTACCTTGTTAATTTAGTTTATAAATTTGTATTATTATTTAATATTTATTATTAATGATTTGATTATTATATAGTTTTAGTTTTTTAATGTATATTTTTTATTATTTATTAATAATTAAAAATTAATTTCTAAATTTATAATTACATAGTATATTGAATGTTTTGAACATTGATTCAAGTTTTGTATTACTATTTCAGTATTTTATGGACTAAAAATGAGTACATGTGTATACATATATATATATATATATAATTTTTTTAATATATATATATATGTACAGACGTATCCAAGACGTATCGTACCCAAGGGTTTTTTAAAATTGATGTATCCGCGTATCGAACCCGTACCCAAACCGGTACTTGTACCCGTATCCTGGCAACATAGGGCCAGACGCCTAATGCTCAACAAGCCTTCACTTTCCAGCCTCAAAAGAGATCTCTCAGACTGGAGCTGCATGATTCGATTCTTAAATTGGAAGCCAGTGCTCTTGAAAAAACAACTCTTATCTGCCAATTTGTGGCTATCTAACCGGTTGTGATCATTCTCACCACATGAGTAAAGGACGCCTGGGCAGAATATAGCGTCACAGGTCTAAAGATTCTATTTCTCCCTGAAAAGTTTTTTTCAAGTCGCATTTGCTTCAGAGGAATGGTGTCAAATGCATTAATCTGGAAGGTCCCTGGTTTTTCAAAAGTATTGGTTTGTGCATCCAGAAATGGGAGCCACACTTCAACTCAAACAAAGGGGAGTACCTCATCTTTGAATGTATGGGAGGGCTTATCAAAGAATATGCAACTAGGGAATTCACTGATCATCTTCAAGCTACATATGTTTGGCTTTGAACTAAGCTTGGCATCTTGTAGCCACTGCCAAAATCCATCCTTCTCCTCTCCTCGCTCGGCTGCTGGTCCCAACCTCTTGACTACAAATGTCTCCCTTTCTGCTGCTACAACTACAAGTGTCACTCCACAAGTCACTACGGGAAGACCTGCACTAGTGGGCCCTTCTCAAATTCACATTTCTCCTATCTCCTTCCCTACCTCCTCTCCCCCATGTACCCCTCGTCCTGTCCACTCTCCTCCTCCCTCCCCTCTCACCATTCCTCCTGCTACCCCCTTGTCCCTATCTCTCTACCATCCCCCTATCCCTTTAACCCCCTCACTTTCTTCGGTCTTGCTTTTTCTCCTCCCCTATAGCGTCCCCTCTGTCCTGTCAGAATCTCTCCTCTCCAGACCCTCATAGATTTAAACAATTATGAATCTCCCCATTCAGAATCTCTCCCTCTCACCATTCCTCCTGCTACCCCCTTGTCCCTATCTCTCTACCATCCCCACTATCCCTTTAACCCCCTCACTCTCTTCGGTCTTGCTTTTCTCCTCCCCTATAGCGTCCCCTCTGTCCTGTCAGAATATCTCCCCTCTCCAGACCCTCAAAGATTTAAACAATTATGAACCTCCCCATTCGGAAAAGAGATGTTTGTGCTCCCAGCAGTGGAACTTCTTTGGGAATATCACAATCTGTCAGTTGCATCCTTTCTCCAAATGTCAAGAAAATTTGAAGGGGGCAGAAATCCAACATTAGCAAATATCAAGAACAACTAGAGATATCACATATGAAAGAACAGAATGCCCTGAACTCTTATTTCCTACAGTGGAGGCTGCCCAGTGCAGAACCCTCCATTACCCTCCATTGTTAAAATGAAATGCCTCTCATAGAATGTCAGGGATAAAATGCCCCCAACAAGCAACGGTTGGTCAAATGCCAGCTTCAATACCTACGTAGAGATGTGGTTTTCATATAACAACAACATGTCAGCAACCAATATGTCTTCATTTGTTAAAATGAACTGGCCGCTTTGGGATTCTCATGGGATGGACGTGGAGGAAAGGTTACGGGGTCTTGGATTCTTTTGGGACCCTCAAACAATAGAGTGCAGTCTGCTCTTTGTTAGAAAAAATTACATCTATAGCAATATAAGCAATTATGGGGAACCTATTCAGCCATATTTGATTAATGTGTATGGTCCAAAATTGTTGGCCTTAAGAAACAGATGTGGGCAGAAATTCAGGCAATTTTAGAACTTTAAGAAAGACTGCAAACAAAAATACTTCTGTGAGGGGACTTCAATGCAGTTTGTCCGCTCGTGAAAAATGAGATGGAAGCCATCTTTTAACTTGATCACAAAAAGATTTCTCCTGCTTTGTCTCTTCTTGTGGGCTAATTGATCTGCCTCCTAAATAAGGACTCTTTTTGTGGTCAAATAGGCAAGCAGTTTTTGTGGCATTGTCAAACGGCTCAACAGATTCGTCATATATGAATCATGGATGGGATCAGTTTGGATTTTAAAATCCAGGAGATCTTAAAGGTGTCAGAATCAAATCACTCCCCAGTCTAGTTCGATATATCTGTCAAGTTATCCCATCTCTGTTGCCCCTTCAAATTTGAACTCACGTGGTTAAGAGATGAGACTTTCTTTGAAAGAGTCCGGGGATGGTGGAAAGAATGCCCAAAAGTTGAAGGCTCCAAATCTTTTTGTTTCATGACAAAGTTCAAGTATCTACAAAGTTGTATGAAGGACTGGAACCGCAATTGCTTCAAGTATATCTTCACACAAATACTCAAGCTATGAAGAAGATCTCTCTTTACTCATTGAAATTATCCGGCTTGGTGAAAACATATTATCAGCAAAAAGGATCTTCTTTCTGACTTATCAGAATTCTACTAGCAGGAGGAAATCCTCAAGAAGTAAAAGTCTTGGTAATCTTGGCTTGCAGAGGGAGATTAAAACTCAAAATTCTTCTAGAGATCCACTATCTCCAGGCGTCAGGTAAACAGAATCAGAAAACTTTTCTCCCAAGACGACCAATGATTAAAGGACCTCTCTGATACCCATGGCGAAGCAGTCTCCTTTATCAAAAACAGTCAGTATGAGAACCTGTCTGACCATGCTCAACTGGATGACTTTCCTGCTGACATTCCATTCCTTGTTTCCCCTACACAAAATGTTTCACTTTTTGCTACATTCTCTCATAATGAGCTCAAAACAATAGTCTTTGCAATGCAGGGGCATAAAGCCCCAGGATCAGATGAATTCCCTGTTATTTTCTACCAAACCTTTTGGGATTTTCTTGGAAGAGAGTTGACTGCATTGGTCAATGAGGAACAACGATCAAAAAAATCTTGCCCTCATTCCCAAAAAGTTGTCTATTTCCTCCCCTGATCTCTGACCAGTATCTCTTTGCAATAGTCTCTATAAGAGTATTAGATCTCACCAGACAAGGGGGCTTTGTGAAGGGAAGACAAATCCTGGATGGGGTAGTCCTAGCACGAGACTATGCATTCCTCTCCATCTCAAAATCCAAGGGAATGATAGTAAGGTTAGATATATATGCAAAGCCTTTGATCATGTTAAATGGAGCTTTCTCAGAGCAGTGATAAGAAAATTTGGTTTTTGCTAGATTGGTGTCAGCTGATCAAAAGATGCATATCTTCGGCACATTTTTCAGTGCTCGTTGATGGAAGCCCGACAAAATTCTTTCCCAATTCTCTAGGCCTGAGACAAGGGGACCCAATCTCCCTTTGTCTCTTCATTCTCATGAAAAATGCTCTCAGCCACTTGTAACAAAAACCCTCCCTTGAGAACAAGCTAAAGGGTTTTAAGATAGCCAACGGGCAGCTTAAATTTCGCATATACTCTTTGTGGATGACACCCTTCTTTTAGGAACAGCCTGTAGCAAGGAAGCTAGAGCATTCAAAGAAATTTGGTCCACCTGCTCTCAATTATTTAGTCAACTTATCAGTGATAATAAGTCCAAAGTTTTCTTCTTCAACACTCCTCCGAGACTTCAGCAGACATTGCAAGAAATCTGGGGCTTCTCCATTGGCTCTCTTCCTAGCAAATATCTTAAGAGTCCTTTTCATTCAAGGCATGGGTAGAAGATCGCTATGGATGTAAATATCGGGAAAGTTTGACTCTCAACTTTCTTCATGGAAAGGCAAAATTTAAGCCTGGCTGCGCAAATTTTTCTCCTGAAAACAGTATTGCAGGCCCTGCACACTTATATTATCTCAATTCTCAAAGCTTCAGCAAATAAATTATCCTCCCTTAATCAAGAAATGAAAAAAATGATTTGACAGCATTCTTAACCAGAAAAAATGATTTCATTGGTTAGCTCAAAACAAACTTGCCTTCCTAAAATCTTCAAAGGAGCTAGTCTTTTGAAAATTCAAGCCCAAAACTCTGCCTTAGGAGCCAAATTGCTCTGGTGTATCTTCACCAACCCAAGTCATCTTTGGAGTTGAGCACTAGGACAAATACTTAACTTTCCTGGTGCGCCTCTTCTCCATAGATGAGTTGCCCAAAAGAACGCATAATTGGAATTTTTTTCGTACGAAGGGTCCCTATGCTCGAAGGATCACAAGCTCCTCACACATGGCCCCTCATTAAAATCCTCCTTCAAGGGATTTAGAGTAATACCAATGATAAGTAATGATTTTCTGCCAAGTGCAATGATTTTTACCAATGAGTTTGTTTATCAGATTAAAACACAGAAGGTATCCCGCAAGACACTTATTAACAATTTCTATTAGACCATCTCTCTGTGGATGGTAACCAGAACCCATGTCTAACGATGTCCTTGTATATACATAGGTCCTTTCAAAATTTACTCACAAATAAAGGATCTTACTCACACAAAATTGATTTTGGAAATACTTGTAACTTATGAACATTTTCCAAATAAGCTTCGAGTGATTTTCTTGGTGGTGGGTACCTAGTTCATAGCAATAAAATGAGCAACTTAACGATTTGCTAAAAAGATTCGTTTATTGCCTTCTGAAATTGGGAGACCATCGATAAAATCCATGGAAATTCCTTCCCAGTTTTGCTCAACAATAGGTAATGGCTGTAGTAACCCAAGATATGCCACTGATTCACTTTTGTGATGTTGGCAAGTATCACATTCTGCTATCTGCTTTTGAATCTTTTTCACCAAGATATGCCACTGTTTCACTTGTTTGACGTTGACAAGTATCGTATTTTGCTATGTGCTTTTGTATTTTTTTCTTCATGCCCTTCCAATGAAATGATTGGCAAGCATTATAAGATGTTTTATAACATCACAAGCATGCATTTGAAGAATCGTGACTATCCTTCAAAACTCGTTTTAGTCAACTTTGAATCTTGTGATAAATAGATTCCATTTTTACCCATAAAAGGTCATTTCTCAAAATCAAGCAAAGCGTATTTATCAATATTATCAATAATTTTTCAATATTCCTCGCTTTTCACATAATCAGCTTTGACACATTTATCCAGTGCGGGGTGATTACTAAAATAGAATAGGTTGAAATTTATTCATCTCGATGGGATAAGGCTTCTGCACCTTGATTATTTTTCCACTTTTATGTAATATTCCAAAATCAAACATTTGTATATTTTCGACCCTTTTTTTTTTTTATCGGCAGAAAAGGTCTCTCTTGTAAAAGATACTTGAGACTATCATGATCAGTTATAAGCAGAAACTTAATTCCAAACATATATTATCTCCATTTTGTAGATCACGCATGATGGCCAACATTTATTTATCATAAACTAAATTCAATTTTTCTCTTGGTTTTAATTTACAACTTTCAAAGGCAATAAGATGTCCATCTTGCATGATTACTCCCTCAATTCCTGCACCTAAGGCATTACATTCAATTAATTACAAATGGTTTTGAAAATTCTGGTGTTGCAAGAACTGGGGTAGACGGTAATGCTTCTTTTAACTTTTGAAAAACTACAATTTGCTCCCATAGACCATATAAAAGAGTCCTTTTCCAATAACGCAAATAAAGGAACAGAAATATGAGCATATTTTTTAATGAATCATCAGTAATACTACGCAAACCTAAAAACCCTTGTACTTCTGAAATATTTTAGGATCACGTCACTCCTTTAGTTTTAATTTTTGCAAGATCTTCTTTGGCCCCTTCTAATATAACATGACCTAAATATTCTATCTCCTCCTAGCCAAAACTACATTTAGAGCTCATAGCATAATATTTATTGTCTTCCAAGGTTGCCAAGAAAAGGTCTACATGTGTAAGATGATATTTCAAATTTTTACTACATGCTAAATTATCATCAAAAAATACTAACACAAATTTGAGAAGGACCTGAAATATCTTGTTCATAGCAGATTGAAAAGTTGCCCATGCAGTGGTTAGCCCAAACAGCATAATTTTAAATTCATGATGGTCTTTGCGAGTATGAAATACTATTTTTGGTATATCTTCAGGATGTATTCTGATTTGATATATCCAGACCGTAAGTCCAGTCTAATAAAATTTTCAGCACCAAAAAAATTATCAAGTAGTTCATCTATAAATGGAATAAGGAACTTATTCTTAATGGTTATTTTGTTCAACCCTCAAAAGTCGATACATAGTCTATACGACCCATCTTTCTTCACTACTAAGAATACTGAAACAAAGTAAGGACTCTTAATTAACATAATAACACCAAGCTCCAATAATTTTTGTAGTAAACTTTCATTTTGGTTTTATGGTGATAAGGATAAGTGGATAACAATAAGATTTGATATTAATTGGTGTCAATCCAACTTGAATTTCAATTATATGCTCTATATCTCTATGAGATGGCAATACAATCAAGAAAATCTTGATAGACTACATGTTTATCAAAGATTTTATTCATTTCCTTATTATTATTTATTCTTTTGGTGTTAAATTAATTGCATAGAATTTAACAATAATTGTTGGCGTAGCTTCATGTATCTTCTACATTTAATGGGATGATACTAATTTTGAGGGTGGATAACTATAACCTTTTTAAGGCATACTTTCCTCCTTCCCACTTAAACTTGAAGATCTTCTTTTATAAACAACACTCGAAAAATTCCAAAGGCTTAACCGTAAACCATTCAGCAAAACAATATCAACTCCTCCCAAAGGTTTTGCATAGAAATTGCTTTGGTATCTATAATCACCCATGCATGATTCAACCCCTAACGCTTTCCTTTACATTGTGTGTGATTACCACTTGCGGCCATAACTTCAAATCCTTTAGTTGGGCAAACATACAAATTTGATCATTCATAGTATGTGATTATCACTTGCAACCTATGTTGTGGGGTACATACTCCCCCACTGAACCCATACCGGTACATCTCGGTACGGATATGTCCCAAGTATGGTACAGATACGCCCACGTACACCCAAGTACATCCCGGGATGTACTCATGGCATTTCAGGCTATTGTTGGCATAAAAGTTTAATTTTTCCTTTGACTCAGTCAAAAAAACCCCAAAAACTCATAAATTAAAAAAATCAAACCCAAAACTCCTGTGAAACCTATTATTTTGTAGCTCAGATTGGCTATCCATCTAGTTTGTGTGGGTGTCATTAGATAAGAGCCCAGGAAATCTCCAATCTACTCAAGCATTTGTACATGCTAGAATTCAATAAGCAAGGCATTGCACATCGAGTGGGTGGAAAGTTGATCACATCTAGTGGGTGGAAATCCGTACCCTGGATGTACCCAGGGCCTGTGGGTACGTACCCAGGGCGTACCCATACCTGTACCCGTACCCAAAACATACCCAGCCTGGTATGAGGGGGTCTAGGGCGTTTCCGTGCAGTCTAGAATACAACATAAGAACATGAAATGTTATGGGAAAGCTTCTAACACTTTAATACACCTTCCTACCAGATTTCAAAACAGAATTCCATTGTTTGACCCCTCGAACCCATGGTGGAACAGTCCTGACCGGAAGGTACATACATTTTCACACAATGTCGAGATTGAGTGATTCAAAATAGAGATGAAACTAGACTCAACAGAGCATGTACCCTCCACGTGGCACTTTCCATTCGTCCATTTGACCCTTCTAAATGAAAAATACAGTCTACTGTTATTTTGCAATAACTTGATCAAAGACACTTCAAATGAGACGATATCAAAACTATAGCATCTTGGCACATATTTCCACATGCCCACCAAAAATCAGAGGAAAACTCAGCCATTTCATACTTCAAAATGCCAATACAACAGTCCAGATCTTCTCATACACTTGAAAACAGAAGATACCTTGGGAAATAAAGGGTTGGATGCACCAACACCAACGAAGTATAAAAGTCTTTGGGGAAATGATTATTGAAGTTTTTGGAAGGAGATTGAAGGCCAAAGTAGCAGAGAAAAGCAGTAATACACCAACACTGAGTGAGTCTCCCATGTTTAATGTGTATTTCCTCCAATTTTGTGCAAAATAATGCATTTTCCTCTTTGCTTGTGGTGATTTTTCCGGCTCGGGTTTTCCATTGCGTAAATCTGAGTGCTAAGTGATGTTTCTGATCAATATTTTGTTGTTCCATAGTGATTCTCTAATTTCTTGCAATATTGAGAATGTATATTCAGTTACACCGTTTTGAATCATTTTAAGAAAGTTTTCATGGATAAGTTGTGTGATTTCAATTTAAAGCAAAGTATAAATAGTTTCAGGTCTGATTTCAGCAAAGACTTGGTTTAGGAGATCACCTGGAGTGACTTAGAGGAAGTACATCACAGCAATAAAAACTATAATTACCTCAGTCTCGGAGATGGGAGATGGAGGGACGTGGTTTCGGGACAGCGCAAAAATTTCCCAATTTTTGGGGACAAAAGGGCATGGCTTTTAAAATAATACTTAAATAGTTTAACTTTATTCAATGAAATTTAGAGATTTAAACTATATTTAATGCGTTTTAACTTTTAGTACTTTCAAGATTAGAATTCAGCATTTTTTGGTTAAAATAACAGCTTTTTTAAAGTAAAAACATCTAAAAAAATATTAAATAGTAGGGGATGTCCCCTCCAAGTCCCCAAGTTCCCAAAACATTTGGGACATCCAGGACATCACCAAAAGCTAGGGGACACGTCCCCCGTGACACTAATAAAAATAAAAGAAATTAACTTAAGTATTTTTGACATGTCATATTTTCCTTAATCATTTTTCAAAAAATTGCCTTGATAACATGTTTTCCCTCTTGGAAATCCCATTGTTTTCTCTCTCATGGTACCAATGTTTGGTCTTCTCTCGCACACTTCCACTTCTACCTTTTGGCTTCCTATCGAACTTCATTTACACCCCTTTGGTTAGTTCTCCTGGTATGTTGTCACAGAGCTCAAGCGGAAGGAACGAAGAAGATATGTTTCTAAATCAATTGCAGTGTTGAAGCAGAATAAGCAATAATCGGAAGGATCTCTAACACTTTTGTGTTGATTCCAAGGTTCCTTCCCTCTCATGGAAAGCTGTTCATTTGCATTAGTTGCAACATCATCTTCACAAGAGAACTTTAGTTCCATTATGCATTCAAAGGGCACTTTGCATTGGAAGAAGTTCTAATTTGCCATTGGAATGGCACTTTTGTTCCTAATGAGCTCCAAAAGGGTACTCGCTTTATGTTTTGTTCTTAATGATGCTCAAAAGGGTGATTAGAGTACTTAAGTTGTTCCCATTTTGCTCTTAAAACTCTGCTTAGGTACTTTATGAAGAATTCCTAATGACTTATAAATACCCAAAGCACACCAAAGGAGCACTTGGGGTATTAAGGAAGTACCATGCACTTTTAAAAAGTGTGCTCATGACTTAAAGGCGGAGAAACACTCATGAGATGGAACTACAGAACCAATTTTTTTTACCATAACTTTCGCATCCAGACTCCGATTTGAGTGTCGTTTGAAGCGTTGGAAAGATCTTGAACCAAGGATCAATCTTGTACAAGTTTCAGAACCTCAAACATGATATACATGTTTCATGAGAATCATTTCTCATGTGCTGCTTTTTGCTTTAATTTTGAGAGCTTGTTCTGTTCATAGTTTAAGTTCTACCAACTGAATCTCACTCAAACTTTATCCATAGCCTCCTTCCCATGGCACCAGCATTTTGAAGTGTATTCATGATGATTTTATTTTAGTTTGGTTCACTGATTTTCCCATTGGTGATGGCAATATTGATCACATGAACTTCAACAACATCAAGACAAGATTGGCCAACGGAAAGCGGACTCCTATCGAGAGAAAGACTCCATAGTGGATTGTATCAAGTAGAGGGATTATTCCTTTCAATACAACACACCAATTTGGTCCTCGTGTGTGTTGATGATTTTGGATGCTTCAGACTCGTGGATGGATTTGTTAGGCAACACTCTCATCCCTAGGGAGAGTGACTCTTTCTATTTCTCCGTTGAAAAAGTGATTTTTGTCATAATGTCACTTTAAGTTGTGACTTAAGTGAAAAGTGAATTATTAAAAGGTGACTTAGTTACCTAGAGGTGGTTACAAGGAAGTTATGGGCTAGAAGTATAAATAGGGGTGGCACTATCCATTGTAGGGGTTCTCTCTCTTTTCTCTATCAACTCTAAAGAGAGTCTACTGCACTTTGTGTGTGCCTACTATTTTCAGTCTTCATGAATAAAAGAATGTAAACAAGTGGAATAAGAATCATCTTGTGGTGTTGGTGCTCTCCAATCATGAAATTGTGTTTTGCTACTTATCATTGAATGATGTCATTTATACCACCATCTATTTGTGTTGTAGGTGAAACTATGCATTGCAGGCTTTATATTGCATATCTGTGTAGGTGGACTTTGTGCCATACACAAACAATCTAGAAATGGTGAAGACTTTGTGCTTTTGGGTGATTTTTATCCTCTACGCAATTGGTGCCTATATTTTTGTCCTCATGTGAGAAAGAGGGTTTCACTCCTTTGTGTTTATCCCGAGTTATCCAAACATTCTTTTGTATTTAATTTGTTGTGGATTTCTCCCTTCCATCTCCTTTTATTTCCAGATTTCTCCGTTCTCCCATTTTATTACCTTTTGGTGCTTTACCGGTCAAAGGTACTCAAAAACCCAAATACCCCCATCATACGAGGGAGCTGCCACTCTCAAATGCAAAGGAAGACCACCCTGTCAATAGGTGATCTGTTGCAAGATTTTTGTTGTTATCCATTGGACAATATTTAAAAATTAGCAGTGACATATAATCTTGCCAACAGTTTTTGACGATTCTTTTGGGGATCAAAGTGCTTAGCACATTCGATTTCCACATCAAGGAACCTCCCCTGGAATAGAGGTTGGCGACTCTATAAAATTAGTACATGAACCGATCTAAAGATGAATCTACAAATTGGCACACTGTGCCAATAACTGATACTGATGATGAAAAAGAAGGCAATCCTTCCTTTCAAGAAAATCAAGCTCTTGATGATCCTAGGCAAGCACAGTTCTTGGAGGATTTCTATGGAGGAATGAATGTTCAACCAGAAAAAGCTCCTGTCTTGGCTCAAACTCTACACCAGATTGAACAAACAGAAGGAAGGAAGATTTTCTCATTTTCTTGCAATCAAGATGACCCATGTTGCATTAAAGAAAAAGGATCATCTTTCAAAAATATTAAGGCACCATGAAGTAATAAGAAGGTTGTTGCCATGCCCCCGCAAGTTGTAGATGAGAACAGAAAGAGTATATGCTTCAGAATAAGAAAACCGTGGTATTTAAACTTGTTGCATCTAAAGATCCTACAATCAAATCCCTAAGGAAGCAATTCAAGAAAAGTGGTGTTGATGGAAGAAAAATGAACATCAAGCCCTTTGATGATGAGAAATCCAGGCACCTGATGGAGGAAATGAATAAGAGTGTAAAATGCTCTAGGCACACAAAACATCAGATAATCTCGAGCAAGAATCTATTAATGAAATTAAGTTCCAAGAGCTTGAGGAATTCCAAAACAATGATGAAACAGGCATCAATCTACCAGGGGTAATTTTTGAACATCTTCCGCAGAATGCAGTCTATGTTCCTGATCAATACCTTAGTTCTACTGATAAATACATCCTTCATGAGCCACCTGATGTTTTCTCTTTCAAAACCAAAGCTATTGAAAATGAAGATGTTGAGGAATACAAAGGAACAAATTTGTTGCTCTCTGCAGCCTCATCTCAGCCCAAGACAAAGCTATTTGCAGAAGTGATTTGAGGAAAATGGAAGCCTCTTTCTTAAGAGGAATGATTCAATGCTCATCAAAATTGCTGCTCATCAAAGAGATATGTAAAAGGAATTCTCGCTCAAGATGAATTCATGCTCTCCACGGGATATCATTAATGAAATTGATGTTGAGGTGATTATTGGAAACTTCCTGTTGTCTTTGATTCTCAATCTGATGTGCAGGTTTTCAAAACTAAAGAAGAGAAAATTGAAGAGCTCGGTGTTTCTTTTGAAACACTCAGCAAACAAAGACTGCATACTTATGTGAATGATGAGTCTTCTTGTAAATTGTTCTTTTAGTCAGCACAAACAGAAGATGAGGATTTTCTCAAAATATCAAGTATCACGAAAAATCGGCTAATTCTATTGGACATAAAGGAGATGATGAGAGTTGTGTTAATTCACCACTGCTGAATTATCTAAGGATTCTGAAAGCAAGTCAGTCCAACACACCCTCTTTAAAGATCGTGATCTAACACAAGCTAAAGGCAAAGAAATTGGTTCTGCAAAGAATGAGAAATGGCTCCCGATAGCCATCACAAACGAGATAGAAACTACAAGAGCAGAAGAAATTGAAGGTGGAAATGATGAGTCATTCAATGATCAAGTTGTCTACTCCATGAAAAAAGCCTCAGCTACTCCCAAATTTGTTTGTGAAGTGAGCCTTGTTGTTGTTCCAACTCATAAGGAGGTGCATGACATTCACCTTTCTAATGAAGGCCCTCATGCCATACCAGAATGCAATGAAGAGGCTCATAGCTCTTCCAAAGTGATCACTGCAGAACATGAAAGGTAGAAGCTTAGTGATTCTTCTGATAAATCTCCATCCAAAGCAATGCATACACTATGCCCTCAGCAAGAAAAGTGGCGTCTCATATCTTCTCCCACTGAAATGAGAGTTGTAAAAGGAGATGGTTATGATAATAATGATCTTCTTGGTAAATAACCCATGCTCTCTATTGCTGTGCAAATAAGCTTATTGCTAATGAACATTTTGTCTTTGCTTCATCTCCAAAAGAAGAAAATAATGCTTGGTTCAGCTCACAAGCATATGAAGTCAATACAAACATGATTTTGAAGTGGGAAGAGTGTGTTATGATGGTCAAGGCCTCCCAATAAGAACATTCACGAGCAAACAATATTCAAACATCAGGAGGATGGTTATGAGTGTTCATGAAGGTTAGTCTCTGGTTTGATATAGAGGAAAAGTGAGAAGTTTGCTTCAGCACTTTCTCATTGCAAAAGAAGCAAAAATTTGAGCAAATGTCAAAGCGGTCATTGGATTCAAGTAAATTCATAGTTCATTATCAATTTGAGGGTGGATTTCTAGTTTATATCCTTCTTCTCAAGCAAGGTGGAGCCATCACAAAGTTTTTGTATGGTCAGTTGATCCCCTTCAATCTGCAGAAGCTTCATGCATTCAATCCATTACTTTGTAAGGGTGCCTACTTTGCTCAGCATGTTGCCGAGTTTGTGTAAAATTTATATATTCCCCTCCTTCCCCTTGTACATAGTTTTCTTTTCTTTTTTGGCTTGTTTCCTCTTGGCTTTGGCTTCTTGTGTTTGTGTTTGTGTTCAATAAAAGCAACAGTGGATGTGTTTCCTGGTAATGTGACTCTATTTCCCAATGGATAAGGCACTCATCTGTTAAGCCAAAGAATCTGACATTCGAGCTATGTCCCTTGCAGTCCATATACCCAGAAAAAGCCAGCTGTTGTCATGTCAAATTTTCCCTCTGATTTTTCAAAAATTCCTTGATAACATGTTTTCCCTCTTGGAAATCCCATGGTTTTCTTTCTCTCATTGTTCCAATGTTTGGTCTTCTCTCGCACACTTCCATTTTTACCTTTTGGCTTCTGTCAAACTTCATTCACACCCCTTTGGTTAGTTCTCATGCTATGTTGTCACAGAGCTCAAGCGAGAAGGAACTATGATGATAAGTTTCTAAATCAATTGCATTGTTTAAGCAGAATAAGCACTAATCGGAAGGAACTCTAAAACTTTTGTCTTGGTTCCAAGGTTCCTCCCCTCCCATGAAACACTTTTCATTTGCATGAATTCCAACATCATCTTCATGAGAGAACTTTAGTTAGATTATGCACTCCAAAGGGCACTTTGTATTCGGGAAGAAGTTCTAATTTGCCATTGGAATGGCACTTTTGTTCCTAATGAGCTCCAAAAAGGTGCTCACTTTATGTTTTGTTCTTAATGAGGCTCAAAAGAGTGGTTGGGGTACTTAAGTTGTTCCATTTTGCTACACCCTTAACCTATTGCTTGTATTAGGATATGAGTAGCCGACTTGTGGCTTACCATATCATTTTATTATGTCATTTATACTTTCTCATGCTTAGTAGGTCGGCCTTGGTGATGGCCATAACATATGAATAGTATATATAGGGGATTGTAGGTAGTAGTTTATCATCATTCGAGCATTTGAGTCTTATTGTATGGTTTGGAGGTTGCCCCCTCGAAGTGGCGAAGCTATTTTAATTGCATATTGAGATCATTTATCTGCAATATTGTGTTCTTTGGTGTTCTATTTCTGCTCATAATCTGAATTATACAAGTAATTTCATTACAAGTGGTATCAGAGCTGCGATCCGGGCCAAAATTAGGGCAAAAACCCTAATTTTTTTGTTTCCACTATATCTTGCGAACCAGAGTGAATTTGTCGGAGATTTTTTTACCAGAGTTGTGAATCATTTCAAGTAAGATTCCTGAAAATTTCAGACTTTTTGCTTTATTTTGCAAAAGTTATTGCAAATTTAGGGTTTTTCATAAAATCGCTCCCTAGGCTGCAATTTGTGGAATTTTCCAAGTTCTTTACATTTTCGGAAAGCTCTCAAAAAAATATTGGTAGTATCTTCTTTGTTTTTTTCCTATTCGGCCGAATTTGTATCGAAACCCTAAACCCTAGGGTTTGACATCATGGGAGGCCTTCCACAAGAGCCAAAAAGAATCCTGTCACTCGGGTAAAACCCCAGATAAAGATGGGGTAGTGATTGAAGAGTTGGAGTCAGAAGGGGTAAATACAAATTCCTCAACACTAGGGTTTACCTCAGTTGATCATAAGGTGAGCCAACTCGAGTATGATCTACGAAATCTACAATCTGAGATGGCCTATAAAGGAGACAGACCAAATCAATCAGCGATTGGATGATATCATGCAACATATAAAGGGTAAACAGTATGTCCCAAATCAGCCCCAACTCAACCAAGGAGGATCTTCAGTTCAGAATAATGGGCAAAATAACCATGTTGGATCACTTTTCCAGCCCAATCAGAATCCAACTTATTCGCAACCACGGAACATGATGCCGAAAGTGGAGATGCGCAAATTTGATGGGAAGGATCCACTGAATTGGATAAATCAAATGGAGAACTTCTTTGAGTTACATCAAACCCCATCGGGACAAAAGGTGACCTTGGCATCCTTGTATCTTGAACCAAACCAATTCATCTAGTATCGATGGTTATGTGCTCAAAGGCAGAAGAATGGTCTCAGTGTCACTTGGACAGTTTTTACCGAGGAGTTACAATTGCACTATAGTTCTAGTGTTTCAAATAACTACTTTAGTCAATTGGCAAAGTTACTGACAAACAAGATCAGTCAAAGATTATGTGCATCAATTCAGAACCTATCCTTAAGGGTGGAGAATATTACAAGAAGGAACTTGAATGACTTGTTTCTTGGGGGTCTTAAGGACCACATTGAGCATGAGGTATGTATGTTTAATCCACTCAAGCTTTCTAATTCTATTATCATGGCACGTAGAGCAGAGGAAAAATTTCTTTGCAGTAGGAGGCAACCTTTCACTAACACCAGAGACCGTAGTACCCCTTCCCCATCATTCACTCGGCCAATTAGATTGACTCCTCAACAAATGGAAGAAAAGAGAGCAAAAGGATTATGTTTTAACTGTGACAACAAATATGGACCAGGACACAAATGTGCTGAGAAGAAGTTGTTCTATATTGAAGGAGGAAATGAGGATGAAGAGGAAGCTGAAATTATAGGAGAGGTGAGGAACCAAGTAGAAGATGAAGTAGAGGATCACCAACCTACAATTTCTTGCCATGCGTTGTTAGGTATTAGTACTCCTCAAACACTCAAGGTTATTGGCTATCTCAAAAAATAGAAGGTGACGGTGTTGATTGACTTAGGGAGTACTCATAACTTCATAAATAGTAAGTTAGTTGCCCGCCTCAATTGTTTTATTTACCCACTCCAGAAATGCAAGTTATGATTGTGGATGGTGGGATAGTCAAGTGCACAAAAAGTGTCATAGTATCAAGCTCTCCATGGGAGACTACATGTTATACTCACCTATGTTTGTTATTTCTATGGGAGGGACAGATATTGTTTTGGGTGTCCAATGGCTCACAACCTTGGGTACTATAGAGATGAATTTCCAAGAATTGTTCATGCGATTTCATTCAGAAGGAAGGACAATACAATTGAAAGGGATGGTAGCTAAGTCTCCACAGATTATTAGCTCTCATCAGATGTAGAAGATTCTCAGAAAAGGAGTAGATGGATTTGTAGCAAAGTTATTTTCCATAGAGGTACAAAAATACGAGTCTTGATGCCACCCAATCTTCAGAAGATTGTTGATGCTCACTCATCTGTTTTTATGCAATTCCAAAGGGACTACCACCAGTTAGGGATCATGATCATGCCATTCGGTTGATTCCAGGGAACCAACCACCTAACATCAGACCATATAGATACCCATATTCCCAGAAAAGTGAGATCGAGAAAATGGTGCAGGAAATGTTGAAGGCAGGTATCATCAAGCATAGCCAGAGCGCATATTCTTCTCCAGTGGTTATGGTAGGTAAGAAGGATGAAACATGGAGGATGTGTCCAGATTACCGAGAACTCAACAAGTACACCATCAAAGATAAATTTCCTATTCCAATAATTGATGATTTACTTGATGAATTGCATGGTGCTAATTTTTTCACAAAATTAGATCTTCGTTCGAGGTACCATCAAATTAGAATAAGAGAGGAAGATGTTCATAAAACGGCTTTCAGGACTAATGAGGGCCAATATGAGTTCTTGGTAATGCCTTTTGGTCTTACAAATGCTCCCTCAACATTTCAAAGCTTGATGAACATTGTTTTTAGGCCATTTTAAGGAAATTTGTATTAGTTTTCTTTGATGACATATTGATTTACAATAAGACATGGGAAGAACACTTGCAACATGTAGATAAAGTGTTGGAAGTTTTCGAGAAACATAAGCTCTATGCAAAGCCATCCAAATGTTATTTTGGTGTACAAGAGGTAGAGTACTTGGGTCACATTGTATCCCATGAAGGTGTCAAAGTTGATCCTCAGAAGATCAAAGCTATGGTGGAATGGCCAAGGCCCAAAACTCTAAAAAAATCTCCGAGGGTTCCTTGGACTAACAGGTACTACAGAAGATTTGTGAGGGGATATGGTAGAATCACAGCTCCACTCATTGCATTGCTAAAGAAGGATGCCTTCCATTGGACATGACGCAACCACTAAATCCTTTGAGCAGTTAAAGGAAGCCATGTGCACCACCCCAGTTTTGGCTACTCCCGACTTCTCAAAAACCTTCATTGTTGAGTGTGACGCTTGAGATCGGGATTGGGAGCGGTTGTAATGCGGGAAGGAAGACCAATTGCATTTGAGTGTAGCCAATTCAAAGGAAAAGATCTACTCAAACCACGTCTAAGAGAAAGAAATGATGGCTATTCTTCACGAGGTCAAGCAATGGAGGCCCTATCTAATGGGTAGTCACTTCAAGGTAAAACTGATCATGATAGTCTTATACTTTTTGAGCAAAGTTTATCTTCTGAGGAACAACAAAAGTGGGTAACAAAAATGTTGGGTTATGATTTTGAAATCATATACAAAAAGGGTAAATAAAATGTAGTAGTTGATGCACGTTGTCCAGAAGGGATATATCTGCAGACACGTTACTATGTGCAATGTCCATGTTGAAGGTCGATTGGGTAGATGAAGCAAGATTGGAATGGGATCAGGACAAGGATACACAATCTCTAATACAGAATATCAAGCAAGGCTCTATAACATCTAACAAATTTGAGTGGAAAGGTAATGCCCTATGGTACAAGGACAGGTTATACTTGTGCAAAGATTCTGAGTTGAAGCATAAGATTCTTGCAGAGCTACATGCATCGCCTGTTGGAGGACACTCTGGGTTTTTGAAGACATCATAGAATAAAAAGAGAATTCTTTTGGGAAGGACTCAAGGGTGATGTACAAAAGTTTGTATCAGAGTGTTTGGTGTGCCAACTAGAACAAAGGTGAAACCATTAAGACACCAAGTCTATTGCAACCATTACCAATTCCTAGCCAGAGATGGGAGGAGGTCTCCATGGATTTCATCACAGGATTGCCTTGTTCAGAGGGTAAGAATGTTATTTTGGTGATTGTGGATAGGCTCACAAAATATGCCCATTTTTGTGCCCTATCACACCCATTTGCAACTAGTACAATCGCAACTATTTTTTTGGAGACAGTTCAAAAGCTACATGGAACCCCAAAGATAATTGTAAGTGATTGTGATCCTATTTTCACAAGTAATTTTTGGACAGAATTATTTGCATGTTTGGGTACTCAACTAGCTCACAGATTCATCTCAATGTTAAAAATCGGAACCGGACTCGGAATGGCCGAGGTCCGGACGAGTAACCGAACCGAACCGGACCGATTTAAACTTAATGAACCGAGTTTACTAAAAAATACATAAAATTTTATATTTTTAATGAAAATGATATATTTGAAAGGTTAAAAACCATAATTCCAACAATTACACACAGAATATGCAAAGTTTTCTCTTATATATATGCAAGAAAGGTGTTTATAGCAAAATGGCACGAACTCCAAGTCCAATACACAATACATATATCATAGATGAGATTCCGAAACAAAATACATAAACAATGAGGCTCTAAATGGCCTCCATAGTTCAAGACTCCAAAAAAGCAACATGATATGATCATTGATACATTACAAATACTACAAGTTACAAAACTCTAGAATAAACTAGATGACATCAATGATCAATCATCAAACTCTGCACCGCTGTTGGAAATGGGATCCTCAAGGTCATCCTCATCAATATCATCACCGACCTCTAGCTCTGACTCAAACTCATCCAAATCCTCGTGTACATTTCGCAATAACCGGAGCCGCACGGGGTCGAGGAGTAGCACGAAAAGTGCGATTACCCTGTTGTGTCTCATGACGATGGCGGCAGTGCTGCTAATGGCTCATCAAATTCTTGATCCAAACCCATCCACCCCAAGTCATCGAGATCAAACTCTGCTAGCTCACTCTCCTCTACCCATTTTGAGGTTGAATCTATATCATCAAAGACAATGGGATTAGTATCAGGTCTTCGGTTCAACAACGATTGCGCCTTAACCGAAGGTTGTACTGCACAAAGACAAGATCATTCAACCGTTGTTGTTCCAAACGGTTTCTCTTCTTCGTGTGAATCCGCTCAAAGATGGACCAGTTGCGCTCGCACCCAGAAGCACTGCAAGTTTGGCTCAGGATCCTAATTGCAAACTTTTGCAATTGAGGACACTGACTACCAAACGAATCCCACCAATGTGCTGCAATAAAAAGTGTAAATGTTTAATTAGTAAACAATGACGATAAAAAGTTAAAAATTAAAAGTAAAACATAAACTTATAACTTAAAGGTTAAAGCGTAATTCAACAAATTAGATAAAGATTGTCTTATGCTAAAAATTCATGATTATTCATTAAAAATTTTAATCAAATGAACTTCAAAAAACTTAGAATTTCTTACCTGGTTGGTCCACATTCCTTGCAATCTTTGCAAGGTTTTTCCCAAAGGTACCTGTGGCTCTGCTGAAGAAGTTGATCTGTCGGTGAACCTCAAGTTGTTGCATCTCATCAGGGACCATGTGCTCTAGGCACTCGTACAAACCATCTTTTACTTCTCTATTTGATCTTCTCCAAGTTGAGCTCTGTAATGATATTTCGGGTTCAAGAAATACCCAACTACATGTATAGGCCGATGGAGTTGATTGTTCCATCTATTATCTATGATCTCCCATATAGGCCCATACTTAGTTACCCTGTCTTTGTATGTTGCCCTTATCTGCTCCTTTGCTTGATCCATAGCCTCATAAATATAGCCCATGGCTAATTTTTCCCCATCCACCAACCGCAACACCTTAACAAGAGGCTCAGCAACTTTCACTATCTCTGCTGTTTTTTTCCAAAATAAATTATCAAAAAGTTTCTTCTTTGTGTCTTTCCCATCCTGTTTCGGCTCCACTTTGATGCATTCCATTCATCACTTGAAAACATCTTTTTCAAGTTTTGTTGTTGGGAAATAAGAGATTGCAACGTGAGGAAGTTTGTTGCAAATCTCGTGATGGCTGGCCTAACAAGTTCTCTGCCATCAGTGTTCTTCCTCATTAGGTTCAATACCCATGAGTGATTATAGATGTATTTGGTGATGCTCTTGCCATGCTCTCTGAGTGTTCTTGATCCAATCTTTTTTCCCTATATCCTCGAGCATGAGGTCTATGCAATGTGCAACACATGGAGTCCAAAATATTGTTTTGTGTTTAACCTCTAACATCTTACTAGCAAGAACATAGATGCATTATCTGTTATGATTTGTACAACATTTTCCACCCCCACCTCTAAAACAATCTCATCCAAAAGCTCAAACAATAAATTTGCATCTTTCACCCTATCAGATGCATCTACTGATTTCAAAAACATTGTACCTTGTGGACAAGAGGCAAGAAAATTTATTATTGTGTGGTTCTTGCCATCACTCCACCCATCTGACATGATAGTGCATCCTGTTTTGGCCCATGAAGCTTTGCAACCTTTCAAATATTCATCTATGGATGCAACTTCTTTCTTCAAAAGTGATCCTCTCAAGTCATGCATACTAGGGCCTTTGAAGCCCTTACCAGCAGCAACAATGGAATCAAACATCGGCTGGTAATAAGGTGAGGGCAAAGCATTGAAAGGGATATCTGCATCATACCACCATCTAAAGAATGTACTCAAAAGTTGCTTCTTTGTATTGCTTCTTCCAATGGTTATCCAAGGTAGGCTGATTTTGTGTTGGCATGGAGGCACTCAATAAGAAGCAGTGTGGAAGATGGAAAAAAGCTTTGAATAGTCTTTCTTTTTTAGGCTGATTTTCTTGACTATGAGTGGATGGGGAGGCATATACGAAAGGGGTCTCTGTGATCTGATCACATGGTAGGGTCGAGCAAGATCCTTCAACACTCAAGGCATGTTCCTCCTCCTCCTCATTTCAGCTTCCATCTCTTTTTGCCTAGCCTTCTCTTCTCTATGTTTTTCAAGCATGGTTTTCATTTCCAACCTAATGTCATCAATATCAAGTGCCTCACATGGGGTAACTTGGCCTCTTTGACCAGCCAAGTGTTGTTTCAACCTATGAATCCCCCCTTGATGTATTTCTTACAATATTTACAAAAACATGATCATTAATTGTGCTGCATGGGCACATGTAGGGTCTTTTGATTTGGGGGCCATTGCAAATGCAAACAAATCTGAAAATGCAAATAAAAACAAAATAAATTTCCTATTTCTTTTTTAATAAAAATTACAAATAACGGGCAAGTTTAAAATGTAACATACCTTTCAATGTGCACACTGAAATGAGGTGAAGAAATGCTCCAAGCTTGTATATGGCACCACAAAGAGCCCACACTTAATGCCAAACAACTCCAAATGAACACTATTCAAGGCTGCCCCAATCCTCCAAATCCTTGCAAATAAGAGAGGTGCTCACAAATAGAGGTGAGGTGCTCACAAATGGATGCCAATATCACCACAAAGAGCCCACAAGCAATGCCAAACAAGCTCCAAGCCTCCAACTTCCAAGCTCACTACAAAAAATAAACTCTTCAATCTTATGCTCACAAATGCTCAATGAGAGAGGTGTGAAGTGAATAGAGGGGGTGTATTTATAACACCAAATTAGGGTTTAGAGACAATAAAATAAAATAAAACAATTAAAAAAAGTTTTTTTAAGTTGGCCGCCGTATAAGGCAAAACAGGCCCAAACTACCGGTCGGTTTAGTAAACGAAACTAGAACGATTTGATCGGTTTTAGTTTAAACCGCCGCGATTCCATAGGGAACCGGCCGATTTGGGCTAAAACCGGTCAACCGATCCGGTTTACAAAACGGTTCATGCTTTTAATTGTTAAACCGGTCAAACGGCCGGTTCGGTTCCGGTTTGACCGGTTTTAAGCTCTTGGTTCATCTTACCATCCTCAAACTGATGGGCAAACGAAAGTGGTTAACAAATGCTTAGAGGGGTATCTACATTGTTTTGTATCATATAAGCAAGAACGTTGGGTTAAATGGCTACCACTTGCAAAATGGTGGTATAACACATCTTTTCATACCTCTTCTCAAATGACCCCATTTTTAGCATTATATGGTTACCATCCACCATCTATCACTTCTTCCTTGAGGGTGCAAACTAAGGTCAAGGATGTTGAGGAACACATTCAAAGCATCAACAACAGGTTTTGGCTAGTTTGAAGGAAAATTTGGCATTGGCACAAAACAGGATGAAACAACAAGTAGATCAACACTAGTAGTGAAAGACATTTTGAAATTGGTGACTAGGTTTTTGTACGTCTACATGCACCTTACAAGCAAATGTCCCTGAAGCAACAAAAAAAGGACAACAAACTTGCTCCTAAATATTATGGTCCTTATCGTGAGTTCTACATAAAATTGGAAGTGTTGCTTATAAACTAGAGTTGCCTCAATCTTCACACATACACCCAATATTCCATGTTTCCCTGAAGAAGGTTATTGGACAGAAATTTGCAGCCTAGACAAAGCTACCAGAACTTGATAAGGAAGGAAGAATCATTTTGGAGCGAGTAAAAGATTTGCAAACACGTCTTAAGAGGTTGAGAACCAGAGACATTAAGGAATATCTGATCAAGTGGAGTCTGAGCATAGAGGATGCGACCTGGGAGGATGAAGGTTTTTTGTAGCAACATCCAGGATTATTCAACGTTGAGGACAACATTGGTTTGAAGGGGAAGGGCATGCTACGCCCTTAACCTATTGCTTGTATTAGGATATGAGTAGCCGACTTGTGGCTTACCATATCATTTTATTATGTCATTTATACTTTATCATGCTTAGTAGGTCAGCCTTGGTGATGGCCATAACATATGAATAGTATATATAGGGGATTGTAGGTAGTATTTTATCATCATTCGAGCATTTGAGTCTTATTGTATGGTTTGGAGGTTGCCCCTCGAAGTGGTGAAGATGTTTTAATTGCATATTGAGATCATTTATCTGCAATATTGTGTTCTTTGGTGTTCTATTGCTGCTCATAATCTGAATTATACAAGTAATTCCATTACACATTTGCTCTTAAAACTTTGCTTAGGTACTTTATGAAGTTCCTAATGGCCACTAAAAGTGCACTCAAGTTAAAAGAAGAATTCCTAATGACTTTTAAATACTCAAGCACACCAAAGGAGCGCTTTGGATATTAGGGAAGAACCATGGACTTTTAAAAAGTGTGGTCATGACTTAAAGGTGGAGAAGTGCTCCTGAGATGGAAGTGTGAAGCCAATTTTGTTTTGACCATAACTTTCATCTATCTAGACTCCGATTTGAGTGTCGTTTGAAGCATTGGAAAGATCTTGAAGCAAGGATTAATCTTGTACGAGTGTTTTAGAACTCGAACATGATATACGTGTTTCATGAGAATCATTTCTCAGGTTTTGTTTTTGCCTTCATCTTGAGAGCTTGTTTTGCTCGTTGTTTGAGTTCTACCCACTGAATCTCACTCAAGCTTTGTCCATAGCCTCCTTGGCATGGCTTTTGCATTTTGAAGTGTATTCATGATGATTTTGTTTTAGTTTGGTTCATTCATTTTCCTATTGGTGATGGCAATGTTGATCATATGAACTTCAACAACATCGAGACAAGAATGGCCAACGTAAAGTGGACTCCTATCAGAGAAAGACTCCACCATAGTGGATTGTAGCAAGTCAAGGATTTTCCTTTCAATACAACACACCAATTTCGTCCTTGTGTGTGTTGATGATTCTAGATGCTACGAGACTCATGGATGGATTTGTTAGGCAACACCCCCATCCCAGGGAGAAGAATGTATCCGAGATTGTTTTGGAATTCAGGTTACAAATGTTGAAGGTGAAAGTGCTTGAGTGGATCAAGCAAGGAACCTCCATGACTGGAATCCCACGTTACAGTGTTGAAGGTGAAAGTGCTTAAGTGGATCAAGCAAGCAACCTCCATGACTGGAATTTCTTGTTTCTCTTCCTCCATTCGAGTGATTATTTCTATTTTTCCTTTGACATAGTACTTTTTGTAAAGTCACTTAAGAAAATCAAGTGACTATTTCTATTTCTCCGTTGGAAAAAGTGTTTTTTGTCATAAAGTCACTTTAAGTTGTGACTTGTGACTTAAGTGAAAAGTGAATTGTAAAAAGGTCACTTAGTTACCTTGAGGTGGTTACAAGGAAGTTATGGGCTAAAAGTATAAATAGGGGTGGCATTTTTCATTGTAGGGGTTCTCTCTCTTTTCTCTCTCAACTCTGAAGATAGTTTGTTGCACTTTGTGTACATACTATTTTTAGTCTTCATGAATAAAAGAATGTAAGCAAGTGGAATAAGAATCATCTTGTGGTGTTGGTGCTCTCCAATCATGAAATCGTGCTTTTCTATTTATGGTTGAATGATGTCATTTATACCTCCATCTATTTGTGTTGTAGGTGATACTATGATTTGCAGGATTTGTATTGCATATCTATGTAGGTGGACTTTGTGTCATACACAAACAATCTAGAAATGGTGAAGACTTTGTGCTTCTTGGTGATTTTTATCCCCTGCACAGCTACTACCTATATTTCTGTCCTCGTGTGAGAAAGAGGGTTCACTCCTTTATGTTTATCCCAAGTTATCCAAACATTCCTTTGTGTTTAGTTTGTTGTGGATTTCTCCCTTCCATCTCCTTTATTTTCAGATTTCTCCATTCTCCCATTTTGTGACTTTTTGTGCTTTCTGGTCAAAAATACTCAAAATCCAAATACCCCATCATACAATGGAGCTGCCCCTTTCAAACGTAGAGGAAGATATTTCTATCAATAGGTGATCTCTCCAATGTTACAAGATTTTTGTTGCTGTCCATTGGCCAATATCTGAATATCTAAAGTGACATAAAATCTTGCCAACAAGTATTTAATTTAGCTCCATTTAGCACAGTAGATCTGAGCAATACATTTTGCTTGATACCAAAAGGCTTACATTCTTATCTGCAAGGTAGAAAACATGTCATAATGTCATAATTGATGATATTGAACTTAACTCGGTCACCATCATTTGCAAACTTAAGAAGATTGGATTCACAACGATGACGATTAAAGTAGTTTGTAGTCGGACGTTGAAGTTCACTCTTTCAAATATTTACAATAACAAAAGCTTTCCTCTTGAGTTTTCGAACAAGCAGACATCAACACAATTCAAATACAGTTGGCCTGCAATATTAAGAAAAATAATTAAAATGTCTTTCAAAGACATTGGAAAAGGATCACTAAGCATTAAAAATAATAGTTTGAGACCCATGAAGCCAGAAAAATGAGAGCTATATTTGGGCGGTAAGATAAATGATGAAGGATTCAAAACAAATTGATTGAAGATGTGCTTGAAAGATAGTATGAATTTATTGGAAGGCAATGAGAAAGAAATCACTGATGCTACAGATACGTGACCACAATGATGTGGTCGCCTCTTTGATCAAAAAAATAAAAAGTGACTTTCTCCTATTTCTACATGAATAGAGTTGTGTGCGACAAACAGAGGAGGCCTTGGAGCCTTATGTGTATATGCTGAATAGAGCAGTACTAATCAATGGCTTATTCAAGTATATAGGGATACATCTACTTCCCAAAATACAGTTTAGACCTGTGCTCCATTGGTCATTGCATATCTGATAAAGAACAAGCTAACCCAGTTCTCCATTTGGTCCAGCAAAAATGTCACCCCATTAAACAAGGACACTTGATTGGTTTTGAGGGTTGATGTAGAAAGGCACAGCTAGCTTAATGAATAAGCATGCAAGCAGTTATGTCGACCATTGCAACTTATTGTAGACTTTATATAGAAATATATCACACAGTGTGGAATGGGGTTATGTGTGTATCCATTGGTGTAGCATCGTACCACCACATGAATAATGAGACATCGTTGCTTATTATATTCTTCTGCGTGATGTATACGTACTAAAAAAACAAAAAGATTTTCTTTTAGTGAGCATTCATAATTCAGATTTTTGGTTCTTCAGTTTATATGCAAAACTTTCAAATCTAGGGTTTCTGCCCCAGGGTTGCCAGCAGTAATAGAAAATGCACAAAAATAAAAACAAAAAAATCTCCGAGGATGGATACACATGGGTTTGGATATACATATAGCTTTCGAAATGTGGAATGTAGCTTCAATTAACATGATGGAACCAGTCTACCAGAAACCTGTAACTTAAAATTTTGTCATCATGAAAACCTGCATGATGTCCAAAAGATTTTCTTTTAGTGAGCATTCAGAACTCGGTATTATATTTTCTCAGTTTATATTCAAAACTTTCAAACCTAGGTTTTCTGCCCCTAGGTTTCCAGCTGTTATAGCTAGTTTCAGTTCAACCCATAGCATGCCTTGATCTAGCATTTGCACTGTGCATAATGACAACTCGTAGCATGCCTTAATATACAACAAGGTTCAAGTTAAGGAGAAAAAAACAGATATTTGACAAATGCCTTTGGGACTTTGCTAAAAAAATCCAGGTACATCTGGTGTTAATGGAAAAAATGGAGGTTGCTGATTTTAGCTGTGTTTATTTCTGTTAACTTCATGCTTTGGAATGGGTCTATGCTAGGTTTCCATGTGTTGCCTATATGGTTGTTCCGCTTTTTGTTCAGAGGCTAAGTGTGTATAAGAATCTGTTTATAGTCCCCTGTAATTTTCGGCTTCAATTACCACTTCTAGTACTTTGTTGGGACACTACTATAGAATGGGATGGTCCTAGTTTCTAACAGAATGATAGCCTTAACTGTATCCAATGCCATGGTATTTGTATTGTACTGCGATGTAGACAAACACACGGTAATTATAAAAGGTGAACTTCCATAATCAGGCGACACACTTGCCCATGACTGAGTAAGCCCGAAACGTAAGAATTGATACTGCGTTCGACAAAACTTGGCAAAATACTCAGAAAAAAGTTCAACCTTTTATAAATTTTAAATAGAAAAATATTGTACATTGTGGAAATGGATTATGTGTGCATCCACTGGTGTGGTCGTACCACCCTTAATAATGAGACATTGTCGCTTGTTGTATATTCTTCTGTGTGATGTATATGTACAAAATAAAAATAAATAAATAAATAAATCTTTTACTGATCATTTGGAATTCAGATTTCTGTTTCTTCAGTTTATATTCAAAACTTTTGAACCTAGGGTTTCTACCCGAGGTTGCCAGCAGTAATAGAAAATGTACAAAAATAAAAACCAAAAAGATTTTCTCCTGGGTATGGATACACGTGGGGTTTTTGAAATGTCGGATTTAGCTTCAATTAACACAATAGAACCAGTCTACCGGAAAACTATAACTTAAAACTTTGTAATCGTGATAACGTACATGATCTCAAAAAGATTTTCTTTTAGTGAGCATTCAGAATGCAGAATTCTGTTTCGTTAGAAACCTAGGGTTTCTATCTCAGTGTTTCTAGCTGTTATAGCAACCTTCAGTTCGACCTCTAGCACACCTTGATATAGCATTTGCACTGTGCATAATGACAACTCGTAGCATGCCTTAATATACGATAAGGTTCAAATTATGGAGAAGGGGCAGATGCAGGGAAGATAGTCGTGCAGGCCTAGCCTATATAGCCCGTCCCCTCCCTCTATATGGAGGCGGGCCCCCAGATAAGAAATAGAGAATAATTATTCAATTCCTGATGTCTCTTTCTATATAGGATGGAGATGGCAGGCCATATATAGAGAGGGAGCAGAGATTTTTATAAGCGCCTTTGGATTTTGCTAGAAAATCCAGGTACATCTGGTGTTAATGGAAAAATGGAGGTTGTTGATTTTAGCTGTGTTTATTTTTGTTCTCTCCATGCTTTGGAAGCGGCTCTGCTCTAGGTTTTCAAGTGCTGTCTACAAGGTTGTTCCACTTTTTGTTCAGAGGCTAAGTCTGTATAAGAATCTGTTCCCCTGTGATTTTTGGTTTCAATTAGCGCTTCTGGTATTTTGTTGGGACACTACTATGGAATAGGATGGACCTAGTTTCTGATGGACATATAACCTTACCCGTATACAATGCCACAGTCTTTGCATTGTACTGCAATGTAGACAAACAAGCGTTAATTATCAAAAAGTTAACTTCCATAGCCACACGACTCACACTTGACCACAACTGAGAGAGCCCAAAACATAAGAATTGACTCTACGTTCACGAAACGCTTGGTGAATACTCGGAAAAGAGTTGTTCAATGGACCATGGACTGGCGTTTAGGCAGGCAATCCTGCCATGAGGATGACCTGGGTTCAAGCCCTGCTGGGATTGCTCCCCTATTGATAATGCAGATGCAGACAAATAATTACGCAGGCCAGGAGCAGACAAGGCTGGATGCAAGTCCCTGGTGACTTTGATGGAAGTGACATAGCTTTTTAGTTAATAGGCTTCCTGTGATTGATAGTAGCCTGCTAGCGTACCAAAATAAAAAAATACTCCGCAAAGTATTGACACCAAGCCAATTCAAATCACCCGCATTGCAATAGTCGCCAAATTTCACAATCGCCACATGTTCTACTTCAGCAATCAAAAAAAACTTGACCACGTCCTATATTGACCAAATTCCCGTACTCCACAAAATGATTTTCGCAATTTATGCAAATTCCCGGCGTCATCATAAATGCATCAAAGCACAACCTAAACCAAGTCGAAAAACAATCTCTAAGCAAAGGAAAAAGCTAGATTTTTATTATCTAAAGCTAGTTCAATTGTCCAGTTGCTATCGTCATACACGTGAAACAGAACGGAGTTCACTTGGTATAACATGTCCAAAACATTGCCCTTTACTTATGTTGTCTGTAATCATCTAGGGAAACCTGAGCATGAGCATCAGCATAAATTAAATTGGCTAGGGTTCCATTGAAAAGAAAGTAAGGATAAAAGTTGCATACCTCGCAGACAACCTTAGAACCAAAGGGGCGAGCCGAGGGAAAAAGGCCGTAAGACACAAGCACCCGATCTGAGAAATCCTTGTGAATACACCGCTCTAGCCCTTCCAAACACATTTCCTTTTCTATTGAAATCTTCATTTCCGTCTTCAAATGCATCCCATCCGATTCGGCTGTACCTCGATATATGCAGATTGCCTCTCTAAAGGCTGCCAACTAGTTTACATTTTTACTTTGCACCAATATGAAGTTTGGTATATATTGAAATGAAATGAAAGATTTTAATCCCACTAGGGACACTTTGGAACGCAGAAAGAAAACTGGATTAATCAAAATACTAAATGGATGAACAAATGGGACATCAACTTGCAAGAATGTCTTAACAGCAAGCAGGAAATAAAAAATTATGTAATAGAAAAGTTCAGGATCGCCTAATGGACGGGTCGGATTGGTCGAAAGAAAGCGCATTATATCAGAGAGTTCAATCCCACTAGGGAACATGATGAAAAAGCTTATCTAGGGGCAGCTATCAAGGGTAAAGCAAGGATTCTAGTGGTGCAATTAAGAACCGGATCGCATCATCTTCGATGTGAAACTGGTAGATGGACTATTCCAAAGGAAGATTGGGAAAGGAGAATTTGTCTTTTCTACAACAAAGGGTCGTCGAGACAGAATGGCATTTTGTCATGGAGTGTTCAAAGCATATGATGATATTCGTATTCAGTACAAAAACAACCTGAGGGTGGACAGACTAGAGGAACTCTTCGAAGGAACAAAGCTTCAAGCGACCGCGAGCTTCATCCTCAAGATTCACAACCAAGAGCGAGATATTGAAAGGAGTCTCAAATCGATTAAAATCTCGTTTTGTGGTCCCATAGACTCTTGATCTCATGGGCGTCATTAAAATCTTTCATTTCATTCAATGACATCTACGAGTTCAAGCATCCTATGACACCTAAAAACAAAAACAAACCGACCAATTATATCAAAGAAATCGACCCTGAGCCTTCTATTATGGATTTTAGTCAAGTAATTTGTTAGTTTTGCAATCTTATCAACTTCAAACGGGGTTGTGAAAGCTTTCGCTTTTAAAAAATCAGCTTAGCTACTCCAAATGTCCTCATATGTTGCACTCCATTAGGAAATGTCATTTGTTCCCACAAAACCTAACCTCGCAACCAACAAACTCTCTAGACCATTCGATGCAGGGGTCATTTAGATGATCTTTCTCTGAAACTACTCAAGCACGTGAACTTGCTCTATTACTCCATCCACCCCTGCTAGAGGATCATCAATTGATGTTCATGCAACATCATCTCTTGTATTTCTTATCACCTTGAGATCCAATGAGACCTAGTACCTACTAATTCTTGAAGACAACAACTGGAGGAGGGTTAACTTGATGAGCAAAGGTGATCACCTTGTGATCACTGAAACAATATATAATAGATGTAAAGAACTTCTATGACTGTCCCAAGCTACAAAATCCGTTCATAAAGTCTCTAGCATTCATACCTTCTTGAGTTCTCTTACCATACACCTTTGCCTCCAAATGGAGCTCTTCTTCAATATAGTCACAAGCTCTTTTCTTACTTGATTGAACATGACCAAGGCAACAAACCAATGTTTCAAGTTCCTTTATGAATACTCAAGCATCTTTCTACTAGTGTGCAGTCTCAATACTCTGCCCTCAAGACTGAACTTAGTCTAAAAGCATCCAACTCAAACTCTTAATACTCAATTAGTTGGTTCCCAGGGCATACCAACAGCTCAACAGACCTCCCTTCACCATGATTGAGGTATTCATGAGTACCAAATACTGTCCTAATCTAGGTTTTTCCTTTATCACCTCGCTTGTATGTTTTTGAAGTGACTTATACAGTCCTAGAACCCCTACACAGTCTACATTTACTCCAAATCACTGGTAGGTTTCTCTCTAGAATCAAGGAACACATTAATAGTACTAGGATAGTCATCATTCAACATCCATACCACAGTACTTAACTCTAATTCTCCTTGACATTAGCCCTTTGAACATTTTATTGTGGACTAACACAGTCCTAGACCACTGTACAGTCTGATTATAACTAGAGGGAAGGAATTTCCCATGTACCTATATGCCCAATGTCATTCATATTCAACCAACACACCTGGATAGGTTCTCTCCCATTAGTGTATTTTCATCATATTGTATCTATCTCCTTCATGTTTACAGTCCTCCTTTCTTGCCAAATACAGTCCTAATCCTGTGCAATCATCTTTTATATACTAACAAGGTGATAACTTCATGCATTCAAACCTGAGATCATGCAAATACATTCCATATATCCCTATTTTGTCCATCTTATCAATCTATCATCATGATTAGCAATGCTATAAAGCAAAAACTGTGCATGTTCTTTGTTTGATCAGAATTAATCATCATTGTATCTCGTCAAATTTAATCACACACCACCTCTTTTTAGTGAAGATAAGTACACAAATCACCTATAACTTGAGCGACACAAGATCATTCTTCACCAAATTTTGATGGTCTTTAGATCATATCAATGCAGAGATATTGTAAAAGTTTCAGGTGATTCTATCCATGGAATGAAAAGATATACGAAGCCCTAGTTCAGGCCCGAGAGGCAATAATTTGCTATAAAATTCAAACTATGCATTTTCAAAACATGCAAAAAATTACCAATGTGATGCACACCATCGTAGAACCTTTTCATGTTGATAATCAAGAGATTTACATCATTTGCATGTCATGGAGGGTTTCTATCCGTTGTCCCTGCCGGGGATCCTCAGTGCACATGATCCATTGAAAACAAGTTGTTTCATACAAAGCGTAGTATATTTATTCTTTCAAACATCATATACTGTTGTTATTCATTGTTCCATCCTTTCAAAACCTTGAGAACCCTTGTTCTCGCTTCATCTCTATCAAATCACCTATGAAATAGGTATTCAATAGCTAAGAATAGACTCTCTAAAGCTCCTAAGCTAACTCCTAAGCCAACTCACACTCCTAGAAGACTCAACCATCTTCTCAACATAGAAATCCTGTGTATATCACCTTGATACTCTCCGTAATCCATACAAGGAAGCTATTACATGATGTCAAGGCTTAAAAAGACCTTAATTAGCCTATATTACTCCTTAAATGCCAAGTCTAGTCACCTTACCAACTTCTTACAAGCATATATTCATTTTTACAACATATTTAACTCTAACACACCTAAAAACATGTATCATGGTCTTATATGACCTTATTATGTGTTGTTCCTTGATGCTTCGCATCAATTCCTCTTCAACGTTGTCCATCTTCTTGTTTCACATTTGAGATGATGTGAACTAGTTTTCAACTGGGCAATTAACATTTTAGCTTTCCACTTTATTTCCGCCTCCATATAGTGCTTTTGCTCATGATCACATGTGGGGTTAAAGTTCTTGACATAATATTCTCTTTTTCTTCCCAGTTGTTTCATCCACATGGCAGTTTTGACTTTCTCTCTCACATACTTTTTGATATCCCCATTAGTGTTAGGACATTCTTGCATGTTAATTCCCCAATTCTTCATCCACTTTTCATTCTACTTCATCCAAGTATGAAAATGTATGCATTCAAATATGATTGACAAATGTATGCTAAATGAAAATGCTCGTAGTTTAATTGTGTAGATAGTACTAACTTAGATCTCACGCACATTAACCAATAGGGATTTGAGATGCATAAATTGAAGATTCCATGAGGAAGGAAATAAAATGAAAGACTTTTAATGACATCCACGAGACCAAGAGAGAATGTATCTTTTTGCATTCTAAGTATGATAAAGATGAAATGACACTATATCATGGAATACTCGGCAAAAGATATGACAACATTCAAGTTAGCTACCTCAGAGAGCCTAGAAGGGGTGTCTATGTCTACCATACTTAAAGAAAAGAACATTGAAAAAGTGGGAAACTTCTTATCGAAATTCACAATAGGAAAACAAAGCTTTGGAAACATAACAATAATGTAGATTTGATTTAGTGATTGCACAAGTCTTCTCTTGTCAATAGTTTTTTTGTTCCTTTAACTATATGTTTATCCAAAATTCCCTAAATTGTTTTTTAATTGAAAAGCACACTTTTATAGATATAATAAGGTAATTACAACATTAATCGTACAAAGATGGGTGTAAGAGATCACACTTTATAATTCCATTCATATTGAGTCGGTAAGGCCTCGAGAAGGAAGCCTATTGAATCAAAATAAAAGTGTGGACCTCAATCAAAAAGAGGGCGAGCAAAATAAGGAGCCAAAAAAAAGGTCGCGGCCAAAAAACTAGGTTGCGGTGTTAAACATAGCGGCGGGTGGAAGAGGTGGAGGACTATCCAAACTTATCTCCCCAGTCAAAACCAAGGTGAGTTGTCTTACGGATGGGCTCCCATCCAAGAACTCCTTTTTCTTGTTGTTGTTGTTGATTAGAAGGATTATCCGACTATCGAGAAGGAGAAATGGCAAGGGCAAACCGTGGAAACTTGTCTTGATAGTAGGCAAACTAGCCCACTCCACCAAAATCACCAAGACGGCCGAAAACCCCATCATGTGCGGGGGAGGGGGTTCGAGACCTAGGGGACCACCGACGATGAGGAGAGGAGCTCTATCGGCTCGAGAGTGATGCTGTGAAACCCCACCCCGGGGCGAGAGGGGGAGAACAGTGTGGCCGAGATGGTGAGCGACGGTGAGCAGGAGCATCAAGAGGAACATAGCTGACCGCACAAGGAGCGATGACCCAGTGGTCAAGCAAGTGTTGGAGGTGTTCAACCTCTAACCAAAATTTCTCAACCTAGTTCTAAATCTGGAGCATCACAATGGAGAGAGTAGCCACTTTATTAGTAACAAAGAAAATTATATCCATAGGAACATTATTAAATATGATATTATTTCTATCTTTCCAAAGATGAAATAAAATATCAACTTTGAATATGTGCCAAAATTTGTTGTAAATTGCAGGAAGCAAGGCTAAGTTCCCTAAGAGAACCATCTTCCAGGTAAAGAAATTCGGGAGAAGGGTTGAAAAAGGGAGTGAATCCATTTCAGGCCGATTGAGCCCACAGACAGAACCAAAAAATATGCTTGATAGACTTAGGTTGGTGACAAACCAGACAAGTGGGGTTCATACCCATATGCCTAAGTTGATCCCCTGTGGGGATCCTTGGTGTAAAATACACCACAAAAAGTGAGCTTTTTAGGCTTAACAAGAAATGACCAAACCCTTTCGAACCGTCATTTCCACACCGACGTCTGAGAGGCAATGTTCCAATAGTGATTAAGTGAATCAACATTCACCGACTATGGGGTGAGTAGAGTAACCCAAGCAAGATTTATAATGGCAAAGCAGAGTAACAAAAGGCCAATTCCAGTCACACCACCACAAGATGCTTAAAGTGACGCTAATTTTGTGAATAAATTCCTCATGTGCAAGCAATGATTTTCATGATTGATTCAACATGGTGGTGTTAAAGGTCAAATTTAATAGCCAGGGCTCCCTAAGAAAGCCAAGATCTGGAATGTTTGCAAAATAAATCACCCACCACTTTAATGTCTTTTCTAAAGAGTTGAATAGCTTTAGCCCAAGGAGCTGGAGCGAGAGGGGCATCGATGAGGGTAAAAATAGATGACCACCAAAAAGAGTAGGAGTTAATAGAAAGACCGATTCTAAAGCTATTCTCGAGAACAATTCTAAAATCTATATCTATATATCAAAAGTACATATACCTAAATTCTTATTAACATTTCCCATAAAATAAAGATAAGTATGTAGAGAGAGAACTTCTTACTTAAAAGTTAATAAAAACTTGCTTACTAATTTAAACAAGACTCCTCGTTAATTGCTTAGAAATGGTTGATAAAATAATGGACGATCTTTATAAAAGAATGTCTTTTGGATAATCTTATGACAATAATTCAATAGAGCTTCTCTTAACATTTAAGAACAATGGATAAACAAAAGTAAAGAGAAATTTGGTGATGTGACCTTACCCTCGATTCTTGTGTTTTAGGTAAAGCATACAACAAGGCCCTTCACGCTTAGTAGAGGTTAGACATTTATTCTTAATATGTGAGTGTGGGGATTGGGAAACTAAGTAGCTACATACTTACAAATATATTGTTTAACTTACCTATCACTATTAGTGTTATGATATTGAATGTAAAAATCAAATCAACAAAAATAACATGTAATAGAAACAAGAATAATCAATGAACTCACAAAATAATTGCAAACCTTTCTTATATTCGAATATCAAAGGTCTCTTTGATGGTGAAACCCCCTTTAGATCAAATTTTGTTACCAAAAATAATCTATGTTATCTCTTCCTTACAATATCCATGTATTGTCATTACAACCATAACCCTAATGTTTAAAGGTTGGCCTTACAATAACATAGGCACCTAAGCTTCATTATAAACACTAACCTTAATACTCAAGGATCACCCTCACACACAACAAGTGTCCAAGCTAAAATACAACCATGGCTACTATAACACAAAAATAACAATAAATGGTTAGGACATCAAGGTCCTAAGATGTTTTTCCTAAAAAAAATCCTCAAAGCTTGAGCTATAGAAACTATTGTTAAAGCTACTAGAGATGTTGTGTCTTCAATTTACGACATAATTCAAATAGTCATGTGTTCAAGGATGATGGAGCTTTCTTCATCCAAATTGAAGAGAGTCGAATGAACTTGAACCTCTTTCGAGGACCTTCTTTAAAAATTATACATGGAAAACACGACGAGTCTTGGAAGACATGGGAGGTTCCAATTTATAATTGACTTTCCTAAATTGTTTTATCACTCCGTATAAGCTATAGAATTTGGATGCTAATTTCTAACTATATTTGAGCTTAAGGCAATCTTGTTTGGATACTTGTCGACAAAAAAACCATATCCTTGATGTCAAAGATATGTATGTTTTGAATAGTGTTGATATACCTTTGCTTTGTATAATTCCAAACATGGACTAAGGTATGCTTGAAATCCTAAAGTAGAATATCTCGACGACATAGAGTTGAATCAAGGACCTACAACTTAGAGTTACTAAAGAGGTAAGATATGAGAGATAATGGTGGTTGACCATACACAACTTTATAGAGCATAATCTTAGCTAAATATTGGTAAAATTGTTATACCACCATTCAATAAGAGGTACCCACTAAGCCCAACATGTTTATTGGTCGAAGTGGGTCTAAAGTCAAACAACGCAAGTGATTTTCCAAGCACTTATTGATGATTTTTATGCACGGACGTCACTTTAAGGGTGGTATCTTAAGCCCATTTATATTTGTGTTTCCTACTTCTTAAATAATTATTGCTAGAAAATGATAGCGAAGGTGAGATCAAAATCGAGATAATGGAGGAGTGCATACCATGGATGCATAATTAGGTTGATGTAGATTTATACCACAATGGATATGCTAAAAGGGTTGGTTAATGAATATAATTAGGAATATTTTGATAGGTTTTCAACCACCACAAGAATCACCAAGTGCCCACCATACTTGAGTAAACTCTCATTCGATTCCATAGAGATATCATTCCATGTCGCAATGTGAATTAGTAGCGAGTGTAGAGTTAGGGAGTCTGAGACAATATCTCCTTTGTGATACTACATGCATCAAAATTTTCCACAAAATCTTAGAGACCATATTTCATGCCATCTCAAAAATAGTTTCTTTTGACTTATGCATACATCCTTAAGAACCCAAAATACCCCATTAAGGGTGATGTTTTAAGTCCTACAACAATTTATGTTCGGGAGCTAACTTTATAAAAACATCAATTGTCCCGGACATACTACAAGTTATTACCATCCCAGGAGTATCCTATCTTAGTTATAGGATTGGTTGTGACCTATTGAAATGAATTTTTGAATTTGTGCATCATATTGCCACTCTAATTGGACCTCTTGCGGTCAAATTAGTAAATTGCTAATGAAAAATTAAATAAGGTCCATTGGTCTTTAAAATTATGAGATAAGGCATTAGCCACAATATTTTCCTTTCCCTTCTTGTATATAATTTAATAATCATAGCCCAAGTGTTTAGAACGCACTTTTGTTGCCCTAGTGATGAGACACATTATTCTAGGAAATACTTAAAGTTGTGATTGTTTTTATTGATGCATAAAAATCAATTGGATACATATGATTTCCGAGCAATGCCTCACAAAGAAATTGGCATTTCCTTCTTATATGTGGATTTAGCCATATTCATACTTATCAAGGTCTTGCTAGTGAATTCCAAAGGAGTTCCTTCTTATATTAACATTATCTTATATTCAATCTTTAAAGCATCATTGTTGTCACTTGAAGTTGTGCCCATGCGAAAACTAGGCTCAACACCTCAGTGAAACATTGAAAGACCTTCAAAGTGTGGGATAGTGGCTCCTTTAATGTCAATCTCTGGATGAAAAAGTTGGCTCCTTCCACTCTAATTCATAAGTAACTAATCTAGCCAATAATATATCCTACTTTTAACTAATTATAGCCTAATATTCCAAGGGACCAAGGTTAAAAAGATGAAATACTGAAAGGAAATAAGGTGATGCACCAAACTGAAATGGGGTACTGATCTGGATTTAAAAGACACAAAAATAACTCAACATATGAAGCTTTAGAGAATGCACACAAGAACTTTAAATGAAACAATCAAAGTAAGATTGGAAACTACAAGAGGGCTCAAATATTCACATTAGACACTTGTGTATCCAAGGGAAAGAGATCACGCTTGTAATTTCTAACCAAATCCTACTCATCCATAATCCCACGAAGCAAGAGGTGCTTGAAAAATTCACAAGTTTTATTATAGGGGTCTAGAAGCATTAGTTTTAACGCTCAAAAGAGCAGAGCTCAAAAAAATAGTAGAAAAGAACTCCTTTTTTCTTGCTCTTACAATCATATATATAGAAGATAGAAGAAATAAGATAAAATATTAGAGATTCCCAACATTGAAACAAACCATCCACCCTAGCGCCACTAAGGACTAATCAATATTTAGCGAGCATGCCTAGCATGGGTACCAAATATTTCTTAGTTCAAAAATAGATCACCAAGGAATGGGGCAACAAAGTACACAACACCACACTGGTTGTTGAGGTAGTGGAAGTATTTACGACTGATTTTGGTGCCATTGGAATTAGAGAACAAAAGAAAATACCCCCAAACTTTGTCACAAGGATATCCTTGATCTCTCCATAATTCTCTCTAAAACTACTCCCATAGTGAATCCCTAATCAAAACTTTTCCAATGATATCACACGTAGGTGAATAGGTGCTCTAGATCAAAAGATCTAAGCATTTGAAGCAGAACCTAAAACATGGTCACCATGAGCTCGGGATCTTAAAATGAAAGTGGGCCTTTTTATTTGATTATATAATCACAAAACACACTTGAAGGGACCCACAACCACTCCCATCATGATCTATGATGAGATTCGTCAATCCTCTTCATTAATAATGTCAATCTAGGGCTGGTGTCCGATGGTTGTATGCAAAGGAGAAAGAGATCTTTGGAAAACAACTCCTTCAAACACAATCCAAACTTGCATAAATTAAAAAACACACTTGTAAAAATAAAAATCACACTTGCAGAAATGAAAGCACGCTTGCATAAAGGAAATTGTTGAATTAAAAACAAATGAAAAATAAATAAGACACCTGCAAGTTCACAAAAGAAATTGTATGGAAAGAAAGATTACATAACATAAAATCAGAAATTCACAACAAAAGGAAAACTACAGAATAAAGAAATGAACATAAAACATTGATCCATCTTCCTTGGAATGAGTGGCCAGCTCATTCCTTAGAAGAGGACTTAATTCATACTTGCAAACTTTAATTCAAAACCAGTAGAATAATTTTACTCAGAATATTGGAGAGAGAATGGATATTCATTTCTTGGTAAAAGATTACATATAAGAGTGTGGAAGGTTACATTTATAATTCATGCATCCAACCAACTCCTTATTTTGGGGAATACAATATGATCTTCTCTTTATTCTAATTTACTTAGTCAACACACCAAGAACTAACTACCTATTCTTGGGCGGATTTATTCAAAGTAATAAATCCTAAACAAACTTGACTACAACCGTCCACTTATCGTGGAGAATATTTCTACAACTCATCCCTTTAATCTAGGAACACAAAGTGGGAGAGTACTTATTCAACATTCCTAATACTATTCCACTATTTTCTCATCCTTGAAACATGGAGAGAAAATGGAGGAGTGTTAAGTCCATGACTTTGAATTCTTCTTGGAATGCCACATGCATGCATGACTTTGGATTGCCACATGTTTGGATCTGTATTCTTGGTTGATGACGTGGAAGGAAAGAGTGGGATGAATAGTTCGGTGCTCCTTTACATTATTTTGGAACAAATCAAAAGACTTTCACTAGTTGGGCATTTCCGTAGTTGTGCTTGGTGTTTCGTAGTTGCGTGTAAGTTTTCCGTAGCAAAAATCTAGCAGCAATCTATGAACAATTGGGATTTCTGTAGTTGCATGAAGACTTTCGGTAGCTTCGATCTATGAACTTGGAGTAGAGTTGCTTATGACCTATTTTCTACACACTATTGCATTCCAACTTAGAAGAAATATCAGGAAATAACAACAATTAAACTGTAAATAGATTTCTAAAGAGATGATAAGATAAATCATATATTCTACCTTAAATATGATATATATTATTAAAACTACATCTAAATTCACTTGAAAGCTTGATTTTAAGAGAGAGAATAAGAGTGTTATTTGGTGCTATAATGAGACATATTTTGGCCTCATCAATCTACTCTCTATAAGCTTTATAACAAGACTATTATTATCTCAAATGGTGACTTAGATCAAAATATATGGGCATTTAAAGATCCTCATGTCATTCCGGGGCCATCAACTTTGACCTTTGGGTCACCTCTTCCCGGCATGTCGAGAGAACAAACAAGATTACAAGGATGCTTTGCAATTCCAAAAGCTCAAAAAGCATTGAGCGAGGGTTTGGGGTTTCAACCACATTCAACATGTAATGTGTTAACATGCTTCAAAACCTAAAAATACCGAAATGTGTTGACATGTAAAAAAACTCAAAATACCAAAATGTGTTGACATGCAACAAAATCTCAAAATCTCAAAGTGTTTTGAAATACAACAAGACCACGAAATCCAAAAATGTGTTCACGAGCAACAAAACCTCAAAATCTTGAAATGTGTTGACATGCAACAAAACCCCGAAATCTTGAAATGTGTTGACATGCAAAGAAACCCCAAATTCTTGAAATGTGTTGACATACAACAAAAACTTGAAATCTCGAAATGTGTTTGTATGCAACAAGACCTTAAAATCTTGAAATTTGTTGACATGCAACAAATCACCAAAATCCTGAAATGTGTTAACATGCAACAAAACCCTAAAATCTTGAACCGTGTTGACATAAAAAAACCCCAAAATCCTTAAATGGGTTGACAAACAACAAAAACTGAAATGTATTTAAATTGCAACCTTGTTTAAACTTCCTGATTTTCTTGGAAAAATATTAGCTCCAAACCTACAACACTTCTTTATGGAAACCGTATGGCCCTAGGCATATTCTTTCAGAGATCAAGGAAACTTAAAAAGTCAACAATCACTTTTAATGGTAAGAGGCTTCAATAAATCCAAAAGTATGGAAAGGGATAATGTAGTACACATGGCATGTTTAAGAAATTCAAAGGTATGCTCCATTTCTTTCAACCAAACGAATGCATTATTCTCAGAAATGGTGGTTAAGGGAGTTGTAATTTTACCATAGTCCTTGAAAAAAATGTGGCAATACCAAGTGAGACCTGAAAATCTCTAAAGACTTTTAAGGGTTTTAGATTTTGGCCAATTTTACACATCCTCTATTTTCTTCAAATCCACTTAAACCCTCAAATGAGATGATGTGCCTAAGGTATCCACCTATTTAGTGCCCAATTTTTTTTGAACACTTAGGATACAACTGATTGTCAACAAAGAGCAATAGGATGGAGTCTAATTAAATGAGATACTCTTCACATGTCTTGTGGAAATAATGTCATTGAACAAAACTAGGAGGACTTTATGAAGCAAGGGCCAAATATATGGCTCATCAAGCTTTGGAATGTGAAAGGATAATTTTAAAACCAAACAATGTTATTGAGAACTCGAGAATGGTCATCTCGATTCCAAAATGTTTTCTTAGGTATATGGAGATATTTTTCTTGTAAGTGAATTTTGATTTGCCAAACCATAGTTTTAACTTGTAAAAGAAGTAGGCCCGTGTAATTCATCTAATAATTCAACGACATAAACACGATTTTTTTCCTTCATTATCGATTTATTTAACTTCTAAAATCCATACACAAGTGTCATGACACATTTTCTAGTGAAAGAGGAACACTACGAGAGGAATGTGGACTCAAATTTGGCCAAATGACCCATGTGTAAAGCAATTCTTTGACTATTTTTTCAATTTATAATTTTTCATGTAAGGGTAATGATCTAACCGAGTGTTTTGTGGTTGGCTCCATGAAACTAGGTGTATTCCATGATCATATGAGCATTGAGGTGGTAATCCCTAAGGTTCAACAAACACATGTGATTGTTTATAAAGAATCAATTACAAGTTATGTAAATGTATATGTTTCCATCATGTGAACTATGCACAATTGATTCGTTGCACCTAAAGAACCCTTTTTACCAACTTAGCCACGTAGTGAAAACCAATATTTGTATGGGTCCTAATGGCATTCCTATTGAATTATATTGTTTCCTTGCCACTATGAACTACATCCATAATTCACAAATGTCTCATAGGATGGGTCTTAATAATCTAAACCATTGAGTTGATGTCTTAATCACCTAATGAAAGTGCAAACACATCTAATTTCATCTTTTAACCGCCCATCAAAACCATTAATTTTTTGATATTTTCCTTTGTAATCCAAATTGTTTATATTAGTTATCATTGCCTTGAAATCTTTGCATAAATATAAAATTAATATTACATGTTTTTCCACTGTGTGTCAATGAAGTTATGAGAATTTCAAAATTTGGTGAGGATTATTAGGCAACTCCCTTTAAATTATCTCAACACTTTCATATTCTAGGGGGTTGTGATCATTGCTAATGAGTACACTAAAATATTGGGGGTAAGGGGACTCGCTCAAACTTCTATCATCTAGTTTCTCATCTTCTAAGTTATCATTTGAATCATTTAACATGTTAGACATAGAAGGTATTTCAACATATAGGAGACATTTTTGTGTTTGATATATTTATTATGTCGAGTTATATATTTCATCACAAATGTAGCACAACCCCTTTAGCTTTGTGATAATCCACTTCCTCATGAGTCAAATGCTTGGTGGTGGTGATCTATTGCCTTGGCTCAATGTTGGACAAATTGACTAAGGGATCATGAGTTGTGATGGTTTATATAGACGATCTCATGTTCTATTTTTAATCTTCAAAAATTTATCCAATCTAATTACTTTCATCAAGGTAGTGGCTTTAAACTTCTAAGCTGCTTTCCGATGTCTTCCTTCAATTTTTCAATGAAATAACTTTTGAAAAATGCCTATTTTAACCTTGTTTTCGGTTGGCTAATTTTTCAAACTAGGTTTGGTAATCACGATCATAGTGAAGCTGCCTTAGTTTAGTCAATACACCTATGAAGTCCTCATATTCATTAAGGCCAAAACATGTGATTATCTATTCAATAAATTCAACCCATATGAGTGTACTATGCGTTTTTACTAACCATTGATATTATTGAGTGGCTTTGTGTTCCGAGTGAATGGATATATTGTAAATTTATGATCTATGGGATTTTTATGGACAAGAAAAATTGTTCTACTTTATATATCCAACTTGCATGGTCATCATTGATTTTTTTTAGAAATCTAGTTGAGGTGTTTAGGGTAGTCTCCTAAATGTGTGTGGTTTTTATGATAATGTAATCTCATGTTAGATATTTTTCCATTGTGTTTAGAATTACTTGTATTCACCTCTATCAAATGATATGTAGTGGCAGCAATTCGAAAACCATTTCAAGTTTAGAGGAGTGTGGTGACTAGATTTATTTGAGGTCTTCATCTAGATTATCTAAACAAAGGTCATTAAGATCGTTGACCCATCATTATATCCACCCTATGTGTACCATATAGTTAAGCCAAAATGATCACATGAAGAGAGGATTGGTTTGAAGTAGGTGTGTAAAAATTATTTTCCATATTTTTGTTTTTGTAAACTCCGACAAATTACTTTGTGGCCTCAAATTCACTCCATATTTGTTTTATATTTATATCCTTTATAACTACCTTTGAAGTTGTATTTTATAATTATCATTCTAAGATATTTTTGAATCTAGAGGCACCTAGGTTTATCATAGTTAGAGTTGTATCAATGAGGTTTTATTATATGGTGTGTCAATTATACAAGCTCATGAATATATTGATCCCATTCATAAATAATGTCAATTAAAAAATTTAAAGTTTTAAGTAGGAAGGATTCCACTATCCCATAGCCCACTATCTTGTATTTGAGTTATAATGCAAACACCTTCTTTGTGCTAACCGCTTGCATGTGCACCACAAATTGCAAACGATTGAAGGCTACCTAGAGTTAGGTTTTAAAAATGGGTCTTACTATATACCGAGGGAGTGGAAGCTCGAGTCCATTTATAAATGATTTTTAGGATCCTGTGATTATGGTTCAAACCCCTCCTCACTTCACATGTGTCTTGTATGTGTACCCAAAAAATGACAACTTGATGAGGATATTTTAAAACCCCTACCATATGGTCCATAGCATAAAAATAAAAAGAACTAATTAAAGGGAAAATAATTGGCATATTTGGGGAAAAATCTTAGTGACACCACTTCTTTACCACTTTTTGATCACCGAGATCCACATGGGACAAATCAAAAGCATATGATGGGTGCTCATAGTACCACTGAAGCCCTTATGTCGTTTTAAAACATGTGCTTGAAATATCTCTAATACCACTATGTTATGATCTTGAATGAAAAAAATCAAATCAATGGAAATAACATCATGCAATAAAATGCATTACTTAATGAAATCATAAACTAATTAAAAACCTTTCTTGTATTTAAATATCATGAGCCTCATCACGGGTTATAAAAAGTAATCGCCCTTATCTCTTCCTTACAACATCCTCACAACATCTATATGTATGCATTACAAACCTAACCTTGATGCTCAAGGTCACCCTTATAACAACATAAGCACCCAAACTTCATTACAAACCATGCACATAATATGTGCTTGCAAGTAAAAGACAACTATGACTATTACACTAAAAAAAAAATACATCACCGAGGCATTATGGTTTTAACAACTAGATTATGCACGTGATATTTAAAGGAAACTTAATACCGCTAACATCTAAAACATATGGAATGATGGAGGTAATAAACATGATATCTTGATAACGCCCTATAGATCCCTTTCTTTAAAATTAATAACCTTATGAAGACAAAGGAAAAAGAAACTTTTCTTAGTGAATCCAACAATGTAGATAACAAAGATCTCAAATCTCTATAAAGCAAAGTAATAGCTCAAAGTATATCTCACAATACTACAATTTGGGGTACTAAAATTTCCCCATTTCAATCTAGTAATGAAACCATTAGATTAAAATCAAAAGGGATAAGAAAATGTAGATCTATCACTCCTCAATTTTTAGGGGTTTTGATGTGTGTAAAGATGAAAAATATGCCCCATGCTAGAAATGTGAAATCTATAAATCACAAGGTACAAACATGTACTAATGCATGAAAAATATGTATAAAAATTGATAAATGAAAACTAAAATTGTAAGATCTTATTTCAAATCATGAAATAGTTACACTTGACTACTCTGGTGTGTTTATAGAGGGAATGCATGGACATTATATTGAAAAACTTAAAATATGGGTCTATTGAGTAGTCATCTCAGAATTTAGGTATGTTAGCTATCATCTTAGCATTTAACCTGCTTGTTTCCATCTTAGCATTTAGGAACACTCATTTCCATGTTAGCATTTAACTCAGCTTTTGTCATTCTATACGATGTTGGTATATGTGTAATGGTGCAGATATATAAAATTGTATTATCTCTTGAATAATTGTGTGAATACCATCACATTGTGTACCTTGTAAAAAATGGTTGTGATCTCATGTGAACTACTATAGAGGCCACAATATGCCTCCCTTTTAAGAGGAGGGATATTGCAAAGCATAATTTAGGTAAAAAGAGAAAATGTTAACCATAAAAATTGTATAACCAAAGCATCCCAGATGTGAATCATATACAACATGTAAACTAAACATAATGATATAAACAATGTGCATAATATATGATCTTTTGATAAAAAGTAGTAGATGTCATCTCATGGTTAGGTATATTGCAATCATATCCAATAATCTTGAGAAATTAATAATTAAGGACATATAATAGTGAATGGTAGACTCAAAACCTAATGGATCCATTGTGACATATGGCATGACACAACAATATAAGACATGAAAAATATACCATAAATTAGAGATAATAGATAAGACATAACAATTTGATAAGTGTTAGTTGTTGGTTGTTGAAATCATGTACCCAAAAACACCAAATTGGGATTGGTGCCTTGGAAACAATGATATGAATGTTTCCAAAGTGTGGAGCCTTAGATCTTTGAAGCAAACCTCTGGATATATGATTATGACCATAAGTACTATAATGTCACCAATAATCTAATTTAGGCTAACACTTGCGAGGGGAAAGGAAGAAGTATAAAATATGAAATAAAATTGGTTATGTACCAAATAAGAAAGCACATCACTATCATTTTATTTGTTATTAACATAATGTATTTGATTTAACAAATATGGAATTTGTGAAATCCTAATTGTAGAGTCACATGTGATAAATAAAGCAATAAAGTACATATCTGACCTAAGCAATAAGCTAAAGAAATATGAAACCCTAAGTACGAAAGAGAGAGTAGAAGACTTAGCTGATTTCACAATTGATCCCAAAGTATGTTGGACTAGAAGACTGATGAATAGGAGGAGGAAACTATCACAACCTTGCACGATAAATTCTACAATTGTTGGATATGTCTGGATCGGGGCGCTTGGATTGGGTCGAGGGTGCTGAGTGCTGAGAGTTTTCTCTGGGTGCCCATGACTGTGAAAATGGTCAAAATCTGATTTTTCTTGTATTGCACCAATGTCACTAACCTTGGTTGTTGATCGCTTGTATGTCACACTATGCCCATAGAATTCGCCTGTAACCTACAAAACAAATGATCTCCTGAAACCCCAAAACACATCAAATCCTAAAAAGAAAAAGATGCAAATAGGGAGTCGGATTGACCTCGGCGGTCACCTAGCATAGTGAGCTTATAATCGAGTAATGCACTACATCTCAGACTCCATGTAGTTCTCTTTGTGTGTGTAGAATTGTGCCCTAGGAGGATCTTGTGCAAGATGTACTTGATAATGAGAATAACTAGATGTAACAATGTAAGTAGATATGTGTATGGAAAAATGAACTTCCCCTCCTATGAAGTGTATACATAAAATTTAGTCCCTTGTCCCTTGAATGATAGCTAGATGGATGTTTTGATGCTCTTAAAATGCCTTTGGATGTAACCTTAGGTGATGATAGTAGATGCTTAGAGCTTGGTCCTTTATTATGATCACATAGCTTTATATTTATATGATTCCCTTGTTTGAATTTCGTAATTAACCACTAAAAGGCCGACCCATAAGAAAACAAGATGCCCAAAAGATAAAAGAGGCCCAAAAGGGGTGAACAAGATACAAAGAGGTCGGGGACACCCATAAGGACAAGGGATCTTGGGTCTTTGTCATCCTGGTCAGGCGCTAGTGTCCATATCTAAGAAAGATAAAGCAGTGAAGGTCAGACTGGGTAGTAGGGTGTAGAAGACTAGAAAGAAGACAAGAAGCAAATCAAAGAGGCCAAAGATAGTGGTTAATTACTAGTTTTATCGCTTAGGAATCATATGAATAGTAGTATGTGACTAGGACCTAGAAATATGCCTAAGTGCGTGATTTAATGTCTACATTTCCCCCACTTTATGTTGTTGAGCAAATGCTTGATAACATAAAGTAGATAAGAGATGTGTACCTGATAACCATGTAAATCAATGGTGAAAGCGTGTTGAGGAGACAAGTGAAAGTGTGGAGTGAATAAAATGAAGCGTGGAAGATAAGGAAGAGGAAGTGAACCTAGGGGTGAAGCGTATGATGTTGTATCATGTTTTACCTATTGTCATTGCCACTTTTACTTGATGTGTTGATTGATATGACTGTTGCTTCTCATAAGGATGAACCTAAAAAAATAAGAGAAAAAGAGTAGTCAAATATGTGAATCTAAAAATTTGATCCAAATATGTAAAAAGTGTGTAAAAATATGAAAAAGTAGTAAAAGGAACATGTGCAGTGGATTCGTGATGAGTAAAGAAAGATAGAAAGTGTCTTGACTATTATAGAAGGGCGAGTTTTTTGGGTGATCTCATGCCAAGAATGATTTTTGGGGTGATCTCATACCACGATAGAAGAAGTGTTGGGGAGAAAGGTCTAGTGTTATTCTCCATCCCTAACTACTTCCCAAAATTTATACACCACTGCAGATGGTGTGATCCTTCTTTGTTCAATTTGATTTAATTCTATCCAATGAAATAGAAGAAAAACATAGATAAAATGTATTCTGATTGTTGGACTATTTTTGTCTTGTATTATGTAAACTACTCTATGCAATGCCGAAAAGTGTGTTGATCTGAGAAAAAATTGTAACTGCCCCTGGTCATAGGCGCCCAACAAAGGTCAGGAGCGCTAAGCACTCATGTTTGTATCTAGGTGATGGCATCTATGTTGTGTTGAGGACCCAAGTCATATTTTGGGTGATTTTTATAACTGAAGACTACTCTGTTCTTGTATATTGCATGTCTGAAATCTGTCTGTGTGTGCTATTGAATGGGGTGATTGATTCACCCAATGTATGCTCCCCCTCGTTTGGGGTACATACAACGTCACTAGGATAATGTGACCCAAAGGAGAGGACCATACAATGATCTATAGCTGATAGCTTTGTAGGGGGAGGGAATGTGCTTGGTAGAAACCAAGGCACATGCAAACAAAGTGGTTGGAAACATGTGTTAGTGCAAACAAGACAAATACGCATATAGAAGACAATGTGTAATCTAGCAAGCAAGAAGACAATGTAGACCATGAAAAGTAGGTTGCAAACATGGGACATCGCTCACAATGTCGCAAGACAATCAAGGCCAAAGCGGCCAAAAACATACAAGAAAAGAAATGAACACATAAGACATCGGAAAATCCCCACAAATAATGACATATAATGGAAAATAGTGGCAAGTAAAGTATCAGAAAACCATGGTGGAAAATAGTTCTACAAAGAAAATGTTGCACATGAAACACTGTTAGTATGTTAGAAAGATAAAAAGTATGTCAAGACATGTATATATCGATAGAGTAGTGTGTTAGGAAAAATAGGAAGTAATATAAAATGAAACAATAACACCTGTAGTGTGTACAGAAAGTAGATGCCCCCAGGATCCTCAATGGGACTAGTAAGAGGTACAGTTCCAAACATCCATGTTGTGTGTAAATATATATGTAAAGTATGCATTCACAACTAGAGAACAAGTGAACGCGCATGTGTATATAGAAAATATAATGACATACAAAATATTTGACTAACATAGTAAGCAAAGTGTACATGTAAGCATAAGTAAGCAAGAGTAAATGCAACCAAGATATGCAATATGTTGTGTGAGTGAGTGGAATGGAATGCAAAGTGAATGTGATAGGAGAAAGCATGCCCCTGAGTAGATTTGAATGAGCATGAGTGGAATGAGGTTCATTTATAAATGACCCTCAATAGTCAAGAATGAACCATAAAACAAAGAGTGTGTCATCGGGAAATGGTTTGAACTATGCGCTAGAAAGATAGATCAATAATGTACAGAGCGTGAAGAGTGTGAGTGGGGTGAGGTTCATTTCAGATTTAGACCCTTAGTAGTGAGTATGAACCATGGAACTAGAGTACGTCATAGGGAAATGTGTTGTGTGAGAATATGATGCTAGAAATATGTGCCGTGAATGTGAGTGTAGAAATGTGTAGTGTGTGAGGTTCATGTATGTAGTATGCCCTCAACAATTAAGTGTGAACCATAGCACAAGAGTGTGTCATAGGGTAATGATGATACAAGTTGTGTGTATTAGTGTGTGTATAATGCATAAAGAATACTATAACAAATTGAGACATCCGACAATGCTAGAAGAGGGGAGAGTAAGCATGATTCCCCCCAAGTGTGCAATGATGAGTAAGCTATCCAAAAAAAGTGAAGGGCAAGGGTCCTCCACCTGATGCTTGTAGAGATAAAGGAATGTGACCATGCTCTAAAACCGATGATGTTGTATGAGACACATAATGTATCGATGAATGAGACTTATGTGCATGATACCTAGAAGGTAATGAGAAACTATGTGAAGGAGACCAAAGAGGTGATGTGCACCTATGTGAAGGAGATGTCTGAGGAGTGGACCTAGGCTAATGAGATGGACTAGTGGACCAATGAGACCGAGTAGGTCGAGTTCGAATAGGAGAGCTAGGAGTAGATATGATTTAGATTTGAGAGGTCCAGGGACCTATATGCTCTAGTGAGTGCAATGAAAACCTTAAGAGGAGGCTATGGCCATGGTATGCATGGCGGAACAAACTTGATGATGATAAATTTCTAGTTATGAATGAAATTTAGACATAAATGATTCATAAAAATTATAGCTTGAGCAACATGGAGCCAAGGAAGACCTAAGAGCATGTCACACCCTTTGATTGAAGGTGCCAAATAAATGGCACAAGCATGGTAAAAGGACCAACCGTAATAGGAAGCTTGACATAACCGTAAGATTTAGGAACTGGATATGAAATATGTGAGAGTGGATAGTTGATAGCAACAAGAAGTGTAATAGAGCATGTACACTCATATGAATCAATGGAATTATTGATAATATGAGTCTGATATAAGCATTGATATGTAATGTGTCAGAAGAGAATGTAGCATGATAGTCATGATCAGAAAATACAATGAATGGTGGAGAGACATCGGCGTGAGCAACAAGAAAATAAAGAGCCCCCTTATGAAGGAGACACGCACGATATGTATGATTGGTGAAGATTCAGCTTGATTGTCATGCTTAGGCAACAGGATCGTTAAAGATTTTTAGTTTTTTTTTTTTTTTCATTGGTACAAATTTTAAAGGCTTGGGAAGTTTAATTACACATGTTTCAATAAGATCTTGAATTAGATGTCTGAGTTTGAAACATCAATCGGTAGAATGCCCAACGCATTGATGATAGTCACATTTGAAGTTTTTCATTATAGTTGTGTCCCTTAGGTCGAGATGGATCCAAATTAAGTGGAGGAAGTGTAATAAGATTTCTCTCAATGAGTTGCGGTAATAAAATATGTGAAGCACAAGGAAATTTAGTAAATGTACGCTTGGAGGTTTCCATTGAAGCTGTTTAGGAGTAGAGTCAATGCGATAATAGCTTTTACTTCAGTAGGATTAGGAGATGGCTTGAAAGTAGATTTTATTTGAAATCGAGTAGAAGATGAAGCTTGATCCACGATATTTAAGCTTGCCCATAGATAGTAGTTTTTTTCATGTAGCTTAAGTGTATGGCATAGTTGATCAAATGATGGAGAGGTCTCAAAGATGACACTCTCCTACAAAGGTGGGAAAAGACTTTGGACAAATAGATCTTGCAATTCAGAGTCCACGAGTACATTAGACATCTTAGCTAAGTTTTTCTTATATTGTAAGACATAATCCACTAGATGCTCATTAGATCCTTATTTAATTTGTGCAAGTTGAGCATAGGATATCTTAGAGCCGATATTGATTGAAAAATGCATGAGAAAAGCATCGATTAAATGCACAAATGAAGTTAGGACTAGTAGATTGTAGAACCAACACATTGCATAATCTTGGAGGCTTCTCTAATAAAGTATGATCAGCCGCATAATATAAACATGCCACATGAAATGCTTGGAGATGATCTTGAGGGTTACCATGACCTTTGAAGGTGGGCCACTTAGGGGTGTCAAAATTTGGAGGAAGTGCATAAGCTAAAATAATGAGTGTGAAAGGAGTGTGAAGGAGTAAAGTGGAATCAAGATACATAGATGCACAAGAGGTAACCATTTGAAGTTGAAAATTTACGTTTTTAGATCTTGATATAAAGAAGTTAAATCAGGAGTATTTGAAGAAGAGTTGGGTGTATGATGGAAGCATTAAGTTGAATGATAGGAGTGGTAGTGGTGGGAATGGAAGTAGGAATATGAAGGGTTTGGGTGGAGGTTGTTATCCCAAATTTCCCCTAGAAAATTTGGTCAAGAAAACTCCTACACATAAGGAAATTATGAAGGAAATGACTCAGACCCATGAGCTCACATTCTAGGATGACAAACAAGTTATAGGTGGGCTTAGAAATGAAGGAGTAGTGTCGCAGAGAAGCTAGGAGCAAGAAGGAAAAGAAGCGGTGAAGTTTCAAGGTCTTCGGGCTCAAAACCGTTTAGGAAAGAATCTAGAATCGACTAAGTATGGAAGAGCTAGCTAGAGAGAGCCATGTGTCCTAGCGGTGCTTCTCCAAGATGAATCCATAAAGGGAGGCTCAAACAAGCCCCGCATCTCCACGTGTCCCAGGTCAAAGCGGGTTGTTGGGGGTTTTTTGATTTTTGCGTTTTGTAAAAAGGGGAAAAGATAAATTACGGACCCGCAAGCCCGATTTTTGCTCTAATTTGGCTGCCACGTGTCCCATATAAAAAAGGAAATCCCAAACGAGTGCCAGGCTACCATGTGGCCCTAGTAGGTGAAAATGGAGAAAAGTCTTCCAAGCCATTAATGCAGAATCCAATCTCTTCAACTACTAGATCTGATTCGATTCAATCCGTTGGGAAACCAAAAGTGACATATTGTGGGTGAATTTGTAGAAGGCATTGATATTTAGTGGTTGAGCTTTCAAAGTGGGATTCGATGCATATCTCGGGGTGGTTGAAGCAGGATTCAATTTTTTCCCTCTTCTCTCTCTCTTATTCTTTCTATATATTGTAACACTTCTCATTTTGAAAAGGAGAGACATTCTGGGCATAGAGAAACTCTGTCAAATTTGTTTCTCGATGCCATTTTTGAGTAGCAAACCTTCTCCCATGCCTGACAAATGTATTTGTGCCTCTATTCTAGAAATGTAATGGTCTGTGCACCTTCTAGAGAAATAAAAAACATGTTTTTGTGGTATTCTTCAACCCTTTGCATCATTTTTGTTTCTCCATGCCTCTTCCTTTCAGTCTTGGTTTTTGTGCACCTATTTCACATTTGCAAGTGCAAGATGTTGTGTTTCATGGAGTTTAATGGTGAATTTGAAGATCTGGGCTGTGTTACTTCTGTTTGACCTCCCTCATCTCCATTTTCTCTATTTCTTTCTCCCTCAATAGAATATCTCACTTCCTTTTTTGGTGTATCACCGTTTTAGTGTAGGCTCTATATTTTTTAGTTTTCTCTCTCTCCTTGTCTCCTTGGAAGTTAGATTAGGATTAGATTAGCTTGCCTGCACTAGAATAGCTTATGGTAGGTAGTTTAGGAAGAGGCACCTGGCCTTCTCGGGAGGATCATTCCCATTTGCAAGTCCTGACTTGGGAATGATCGATGTTATGCAAATCACACCAAATAACCCTACCTTAGAAAAGTAGATCCATAACTCATTTGGGGGTGTTGTGATTTTGCACTAACGAGAGCCATGCCGGCAAGGAAGAATCGACGAGGGTGAATAAGAAACATCTCGATAGTTTTTAGTAACCATCAAATCATGGAGAATATGAGTGAGATATGTGTAGGATTATCACGTAAATCTTGATGAAAATTGGTGATCTTATCTAATTGCTCTTGATCAATGTTGGTGTCTTCATCATATGATTGCTCATTGTCAGATGTTTCAATGTTTTTAAGAGGAACATTTTGAGAGTTAGTAAAGGGGTTATCAGTTTCAGCCATTGATTTGGAAACCCTACGGGTAGATGGAGGGAGCTCGATATGCTCGAGAGACCCAAAATGACCACTACGAGTGACATGCATACGAAGAAAACCTAGAAAGAAGGTTGGAGTCAAGTGATGGGTTCACCAAATGATATAACAAATATAGAATTTTAGGAATCCTAATTATAGAGTCACATGTGATAAATAAAGCAATAAAGTACATATTTGACTTAAGTAATAAGCTAAAGAAATATAAAACCCTAGGTGCGAAGAGAGAGAGAGAGAGAGAGAGAGAGTAGAAGACTTAGATGATTTTGAAATTACTCCCAAGTATGTTGGACTAGAAGACTGATGAACAAGAGGAGGAAACTATCGCAGCCGTGATTGATAAATTATACAACTATTGGATATGTCCGGAATAGGTGCTAGAATGGGTCGGGGTGCCTAGGCACCAAGAGTGTACTCCTGGGTGCATGTGTGGCTGAAAAATGGTCAAAATCTGATTTTTCTTGTGTTGCACCAATATCGCTAACCTTCATTTGTTGATCACTTATGTGTCACACTATGCCCACAAAGTTCACATGTAACCTACAAAACAAATGATCTCTTGCAAAATCCCAAAACACATCAAAATCCTAAAAAGGAAAAGATGCAAATGGGGAGTCGAATGACCTCGGTGGTCACCCAACAGAGCAAAATCACAACCGAGCATTGCACTACATCTCGAGAATCCATGTAGTTCTATGTGAGTGTGTGTATAGAATGGTGATCTAGGAGGCTTTTGTGCAAGACGCACTTGATAGTGAGCAATAGCTAGATGTAGCAATGTAAGTAGATGTGTGTATGGAAAAATGAACTTCCCCTCCTATGAAGTGTATGCAGAAAATGCAGTCCCTTTTCCCTTGAATGATAGCTAGATGGATGCTTTGATGCTCTTAGATTCCTTTAGATGCAACCTTAGGTGATGATAGTAGATGTTTAGAGCTTAGTCCTTTATTATGATCACATAGATTTATATTTATATGATTCCCTTATTTGAATTTCATAATTAACCACTAAAATGTCGACCCATAAGAAAACAAGATGCCCAAAAGATAAAAGAGGCCCAAAAGGGGTGAGCAAGATACAAAGAGGTTAGGGGCACCCAGGAGGAAGAGGGCACATGGGTGCTGGTGTCCAAAGCCAAGAAAGATAAAGCAGTGAAGGTTATACTAGGCAGTAGGGTGTAGAAGACTAGAAAGAAGACAAGAAGCAAAACAAAGAGGCCAAAGATAATGGTTAATTACTAGTTTTCTCATTTAGGAATCATATGAATAGTAGTATGTGATTAGGACCTATAAATGTACCCAAGTGCATGATTTAGTGTCTACAATATTAAAACCCTACATATATAATCCACACATAGTGTATCACAAAATAATAGAAAGACAAGAGAATAATAACACAACAATCACATGGTAGATATTAGCCAAAATCAATGTATATTAATGATTGGGGTATGCACAATCTACTACAATAATGAAAAAGGAACTGAACACATTACACAAGCTTAAAAATAAAAGTCTGGATGCTTGGAATTTCATTCCTCAAAACAACACAATGACTTTACATTCTAGAAAGAGGAACCATTTAAAATTATATGAACCTACCTTTTATAGAAGAAGAAAAGAAAGAAGAGAGTAGAGAGAGAGAGAAGGGGATATTTTGTTTCCTTCACATCTTGCATGCCCAATCTCTTGAGAGATATTTAAAGGGATCTAAAAGTGTTGCATAACTATGTATTCAAATCAATCAACCCCAAGGATATTGTATAATATTTTCTTAGCTAGAAATGAGCACACTTTATAAGAAGAGGAATGCCACTAAATGTCATTATTCGAGATCACAACATGAGAGTAGAAGTTAACACTTATGATTTCCCGTGACTCTAAAATTATTAAACATACCGACCTAAAATGAACCTCTTCTATAGGCACTCTTGAAGAACATCCCAATAAGACTAATCACACTTGATATGGTCCATAGGAGAAAAATGTATGCCCATCAAAAATTTCCTTTATCATGGTTTCTTAGATGATGGTCGTGTGGCCATCAAATTTGACCTTAGATCCATCCCTACCATTTGTCTCCTTTTGTTTGGTTTATTTAGTACCAAGTGGCTTGCTATTATGTCATTTTGGGTAGTCTCGGGTGTCTTAAGACCTTTTTTTAAATATTAAAATATCATTTACAAAACAACATATGTCCCACTCAGACAATCCAACTAAACTATAAGTTTAAAAAATACCCTACTACCTTGAACACACTATAAACTAGAAATAAAAAATTTAATATGTAATCACAAGTAAGTCATTTTAGAAAACATATGGTGTTTACCATCAACCAACCATTATCTAAAACTTGCAAAAATATTAAGAATTTTCCCCATAAATAATCCTAGTGGTCTCGACAACTATAGGTCCCAAATCTGCACATGTAATTTGGACCGATTTGGTCCCTTTTTCTAGCTCAAGTCCTTGTATTTCCTCTTTGTCTTCAAACATTTCTAAATCTAGACCGACACTAGCCAATTATTTACCCTTGAGTGCCACCAATACTTTAAGAATTTCCTTGTTTCTTTTGTTTTCACTTGTTTTTTTTACAATTTCCTTTAAGGATTCTATAGTTCCTTGCACTTTTGAATCAATGATGGCCCCCAACCACCTAGGAAATGTTACATTCAAACTACCAATGGATTCCTCATTGTTGTTTCATTAGAAGTCTTTTCCTTTTACAAATATTTTTATAGAAGCGTGTAATGCTTTAATTAATGCCTTGTCTCTATACGTAGCTACAAGCTAATATTCGACTTAGTCTCTTGTACCCCAAATTGAGGGTCATCATGAGCATAATGTTCAAATAGGTGTCTTTAATCAATCCCCATTCATATTCAAAGATGTAATTGAGGAAAGTGTAGGAAGAAGGGTTTTTCGGTCTAGTGAGGGATCAAATATTGGGTATCATCTTGGGTTAATGATATTTTCATCAATTACTTTTAATAGACCTATTTTTAGAAATTACTCCAATTGTTATTTAGAAAAATTTAACTATAAAGACCCCTACACATGGAAAATTTTAATAATGAATTATCTTGAGAAGTCGGTAAGGACCTTGGTTTTGTCTTTAAAAATGTCAAGATTCTTTTGTTTCCACAAAAACTATAAGACTTCGTAGACAATATGAGTCACAAAATTTGAAAAAAACATATTTTGGACTCGAAATGGATATAACTAAAAAACACATTGAACCAATAAATTTCCTTTCTTGTCAAGATAGCTCAAGGATTCAAAACATACTTCCAAAAAACACAAGGAAATTGAAAAATATGTGTTCAAGAAACTCAAATTCATTACATATAGAACCAAAATGACTAGTAAGTCCATATTTAACCATATTAGATCCTATGATAAGTTTTTATGAATCATCAACCATCTAAAGCAAAAAAATCGTTTAATACAAGAATACGTAAAATTTTAAACCCAAAGGCCCAAGAGTACAAATTATCATAGAATGAGTATTTCTATTGAGAGAGAGGGACCTCGTGAGAAAAAAAGCTTATAATATAATTGTCTGGTAGTAATTTTACATAGAGGCGACCCCTTGTTTCACTTAATGCAGGGCCAAAAAAATCATCATTTTCTAATGTGAGCTTAGTGGAGGGGACCAAAAACCTTAGTAAGGATGAAATAAGTTTTGAACTATGAATTAGGAGTATGATATTTCCATTTTATTTCTTCCTAAGTTAGTAGTCTACCATTGTAAATTAATTATCTCAATGATCCTATGGATTTTTAAATCCAAAAGCTAGATGAACACCCTCTCATTTTGGCAAGAGGGGTATCATTATAATAGTGGTTCCACCGAATAGATCTATACCCTTCACATACGACCCTCTACCAAGAGAATATGGGCTATCTAATCACTAAATGTCTCACCTTCTCCCAAGCCTTCCATAGGGAAGCAAAGATAGGGGAGCCTGCAATCTTAACCGAGAAGGAGCCAAACATTAAATCTACCATATGTAAGCCTTTAGATATGGGTTTACCATTAGGAATCCTTCCCTAATATTGTGTCTTACTAAAGCGTAGTGCCCACTTCCCTTTGGCACCTTTTATTACTAATCATGATCTTTGTAGACTATATGATGGACATCATTATAGTTTGGATTTAGTATGGTGTTAGATGTCAGATCCTAGATTATTGTTGAATCTGATTATATACAATGCATGTTGATTATTAGAGACACTCACATGTGGATGATGATATACTATTGACATGGATTTTTAATGGAAGTTATTCAGACATGTGATTTTGGAGATTATGAGTAAACCTAGAAAAGGAAAATTATTTGATGATGATATAGTGTCGATATAAATTGTAAATGATTTCATTGATTGCCTTGGTGATTGTTGTGATTCATATGTATAGATGATTTTGTGATTTTGTTATATATTCATTTTGGACGTTTTGATATGGCCACGAGGCCGAAGGAGGTATTTGTGTTTTGCAGGTTTAAAATATCACAACAAACATCGGGGGATTGGAGACTAACCAAAGTGGAATTCTAGGTGAATTCGACAAGGTCACCATGGCAACTTGTTTTGTGTGTGTGTTGTATTTAGTTAGGGGATCCCATGGGGGATTTCCTTATATGTGACCATGGGTTTGTGTATTTTATTAATGTGTCTCTTTTATTTATTGTTATATGTATTTTATTTGTAATGTGTTCTCTTCTTTTAATAAATTAATTGTGATAGATTAATGTGAGGAATCATATAGTTAAACTTTAAATAAATTAAATTGGGATATGGAAAGTAATTATTAGAGTTGTTGACTATTTGTAATTAATTTGTAAGGGATGTGTAAGAGGTGTAAGAGTTTGTGTAAGTCAGATTTTGGAGTAAGAAATACTCTACCTCCATGGAAATTCGAATTTGACCTTGGGGGCTGTTTTTGGAGGCTTGTGGGACAAGTAAAACTTGTCCCATGCCTCTAAATTTATGTTACCAACCATACTTATGGTTGGGGAAGTGATTTGTGACTTTTTATAATGCATTTTATTCTTCTTGTGCATGTTTTTAATTGCACTTTCTTACATTTTAATTTAATGGTTGTCCCTTGAGGTGTGGGCTATTTTTTTGAGTGTGTAAGTTAATTTGTCATTTCATTTATTGTGTTTGGGTGAATGATGTTGACTTTGATCTTGGGGTTGAGGAAGAATGATGTGGCATCCCACATGGATCCACATCATCCTCTTCTCTTCCCTCTCCTTTAAAAATTCAAACTCCTTGCTTGTGGAGGTTGTTGAAACTTTGCTTATTCCTCTTGGGGAAAAATTTCCTTGTTGTTTTGGGAGCCTTGCTTGTGAAAGGAGTTTGGAATCATTTTTCATGCATCCTTGGGCACATTTTCTGTGATTAGAACTCTTGTTGATTGGGAGAAAATTGGAGAGCATTTGATACTTTGGCACTGCTGTTTTGGGACTGTATTTTTGACATTCAAAGCTTGTTGTGTGGAGCAAATCCTTCCATGGAGAGGTAGGAGTTTATTCCTTCTTTTATTGCTGTTATTTTCTTGTTGAGTTGTGTGTATGGAGAATGTTTTATTGCTTTTGTTGGTTGGTTGGGTAGACTACCTTAGGGAAGGTGTAGGAGAAGGCTATGAGAAATCCATGTGGGGGCATAAGGAATGCCATGGGCATAAGAGTTTTGTGGAGGGAGTTTTGGGTTTGGGATCCACCATGGAAAAGAAATAGTTTGCATTTCTTACTTGTGGGGGTGCATAAGGGGAAATTTGTGGGGGCATAAGGAGGGGTTGGGAGGCATAAGGTTTATGGGATATGATATGTTATATTAGTGGTATGATTATAGGTGGATGCCCAATTCCCAATTGGGAGGCATAAGTAGCTTCCCCCATAGTCCTTGCTCCTTTGGCTTGCATGATCAAGCTTGAGTTGTGATTTGAATGTTTGCTATTATAGTTGTAAATTATTGTTTGGTATTGAGTTATGTTTTATATTGACATGTGCATGTGTGAAAGAATGATGTGTTGTGGAAGCTTGATTGTTGCCATGGGTTGAATTGCATCTAGTATTGTACTTTGTTGGTTGGGGCTCGAGGGCCAATGATGAAGGATAACTTCTCCTTTCATTGGATGTCTTGGTTGGGTGGAGAGCGTTGCCTTTCCCCCTCTTTGTTGTGATCAACTTGGAGAAAAGAGAAAATGAGCATGTTGTTGTTCTAGAGCAATGGAAAAATACAGTTTTGAGTCCCTTGTGAATACCCTTTTAATTGTAATCCTTTCCCACTTTGAAGTGGATGATTTGTATAATTATTATAAATGAGAAGTTGCTTGTATTGATGAGGAAAGATTGAAATTGAAATGTGAAATGTAGAGAGTTATATTCCATTCTCTGTTTTGAAAAGGAATGTGAAAAATGGTTATATGTATTGTATATTGTATTTTGAAGCTAAAAGAAAGAGATAAGTTGTAAAGTTATTGTAGGTGAATAAAGGAATGCCCTACCTTCTCAAACTTGCAAGACTATATTGAAATTGAATTGCTATTGTGAATTAAAACCTCATTGGAAAGAAGAATGCGTAGGAAGGAAGTATGTTGTTTGCATCCTTGGAATTATATTAAAATTGAAATCGAGAACTTGTAATTTAACTTGGAAATGAATTGTTAGAATCAATGAAGGTAATGGATTAGTTTAGGTATTAAATACCATACCTATAGGATAAAACCGATAAATAACTCCTTCAAGGAAATCACGGCATTGTGTATAATTTTAAACCGAAAAGGAATGCAATCAAATTATACGATTCAGACACTGCACTTAACAATCAACTTAAAAATGTTATAGATTAGTATGCTTAAGACATTTAGGAATTCAAATTGACAAAGAAATCTCAAGAAAACAACTTAACCATTGCTAATTTGAAAATGATCCCTCCAACAGTCGTTTTTGTCACTTGTTGGAAAAATACAATTTTGAATCAATTGAACAAATTAACTTTCCAAAAACACCCTAAACCCTCCCTAGACCAGTCCTCCATGTCTATTTGACATGTTGAGTGAAGGAGGAGATCTAATTTAAACCAAATTGAGAAGTTGAAAATTGCAGTTCACTAATTATAAGCCTGCAGATCCTTTTTGCAAAATTTACCCTTAAAATCTTATCAAAATGTAAAATTTATGTTTTCTGTGTAAAGAAGGCATCGAGAGCTTTCCAAAAAGTCCTTGTTTTCCCAAAATTGAGCTTCCTAGCAAAAGTTATGGCACTTTGAAGTTTTGTGCCTTGGTAAGAAAATTTGGGAAAATTTTCCCTGCAGGCCCACAACCCAAAAATTTCCCATCATTTTGGCCTAAGAAAAGTTATAGGAAAAATTTTGGTTTGGGAAATTTTTCCATTTTCCTCCGCCGGCCCGCAGCCAATCAGAGGATGCCACGTGTCCTCTTGGAGCTACGACGGAGGCGCGATTTCTTTTTAACCCTTGATTTTTAAAAAAATTTGGAAAATTTCCATCTTATCCCCCGGCCCATTACGCCCTAATGAGCCAATGAGAAGGTGCCACGTGGCACTTTGGGGGGGGCATGGGAGGGAGGACCCCTTTAATTTCTTTGGTTTTTGGCCTTGGGAAAATTTCAACAAGATTCCCCATGGCCCCACATCACCGCCCCCACCTCGGGCTTTTCTTCTTCCGCGGGCGTGGAGCCACACGTCCCTTTCTCCCTTTGTCCTCCATCGGGCGCAATGCACTAAATCCTCTCCGTGCTCTGCCAATTCCCTCCCCCTCTCCCTCTTTGCACTAGGACTCGACACGTGTCCACCAAGGACCCGTGGAGGTGCGGAAGAAACTTTGCATTTGTGCCGCGTGATGGGAAAAATTCCCCAAGCCGCCCGCGACCCACCAACCCATTGGAGGTGCTTTCCCCTCCTCTTGACATGTGTCCCCTTGGGGAAAATTTGACCTAAGAACTCCGCCCACTCATATCTTGAGTTCGTAAGGAGTTAGGAGGACTTCTTTATATCACCGAAAGGTGAGAAAATTTCCTATCCATTGGGAATTGTTTAGGAAAATTTTGGAAGCATTAAGAAGGAGAAAAATCTAGTTGAAACTCTAAGCTGTTAGAGAGTTGGGTATGGGGAAAATCACTCCCTGAACCTAACTAAAACTTCTAGCCCTAAGTTTTGGACCTTGTGACCTCTGAGAATTGTTAATAAAAGAGAATTTTGTTCTTGTGGATTTGAGTTGTTCCAAAAATCTATTAGTGGTAAATACCACCTATGACACAGGGGTAGACACTCTCAATCAAGTGTTGGGAGTGGGTAAGTGAGACCTTGCTCTGTTGACTTTATTTATGTGTTCTTTCCCTCACTGTAATTTAAACCTTGCTCTTGTCTTGATCTGGTGGAAATTAATTACCTTGGGTATTTAATTGTTTTGGGTCCCTTAACCCTAAAATTTAATCAGGGAATATTTAGCTAAAATGTCAATGAAATTAGTAATTAAATTAATCCCTAGAGAGATTTGAGCTAGGGTGGACCTATTGCACTTGTTTCTCTATAATGAGAAATTAGTAATTATTATAATGGGAAAAATTATCAATTGAATTTAATTGTCTTCGAGACTTTGGTTGTTAACTCCTAATAAAAAAATTATTCCATAATTTTCTAGCTAAACCTAGGTTGTTCATGGGTCTCAAGTGGGTTGTTTTAATCGGGCATCACAAAAACTTCTAAGGTTCATTCCTTGGACAAATCTTCATATTTATTTAACTACAAAAGATATTCTTCGAAGTTTAAGATCTTCAAGCCCAGTCCCCCAAGTATTTTGGCTTGTAACAAACACTCCAAGTAAATGTATGAATTTTTTTATGTTCTCTTCCATTTGACCAGAGAAATTCCCTTATGATTTTATGCAATATGTCAATTTTAGAGTTTTTAAAAATTCGCTAAGAGGAAAAATAAATGGTATAGAGGCCAAAACCTTTGACATATTTGAATTATCCTAGGTAGGAGATTAAATTCCCTTTCCATTAAGTAACATTCTTATTGATTTTGTTACAAATCCATTACAACATCTCTTTAAAGGAAGATACGAGGGAGATGGGAACCCTAAGGTACTTAACCATTCTATAAGGACCCCCATGAGCACCCTATGGAAAAAAACCATTCAAAAGGAGATTCAACCCAACCTAATACCATTGATGTTTTAATTGATATTAAGGAGCTAGATGAAGAGTAGTAAATGTCAAACCTTTTCAAAATGTGATTAAAGTTATCTTCTTTCAGTATAGCAAAAATTAGAATTTTATCGGTAAATAAAACATCAATAAGTTCTTACTGATTAGGGAGTGCAATTCCTTTAATAGGGGGGCTAAGAGATGCACCTCTCGAGAGGTAATGCACAGATTATGTTGTTATGAAAAGAGTGCAGGAGCTAAGGGATAACCCTATTTTATTGAATTTTGCAACTTAAAGGGATATGTCGACTCTCCATTAATTTTACATTTGTAAAAGCCTCACAAAATAGAACCCTTACAATTCTACACTATTTTTATTTTAACCCAATATATTTTAACATAAGGTCTATAAAGGGTCATTCAATTCTATCATAATTTTTTTGAAAATCTAATACGATCATATATGCATTCTAATTATTGTCTTTGGCCTAATGCATTCCTTCTTAACAAGTAATCAAATTATCCAAAATATACCTACCTTCCACAAACCTTGTCTAGGTGACTAAAATAATTGTATTAATCAATGGAGCAATTCTTATAACTAGAAATTTCGCAATAATTTTGTAATACACATTTAGGAGTGTGATTTGTCTCCAATTTTTAATTAGCGTTGGGTCACCTTCCTTAGGAATGAGCTTAAACACATCTTTATTGATATTCTTACCTAATGATCCTATTCGAATAACCTTCCTATAGACTCCTAAGAGTTCAGGTGCAAGCAAGATTTATTGGTTTTGTAAAACTCAACAGAAATCCATCACATCCACATGTTTTTTCCATCTTTAAGAGAGACAACTATTGAGTCGATTTCTTCCAAGGAGATTTCTCTTTTATATTATTTGAAAAAATAGGGAGATATTCACATAAATACATTAGCACATATTTTATTGTTATCTAAAATATTGTCCCCACTTTTCGACGAATGAAAAGGGATGAGTAAAAGGATATTTTTAAAAATCTCTTCAATATTCTCCAAGATATTTCCTCCTATGTAAATGGATTTCATTTGATCCTTGTTGTGTTTAGCTTTCAAGATTTTGAAGAAGTATTTTTACCCTTGTCTCCCTCTCTTTTAACTATAAAATCTAGACCCAATTCAGGCCCTTCTAGCCATATATTATTGTTGGGTCATATGTTGATGTTTAATCTTACAAGCTCGCTAAACAAGGAAGCATTTCGGGTGTCCTCTTGTAATGGGTTTTCCAATTTAATCAACCATTTGTGTACCATTATTTACATCCTAACCATCATAATTGCTTTATACTTGCCATATGTTATCATAATAGTTTTACACAAGTTGATTGACCCATCCCAAGAAGATATATTTGAGTCAAGATTATTGAGTCTTTTGGCCAACATCCATGAAGTTTTGATTCCATCCGGATCGTTAGGGTTTTGGAGATGATAAGTATTTAATTTTTACAACTCTTTCTATTAATTTCCTAGACAAGGGGTGTTCCATTAAATATTACATCAATTTCCACTAGGTGGTAATACGAGAGAGTGAAATGAAGTACAATCACAACATTAAATTCCTCCTTTTATAGGACATTGAAAAATCCTCGATTAAGGAAGAATCTATGCAACATGGAGTAGACTCTATTATTCCCTTATTTTTCTATTACACCAAGTAAACTAAACATTTTTGTTCATGATCTTGTTTCCAATAAACATGTCATGTGTTCTTAACATTATTTTAAATTTGGCCTAAAATAATTGTTTATTTCCTTTCCACAAAAGATATCTCCCTCTGTATTTGTCTTCCTTGTTTCAATAATATTAAAATCACCTTTAATAATCCATAAGAAATCATGTAAATAATTAGTCATCCTAATCCAAAACAATATTTTTGAAAATATTTTTTTGGAAATTCCTAAAAATCTTTTTTAGTCGTTTTCAAGAACTTTTAGTATTTTACATTTTTAGGGGTCTTCAAAGCATTTCCGAGCTTTAACTTTTATGATTATGGTAAAATGACATAGCTAAAGTTCTATCATTGTAGAAATGTTTTAGAAATTTGTTCCATTATATTTCCAATGAATCCTATAGTTTACAAAATGGGTCAATGAGCTAGGAGATATGACCCTAACAAGTAATAGAAATCAAATAATAGTAATAATAGGATAAATTTCAAATTCGTTGACTTCTATCTTTTCAAATCCATCCTTAAGGTGGATATGAATCATCTCCATGAATGATGGCCTTTTGGTTCCCAATTGAAACCCTTCATATTATCCATTATATAGCTATAAAACAACTTGTTTTTAATAAAGAGATTGCAATTTGTATTCATTTGGAATGCAATAATTTTTTTGTGTTTACAACACTTTCATTATGAAATTTATTGTTATATCACATTAAACAAAATTGTTAGTGTATTGTCTATTGGGTTGCAACTCAATCTAGATCAGTGGTATCAAAGTGTGGTTATTTCACTCTTACATGTCGAATGCATGAGGTAAGAGTACCAAAAGTATGGTGTATAGATTCGTGATCCTTCAAATTACCTTCCTTTTCATTTCAAAAGACCTCAAGTATGGGTAAGATGAAATGGGATATCCCTTCAGAGAAATGTTTGATGAAGCCCTTGAGAAGCAAAGGAGGGAGATGATAACATAATTTGTTGATGTCCTCTCTTGAGTTGTCCCTGCAACTAGCCCCACCTCTCATTGCTACCGCAACTACATCAAGCAGACCCTTCAAGGCCTCAATGAAATTCAAGGTACAAGTAAATTTTTACATTTCATAGTTTGAAGGAAAATTTGATGCTTGATGAATTAGATAAATGGGTCAACCAACTAGAACCATACTTTTTGTCAATAATTTTTTTGATGATGAAAAGATAATATTTTCACTTATAAAAGCATATCTTCATGTAAAAAATGGTGGGAATTATAATCCTTGTAAGAGGATGATAATTATTATGTAACGGTTGATACAAAACCTCTGAAAACATGGGGTGGTTTCATAGAGACCATTAAAGAAGAATATTATCTAGTGAATACCTACGAGGACCAGTTCAAGAAATTGCACTAGTTGTGTCAAGGTCATGATCAGATGGTGTAGGAATACACTAATGAGTTTCATACCCTATTGGAAAAAGTGGGTGCACGAGACATCGAGAAACATTGAATTCTCAAATGCCGCATGGAGTTACTTATATTACATATAGGAAGAGATGGAGTTTGCAGACATCAATACTCTTGAGGAAGCCTACCGATATGTAGTCAAGATTGAAGAAAGGTCCAAATGTAGGGGAAATAAAGATACTTCATATTCCAAGAAAGGGAAAGATGACACCAAGCAGTAAGGAAGGGATGCATCAACACATATATAAGAGAAGAAGTAAACATGAAAATAAAATTCATGAAAATACACGTGGATGTGGTATGAGAATAACAAGAGCAAGTATCATGACATGAAGGACTATCAAGCTATCAATAAAATTTTTCTAAGTTGTGGGAGCTAGTTGTAGGAGAAGCCTCCATAAAGAACCAAGGTACACATGAAGAAGAAGAGATGATTATGGATGAAAATACATATACCACTATTTCCACTGCACTAATAGTATCTTCCACCAAAAGAGGATGTAAAACATCTATTCGACTCACAGATGTGGGAAAATGGTACACATATTCACTTTATTATAGATAGTGGTAGTCAAAAGAATATAATATTAACAAAAATACTAAAGAGGCTAAATCGGTAACAACTCCTTACCTGTAACCATACTCTATTGGTTGGGTTAGTCAAGGAAGAAACATCCATGTAAATTGATATTGTCACCTTCCCTATTCAATCAAATCATTTAAAGATGTGGTGGTATGTGATATCTTGCAAGAGAGCCATCCTCATTCCGTTTGATTAGAACATCAAGAAACAGGAGCATTCCATTTTCTTCAACCTCCATAATGAATTGTATGTGTGGTGACTGCTTATTTAAATGTTCAAGGAACTTATACAGTTGATCCATGTCATGCTTCTAGTTTACATTCGTGTCATCAAAAAATCTATACCACCACTCGGGTTTTAGGGGTGCAGATCTAAGGGATTTCTCTTCAAATTTTTCCATGAATAGGTTCACCACAATGGGTGAAAGAGGGGAACCCATCACAACCCCCTCATTTTCCATAGAATTTACCATCGAAGGTGAAGAAAGTGGAGAAGAAAAAATTCAACTAATTATGATGTCTCTTGATTAGTTAAAGCTTTAATCACATCAATTACATCATCTATCCGAAGTCTCTTTTTGCATTTAAACTGTGATATGAATTTAAAATATTTAGTTCCAAATTTATTCTGATTAAATTAGTTGTTTTGATTTAAGGAGATAAAATGCATTCTGTAACTAGTGGTGAGTGCATGTTATTATAGAACTACTTTGAAGACTTATGTAGACTATGTTGATCTAAGAAAATGACTGATGTGCCCCCAGGACATTAGTTCCTAGGGGAGGACACAACTGCCCAAGTGCTACTATCTGATACTAGGTACTAGTGTCTATTCTATATGTGAGGTCCAAGTCTGATTCTGGACCATTTTATGACTGTGTTCATATGTTGATCATGTACTATTTTGTGTTGAATTGTAGCTTTGAGTGGCTATAGGGGTGATTTACTCACCCATTATATTCTCCCCTCATTTTGGGTGCATGTAACGATAGTAGGAGGATGAAACCTAAAGGAGAGGACTTGATGTTGATATGAAGTGGATACCTATAGGGGTAGGGGATATGCATGGTAGAAACCAAGGCACATGCAAACAAGGTGGGCTAGTAACAAGTGTTAGTATAAAAGCTAGCATGCAATAGAAGCCAATGTAAAAATCAAGTAGTAAGACAAGATGGACCATAAAAAATGGGTTTTATACATTGGACATTTCTCACAATGTCACAAGACAATCAGGGACGAAGTGGCCAAAAACATACAATGATCATACGAGAGATAGGGCATAGCCCACACATAATAAAAAGCAATAGAAAGTAAGTAAATAGAAACAGATATCCATGGTTGTATATAGTCCTGTAAAGAAAATGTTACACATGAAGCACCCATTAGCATGTTAGAAAGATAAATATTATGTCAAGGCATGTATATGGCAGCAAAAAGTAAAGTAACTATAATGAGAGATAGTGAAAAATTTAGCAATAGAACCTATGTTATGTAGAATGTGATAGTAGAGAAAGTAGATGCCCCAGGAGCCTCGATGGGACTGGTAAAAGGTATAGTGCCAAACATCATTGCAGCATGTAAGACCATATGTAAGAGATCTACATTCACCACAAAATACCAAGTGAATGTGCATGTGTATATATAGAAAGATAATGACATACTAAGAATCCATCTAACATGGAAAATAAAGTGTAACATGTAAGTAGAATAAGCTAGCAAAAGTAAATGCAACCAAGATATGCAAATGTTATATGAGTGTGATGGTATGGTATGCAAGATGTGAAGATGATAGGAGCAGTGTGCCCCCTAGTGAATGTGTATGAGATGAGGTTCATTTATAAATTCTCCTCAACAGTCAAGAATGAACCATAGAACAAGAGTGTGTCATCGGGAAATAGGTATAAGAGTGTAGATGCTAAAAGATGTATCATGAAGCATATAACATGAAGAGTGAAGGATGTGAGGTTCATTTCAGATTTAGACCCTCAGTAGTCATGTATGAACCATGGAACTAGAGTGTATCATAGGGTAATGAGTATATGATGTGTGTACTAGTAAAGTGGGTATGCTTTAGGAAATGTAGACATGAAGCACAAATCATAGAGTGTAGTGGTAGACATTAGAGACAATTGATAATATTAGAAAGGGGGGAGAAAGCATATTGCCCCTAAGTGTGTGCATGATGGATATTTATGTGATGATGCAAGAGATACAATTCCATTTTGGGAGGGTGTTAGATGTGTCATGAGAAGAGAGAGAGTCATCACAATGGTAGGTAGAAGAAACAATATGACCAAGGTTGGATTTTGGGTTGATAGTAGGTAGTTTAAAGAGGTCATCTAGAGTTTGTTGGTCTTTCTTAGAGAGTGGTTGTTGATTTGGAATTGGTAATGTTGTAGAGGACCTGATATGAGGAGAGGATGGAGGATGGATTTTGAGAGGTGATTTCTTAGTTGGAATAGGTAATGTTGTAGAAGAATTGATAGGAGGAGGGGACAGAGGATAGATTTTTATAGGTGGTTGCTTAGTTGGAATAGGTAACGTCGTAGAAGACTTGATAGGAGGAGGGGATGGAGGACAAATTTTGAGAGGTGTTTGCTTAGTTGGAATGGGTTGGATAGGAGGCTCTTGACTTATCAAAGAAGGAACATTAGTAGTTATGGCATGATGCTCATTGGACATAGAAGGAGCATATTTGGGAGCCCATTGTGATTTAGCAATTGAAGATGTAGCAGAATGTTGTGAAGCAAATGAAATAAAACCTTGATGCTCAAGGTGCTTAATTCATTGTTTTAAAGCATAAAAATCATTTTCATGATGTCTATTAAGTCTGTGATGATTACAAAATGGTAGACCTTTTTGTATTTTTGAGCCGATTAGGAGGATAACAATGAGTATTTGCAAGTTGATTAATGGTGAGTGAGGAGCTCAGGAAGAATATCATGTTGCTTAGTATTTAGATCAAACTTGAGAGGTATTGGTAGTGGTAAGACTTGGGGTTCACTTATATGAGAACATGTAGTAGACATGGGATTCGAAGGAAGTGGAGAAGAAAAACTAGCATGGGCCTTAAGATGTTGGATTTCACCTTTGAGAGATGTAATTTGGTTTGCATAGCTTGAAATTTATCTTAAAAATCATGGTGCAAAGCTTGAATTGACGCTAAGATGGGCTAATTATATGGAGCATTAGGACCACTAGGGTCGTCAGATAGACGATTGAAAATGGAACTTACTTGTGAAGGTGACGTATCATGAGGGAGGTTAATAGTGTGGACAACTTTTGAAGAGCATATTTGTAAGGTGGGTGCATTTAAAGTAATTGATACAAGGAGACTTGAGGAGCCTTAGAGGCCATGATGCAAGTAGGGTTTTGGTTTGGAGAATAATACAATCGGTAGAGTATGTAAAATAAATATCCGAGTGTTTCCGATCAAGAATAGGGGTTCACCAAATGATTTAATAAAAATATAATTAAAATCTTATTGTATAGTAACTTATTATAATATATGATGTAAAAATGCTAAATATACAATAAGACACAAGAAAAAAAACATGTAAAATATAAAACCCTAAGTAAGAGAATGAGATAGGATGACTTAACTAATATCTGCATAATTTGGAAGTGAAATAGGCATGGTAAAGTGTTCGACAAACTATAAAAAAGTCGTAATACTACGTAAATTATGGAACCCGAAATGAGGGTGGATAGGGGCACCCACAACAAGGCATGGGATCACGGGAGCTTGAGACTATTTACGGGCACCAATGATTGTGTAAAATCTCGGGATCTACTTTCTTCTATATCGCAAGGGTTTATTGTTGATTCCTCTTGGTTGCTGATATTTGCTCCTTGATTGCCAAAGGCACCTCTAACTGCAAGAAAGAAGTTCACCTACACATACCCACAAACCACAAATGGAAAATGTAGAATGGGGAGTTGGAATGGCCCCAATGGTCACCCAAAGAGTGAACTTACAACCGAGTGTTGCACTACATCTCAAACTCCATGTAGTTCTTGTGTGTGTGTGTGTAGAAATGATGCCCTAAGATGCCCTTGCGCAAGTTACACTAATGATAGCGGGCTAAATCTATAGTGTAAAAATGTATAACATGTGTGGATGGAATAGAATATACTTCCCTTCCTATGTAGTGTATGCAAAAATGATGCAATCTTTTCCCTTGTATGGATGCTAGATGAATGCCTTTGGAGTTCTTTAGTGCCTTTGGAATGCAAGTTTATGTGATAATAGTAATGCTTAGTGCTTGGTCCTTTATTTTGAAAACATAACTATGTATTTATATGATTCCCTTGTTTGAATTTTGTAATTGACAACTAGAAGGTGGCCCATAAGTGAAAAAGATGCCCAAAAGATAAAAGAGACCTAAAAAGAGTGAATAAGGTAAGAGAGGGTTAGGGATGCTAGGAGGGACAAGAGCACCTAGGTGCTAGTGTCTAAAGCTATAAAAGATAAATAAGTAAAATTTTGACTGGGATGTAGGGTGTAGAAGACCAAAGAGAAAATAAAAGAGAAATAAAAAAGGATAAAGATAGTTTTCAACCACTAGTTTTCCTTCTTAGCAATCATATAAATGCTAGCATGCTTTTAGGACCTAGAAATGTACCCAAGTGCATGATTTTGTGTTTACTCTACCATATCCTAGAGGTTACCCCTGCCAAATCGGTGGTCCTGATCGGTGATAAGAAATTCCAAAGGTTGATTTCTCAAACTAGGACCTTTTTCCTACCCATTATTTGGGTCGAGGAGATGAAAAAGGTTGAAACAACCACAAGAATAGTCCCATGATGCCAAACTATGTAGAAAAATTAGATGGATCAAATGATATCTAAATACACAAATGTATTCATAGCACCAATAGGTGTTCCTCAATATTTTTCAGGTGAAGTATAAAATCACTTGGTCCCTGGAACACCACTCTCGAATGGGCCCCTATATAGGTACTTAGTACTTGAGAATGAAGAAATCAAGTGTCAAATTCAGGAGCTGATTTAGAAGGGGCACATTCAACCAAGTGCATCACCTTGTATAATCTTTTTTTTTTTACCTAAAATAAAGATGGAACATGAATACTTTGATTGTCGAGACTTGAAAAAATCACAATGAAGAATCGATACCCACTTCCATAAATTGATGACCTCCTAGACCAACTCAGGGGAGCTAAGTTCTTCACAAAGATTAATCTAAAGTTAGGGTACCACCAAGTTCCCATTGATCCTGTAGATGTTTGGAAAATTGCATTCAAATCTAAGGAGGGATTGTTTAAATGGTTGGTCATGCCTTTGTGATCATGAATGCACCTAAAAATTCATGAGGATGATGAACGACATCCTGTGACCATTCATTGATTCATTTGTGGTCATGTACCT